>CAJQUW010013220.1:0-18297 GCA_907163375.1 Prostheceraeus crozeri | reverse complement strand
GCCGGTGCAGTGAATGAAAGTAATGGATAAAAGACCGTTCCAGGACACCATAAAATCAAAAAAATTAGTACTTTTAAAAACGACATAAATTTATGAATTTAGTCCCTTTTTCAGGTTTTTAAGACCTAAATTCATGAATTTAGTCCATTCAAAAAGTACCATTTTTTCAAAAAATGGCATTTTTAAAAACGACATAAATTCATGAATTTGAACCCTTTCTCAGGTTATGAAGACCTAAATTCATAAATCGGCTAAAGCCAGAGGAGCTTCGCTCCGATTTGGACGTTTTTAAAAATACCCAATTTTCAAATTTTTCAAAATCTCAAATTTGAGAATTACAATCGGGCGAAGCCCTAGAACCTTCGGTTCGATTTTCACCCTCGCTTAAATCATGACCGTTCTAGGACACCGAAAATCATAAAAGTTAAGAATCTCAAATTTGTGATTATGATCATTTTCTTGCTCAAATCATGACCGCTCCTGGCGTTCTTACAATTTGCACTCAGATAAACACTCAATTGTAGAGAAACATCTGCTTCTAGCATTTATGAATAAAAGGCATTTCAGTGTAAAGAGCTGTGTCCTCCAACTCAAACATTTGAAAGGAAACAATGTATGAAAGAACAAACAGCTGCTACTACTCTGTGAAACAATGACATTTTAATTGTACGGTAGGCGAGTTGTTTTAATTCTTGTTAGTGCGTCAGCACACCCGTATGACGTTAAGATATCTGCCAGCTGTACTGTTTTCATTTATCTCTCTCGTCTGTCATTGTATCGTGTGTCAACACAAGAAGTTATCGAAGAGCAGTCAAACATTATTGCTACGTTTCCGGAGTTATTTACAGAAATTTCAAAACGATATATTTCCAATGATAAGAAGGAAGAATATAACACTTTCATCATTGAACAAATGGAGAAATTTCCGATTATTTTTGACCCTACATTTTTTGATAAGGAAAGAAAACGGAGAAGAAAAGCAAAACGCTTACTCGTGAAAGAAAAGAAAGAAAGAGAAAGGGACGGAAAGATTGACGACCTTCATCATCAATTATCGACGTCTTTATCTACCCGATATGAATTTGTGGATTCCTTAGAAGACTTTGTTGAGCCATCAGGAGATACTGCTGAAGCCATTGCAAATTTAAATACTCTTTATGTGATGGAGAAGAAAAATAACGTTATTAACATAATGATGAAAATCTACCTGGGAAAACACGCGAATTATTTACTGGAACTGTGTGAAAAGGATAAGGCATACTTTCAACATTTATTGCAAACTAATAACATTTCTTATTCAAGGACTAAAATTGCATTTGCAATTAAATTAGGTAAGATGGCATCTATTTTTCCAAAGATTTGTAGACTAAATGTACCCTTACGTTTTTTGAAATCGAATTTATCATTGTTAGAAGATTGTCTTCGGAAATATGAAAGCTTTTGGAAAGAAGCTTAAAAGAACTTAAAAGTAGTAGTACTGATTTTATTTTCTTTTACTGGAGAACGAAAATTCCTTGTCCACGGTGTGGACATTTTGTTAATGCAATTTGTAATATTATAGTTAATAACCGATTGTTTTAAGGAAGTTGAATAGTAGTAGCTGATTTTATTTTATTTTACTGGAGAACAAAAATTCCTTGTCCACGGTGTGGACATCAATATTTGTAGACTTGTGTGGTTGCATTTTTGTAAATATACATATTGAAATATCCATGTGTTGTTTTTAATTTCTCATTTACGGGAATATAATAGAAACATTGTATCTTTTATAAAAATGAGAAACATTAGAGACATTCTAAAAATATACAGCAAACAAAACCACATTAAATTTCGATTTAAATGAGATTGCTAAGCAATTGGGAGTAAAGAATTTTCACATATTGATGAGTAATGAATTACTATTGTTAAAAGATGAGCGAAACACCAACTCTATGTAGTTAAACACTAACACAATGCAACAATGTAACGTTTAAATTTAGATTAAATTAAATAATTTCAAAATCGAATAAGTAGTAAAGAAAGACATCATTAGAGACCAGTTTTAAATCAATACCCCCCCCCAAGTAGTAAGGAAAGTCATCATTATAAAAATGTTTTAAATCAATACCCCCTTCTGACTAAGTAGTAAGGAAAGACATCATTAGAGAACAGTTTTAAATCAATACCCCCCCTGTCTTCTAGGGGTCCCTTAAGAAATTTTTTTATTATAAAATGAGCAACATAAATGAGTTTTTGAAATTATATGGAACACAGACAACAACGAATTTCGATTTAAATAAGATTGCTAATCGATTAGGAATAAAGAATTTTCACATATTGATGAGGGATGAATTACAATTCCTAAAAAATAGGCCAACAGGAACCTTCAGTTCCCGGAATAAAGTTCCATCAATAACTGTAAATTTCATAACGAATCTTCACACTTCAGACCAAAACGGCGTACATTGGTCAGCAGGCGTTAAAAATCATCAGCAAAACTATTATTTTGATCGCCCGGAGCTGAGAACTATTGGTTCGATTCATACGGTTTGCCCCCTACAAATGAAGTAAAAGAATTACTTGGAACGGGAACATACAATACGTTTCAAATTCAAACACCAGGCACTACTTATTGTGGACAATTATGTTTATACGTTTTGTACAAATTACAAAAAGGAGTACCATTTCTAGATATTATGTTAGAGTTAAACAATCTATAACTCAAGCGAAGCTAGCTAAAGCGCCACCTAAAGGTTAAAGCTCTGTTTTCTGTAATTCATTTTGATAAAAACGGCCTCTGATATCTTCATCATCTAAATCTTTAATTTCATAAGTAATCGGATAACTTTGATTTATTTTGCAAACTTCAAATATTTCTTTAGTCCAATAGCCAACAAAGCCTTTTTCAAATTTGTTCTTATATTTAAATATTATAACTCTATCTCCAATTTTAAATTTCGGCTTAAGTTTCTGCAAATTCGGATTACTCTCATTCGAATTATTATTCTCGAATATTTTCTTTCGTATCAAATCAGGGTCGTCAGAAGCATTCTTTGGAGTTTCTTCAATACCAGAATGAACTTTATTATTGTACTTTTCTACAACTCCTGGTAATATCTTCATCCATTTCTGATTTCTTTGCTCAGTAAATTTCTTGAATAATCTATTTTTTAACGTCCGATTAAATCTTTCTATCACTACGGCCTTCCCAGCGTTTTCAGTTGAATAAACAATTTCAAATAGTGGCTGAACGTTTCTGTTATAAAATTCCGATCCTTTATCAACAAACAATTTTTTTGGCTTTCTATTACTTTCTTTAAAGATTTCTTCAAACGCATATTTAACTGATAGACCACTTTTATTTTTTAAAGGTTTTACCCAAGCGTATCGTGTATATAAATCTATAACGGTCAATGCGTATTTGTAGTCCCTTTCATTCGGCATATGAATAAGATCAGCACTCCAAATATCATCTTTATTAAATACTTTTACTTTCAATAAATATTTAGGCCTTCTGTATTCTTTATGAATTTCAGACGCGTAGGTTCGAGCGTTATTCTCAGAGTTATTAGTTCGAGCGTTGCTCTCAGAGTTATTAGTTCGAGCGTTGCTCTCAGAGTTATTAGTTCGAGCGTTGCTCTCAGACAGCTTAGCTGTCGTTTCATTTAAACCCTGGCCGAATAATATTTTAGCTTGTAAAGCTTTCTTAACAAACATTCTTTCAATTTTTTCTCTAAATGTAGGATTCTGAATACTATCTAATTCTTGAATCATCTTCTTATCAGCTGCATGTCGAGAACTTAGATCATGATTTCGATAAGCTAAATCATGCCTGTAAGCTGCGGCATCTACTCTATTTATCGGTTCTTCACCTGGTTTCGGATTATTATTCTCATCTAGTCTTATATCTAATCGAGTTCCTGGTCCAGTATATGAATGACCAGGAAGATGTTTTTCTTTCGAATATTTACTCCAAATAAATCCAGGAAAGTTTTCTAATGTTTTTTGTATGTCACCACCGTAGGTAGTAGCCAAACTTTGTTTGTCGTCGTTACCTTCATAAATTTTACAATTTGAGTTTTTATTTTTGTTTAATAGATAATTCAATAAATCTAAATTAGAAATTTTTAATTTAGTTAAATTTTCGGAATTTGTAGAATTCATTTTAAAAGATAAAATAAATGTTTTACCTTATGGAGCAAAGGTTCTGAGGTTATTACCTTATCATACTAGGACTTAGATATATTCCAGAACCATCTTTAGTTTCTTTAATTTCAATTAAATCATCAACATTGTGGAGAATATTTTTAAGAACTCGTTTTCCTTCATCAACTAATTTTAATTTACTAATAAAATTATCTACTACTCCTTCACCCCTAGCAACTTTCTCTAACTCTCTGTTATGACGTTTTTGTTCTTCTAATGCTGCCTTCTCTGATTTATTTTTATTTACTGCTTGGACAATACCAGCTGTCCCACCTGCAACACTTCCTGCAGCTGCTATGCCACCTATTATTAGTGGAATTAATGGGAGAATCCCGCCATTCTTTTCTTCTTGTAATTGAATATTCTCTATCATTGGTTTACTTATGTAATACTTTTTTTTATTAATAGTAATAGTTTTAGGGGTATTTTTGTCAACAATATTACGTAATTTTAATTCAACAGTTTTATTATTAATATTACTTTTCGCTTGCGACATTTTTAATAAAAAAATTTTAAGTTATCAAAAATTTAAATCTATTCTAGTTATGAAAAAATTTTAAGTTAAGAATTTTTTTAATCTATTCTAGTTATGAAAAAATTTTAAGTTAAGAATTTTTTTTAATCTATTCTAGTTATGAAAAAATTTTTAAGTTATCAAAAAAATTAAATTAATTAAACGACGAAGTCTTGGGCTTTAGCCTATCGGACCAAAGGACCTCAGGTTACTAACCTATAGAACTTTGTTCAGAGGCTTTAGCCGATCCTAGTCATCTTCCCATTAAGAACTTCAATAGAATATTTTGTATCTTCTAGCAATAAACCATAAGCCATCAATGAAGTTGTGGAATCTTTTTTTTCAATATTAATTGTTACATCACAACCATTTTTAATAATATCTTCAGATTGTGCACTTAAATCGAAACAGAAAATTGGATATAAATGTCTCCAATCTCCAGGAGTTAATTGTGGTTCAACTCCAAATTCTATACAAAGATTTCTATAAGAATCATATCCTTCCATAAATTGATTATTGGTATCATCGAATCTTAATGGATCAATTGGATATCGAGTTTGATTTAATGAAACTTGTAAACTTCGAATTGTATTAATATGAAAAATATTATTGTTCTTATCAAAACTTGGAGAATTATTTCTTTGAAATGTTAGTATTAAATATCTTGGAGTATTCGCAGTTCTAGTAAAATGCCAGTTAAATCTTTGTTCGGAAAAAGTTACTGAACTAGCAGTACGCTTTAGAAAATTTACTGGAATTGGTTTGTTAGTATTTAATCTTTTTGCAATAGCTGTTTCAATTTCTAAACTAGGAGTAATATGCTTAATCCACCATTCAAGTCTATCAATTTTTAAATATGCTTTTTTTCCAGTTTTGCCAAAAAAGATTAATTCATTATTTGCCGTACGATGAATTATTAATTTAAATTTAAATCGATATGATATTTTGTCATAATCTAAATATCCGAATAATGGAGACAATGACCAATTTACTGTCTGTTTACTTTTCTTGTTAAATTCACGTCTTTCTTTATATGCTTCATTATTTGTTTTATTTAAATGTTTTGCAATATTTTCTACATCTTTCGCAATTCCTGCTGCATCTGTTCCAGCGTGAGTTAAATCATCAACAATTATACCATCATTAGTATCAGGAAACCAACCTTCGATTTCATACTTTTTATTATTTTCACCAATTGTTATAAATCTAAGCATTGTATCAATTACACCTGGAGAATCACTTATTGTTTCTATATTTTGAGTTGCAACATCTAAACGCATTTGTGTAAATAAACTTGGGAAAAAATTATTCTCTAGTGTAATATTATCGGTATCTGGTAATGGTGTTGTAAAATTAGCATCACTATATAAAGAATATTCACAGTGTAAAAATGAATCAGGTAAATATAAATAACTCTGCTGATTATCAACTTCAAAGATTAAATCTCCTCCAGTGTTTACTCTACTGGAAGATCCGGGATTCATAGCAATTCTTATATAGTCATTCTTTTTTTGATTGTAACTGGTGAACGGAGGATCATCTAATCTAAATTTATTTTCGATAAGCGAAGGCATTTTTATAAGAAATAATTTGACTTTTTGTTTTTCTCACAGACAGAAAAAAAATTTTTACTAAAATATAATTTTAGAATTTTACTAAATATAATTTTAGAATTTTGCTAGACCAGCTCCGCTACAGCTTTGCTGGTTAGACCGAAGGTTGCTGCTCACGCCATTACCTCTTATTTCTTCAATTGTTTTTTCATTATTTCTATTTTCATTATGTTTACTATTAGACGGAGCTCCGCTCCTCAAGGTTTCCCCAACAGCTATGTTAGCAATTTTGTTTTTTGTTTCCTCTGAAAGTTTTTTTAAATTTTTTAGTTCTTCAGAATCATTCCTAAGTTTACGAATAGCTTCTAGTTGTTTTAATTCGTTTTGTGATTTAACAGCATTTGATATTGCACTAGCTGTACTACCTATAGCAGCTGCTCCTTTTGCAGCAGATGTAATCAAATCTTTATTATTTTTAATTAAGTTAACGATACTACCAATACCAGAAAAGATGCCATCCCCTTCTTTTTGGACGGCACCTGCGGTGCTTAGGAACTTTTGTGTTCCGACAGTTTCTACACTATCATAATGGTACACAGGTTTCATAGATGGTTCATGAGCAATTTTATTATTTGATGCAAAATGTTTAAGATTGTGTTTATAAATTATTGGCATTTTTTAGGATTAAATTTGACTTTTGGGAAAAATATCTACGTTAATATTTACGTTAATATTTACGCTAAGATTTACGTTTGTGAATGGACAACAACTTCGAGATAACTTTATTAATTGCCTGTTGCACTTTATCTATTGCGTCAAGCAGCGTGTGATGTACTTTAATTTCTTTTCTATTAACTTGCATTTTCTGCTGATTAATCTTCAACGCCGTTTTAAGAGCATTTAACTTAATTTTAAGAACATCTAATTGTCTTTTAACAGCATCTAACTGTTCTTTATTTTCTTTAGAGTTTTCTTGTAAATTTTTCTTTAATTCATTTTCTAAATTGATTTTAAGATTTTTCATTTTATCAACTTTTTCATTAAGTGAGTTTACTTCATTTATTATTCTATTCATCTTTTTCATTTGTTGAGTAATTTTAGAACTTAATTCATCAACACTTTTTTGGAATGTAGTTTGTAACTGCTTTAAATTTTTTTTAATTCTTTCAGGTAGTTTTTCTATTTCATCTTCTAATTGTTCTTTTAACATTTTTATCTGATGTTTATTTTTAATGACTGCAGATTTTAACTTTATAGAAAGTAATATTAAAATTTTTGATTGTTCAGAAATCTTTTTAAAAAGTTTTGCTATATCTGCTTCTAGCTCTCTATCCTTTTTATCAAGTTTTAATAATTTTTCGTTTAATGATTTGTCATTAAGTTTTAGCAACTTTAATTCATTCATCAGTGGAACCAAAACATCGTTTATATATTTTTACTTTAAATCATTGATTTGTGTATCAACATATTGTTTATTTGTTAACTCTGTATTTTGTTGCGGAAGAATAGAAAGATGTAATGGACCAGATAAAACGTCTCCAGTTTTCATGATATAATTTTCTATCTCTATTTCTAATTCACGATTATTCGGGATATATGCACCTCCACCAACATTTGGTAACATCATTTTTTAACAATAAAAAAATAAAATTTTTTCTAATAAAAATAAAAAATAAAATTTTTTCTAATAAAAATAAAAAATGGAAAATCCATATTTAAAAAAATTATATTCGCCTGCATCATCCTGTTCTTCTTATTCGACAAGATCAACGGGATTTGAAAATAAATGTTTTGATAATAATAATAATCCATGTATAGATGTTAATATTTTATTTCAATTACAAGCCGAAATATTTAGAGAACAGACTAAAGGTTTACCTTCTATAGAAACTAATTATTGTTTATTTCCGGGGGATCCATTTATTAAATTTATGGAGATTGTAAGTAAATATAATGATGTAGCTTATGTTGAATTAAATAAAGAAAATATGGTTATAATAGGTCATAATAATGTTTATGGATTTATTAGAGCAGTTTTACCGATTAGTAATACTGATTGGATAGAAACTAAAATTATTAATTATATCAATATTAAAGAATTAGTTAAAAAATTAAAATCTTTTTCGAAAGAAAAAATTAGATTATTTGTTGACGATCAAAATCAATATAACATTCACATAGAGAGTAAAAAACATAATGAAGAATTATTATGTCAAGTTTATTATAGAGACACAATTTGTAAACAAGAAACATTAGAAATGCCGCAAAGATATGATGATGATACGTACATAGGATTATATTCCAACTTAAATATTAATTTATTAAAATCTTATATAAATGGTTTAGCTCAACAAGAGAAAATTTATATGTGGTCTACACCTTATACTATTAACAATGACCATAATCATAATAAACGAACTGAAGGTTCTAGGGCTTTGCCCGATCTTAAAGAATCTTATGATAATAATGATGATTCTGTAACATCTGAAAAAGGTGTAAATGGTAAAAAAGATTATAAAAATATTAGTAATTATAAAAATTTATCTAAATTTCATTTTCTTACAATTGAAAATAATAATGATGGCATAGTTGAAGATACTGTTAGACAACTATGTGTCGGGTCTACAAAATTTAAATTAGGATTTACATCTAATCAATTTAAAATTTTATCATCTTTAATAAAAACTAAAACTGATTCAGATTATGGTGGTGTTATTAAATTTTCCAAAAGAGATCAAAGACCAATATTTTTCTCTATTATATTATTATCAGATAAAAGATGTAATTTAGAGTTAGATATTCCAATAAGAGAATGGTATCCTATCATGGAAGGGCATCCTATACCAAAAAGTGTAATTTATGATGATGAAGAAACAATTTATGATGATGATGAAGAAACAATTTATGATGATGATGATGAATCAATAGTTAGTGAAAAAAAATTTAAATTATCTTTTGATAAAACATTATATGATGAAACTTAATAAGATAAAACTTAATATGATAAAACTTAATGTGATAAAACTTAATGTGATAAAGAAAAAAATAACTAAAGAACGTGAAATATATAATAATATAAAATAACACTCAAGTCCTAGATATTAGAATGTTTATATCTAAAATTAAAACACAATTTTTTTCTTAAATTTTCTCTAAAAAAATAAAAAAATGGAAAATACCAAGTTTTATTGTGTCTTATGTAAAAAAAAGTTGCAAACAAAAAGAAGTTATCAATCTCATTTAAATAGTAAATTGCATTTACAAAATGTAGAACGAGTTGATGAAGGAAATATATTAAAATTAAATAGTTATAAAAACTATCTAGAAACATTGCCTACTGATATAAAAGTTAAAAAAATGTTTGATGATTATTCACATTCGGAATATAAAAAAGTTTTTAATAGTGAAGATGAGACCATACAAACCGAAGGTTCTAGGGCTTCGCTCGTATCAGATGGAAGATATTTATTTAGCGATACTGATGAATTTGATGAAGCTAAACGAACCGATGAAGCGGAACGAACCGAAGGTTCTAGGGCTTCGCCAGTAACAGATATAAAATATCTATTTAATGAATCTGTTGAACATAATGAAACCGATGAAACTTTTTATAATGTATTAACAAACTTTTATAATATATTTAAGAAATCTTTCAAATGTTATATGAATGTAGAAGTACTTTATACAAAAAATGGACCTGATGGAATTCCTGAAGAAATAATACAAGGACATTTTACAAATTCACAAGAAATTCATAATGTAAATGATATACAACCCATATTTGAATCGATGATACTTAAATTAGAAAATTGTATAATTGAAGCCCAGTTACGTGAATCTGGTTGGAGATTTGTTAAAATACTATCTAAGAAAATAGTAATTGATAAATATAAAAATAATACTGGTGGTAGTTATGTTCCTTTACCTTTCAGTTCACCACAAATAATCAACATAAAAAATGAAGATGATTATTGTTTTCTGTGGAGTATTATAGCACATTTACATCCTGCAGAATATCATAAAGAAAGACTAAGTCATTACAATAAAGAAGAATACATAAATGAATTTGATCTCTCTGATGGCTTAGATGAATTTCCATATGATTATAATAGGTTAATAAAGTTTCATAAAAAGAATAAAAATTTAATAGAAGTAAATGTTTTTGAATTAAATGTGAATTATGTTTCTATTGGTAAAATTACTCCACTTTACTCAGATTCAAAAAAATTTTATTTGAATAATAAAAATTTATGCCAATCAGAAATAGTATATAATGATAGGGGAAATTACATGCATCATAATATTTTTTACCAAGGAAATATAATATGTACTGAAAAATTTGAACTTGTTAAAACATTATCACCAATAATGATTAATCATAATAATTATAAAGGACGTACTGATGATTATAATTAGAAATATTCATCTTTATCTTCAGAATATCAACAAAAATTAGAAAATTTAAATAAAAGTTTACAAAAATGTAAAACAGATTATCAACAACAAACAAAAATATTAGTACAAGAATATGGCCATAAATATCAAAATAAGATAGAAACAATTCAAAAATTAAATGAAGAAAATAATAAAGAATTAAATAATGAAGAAAATAAAGAATCGGCTAAAGCCAGAGGAGCTTCGCTCCGATTAAATGAATGTTTAAAAAAATGTCTACAACAATATAAAGAACAATATGATAAAGAATATATTTATCAGCTACAAATATTAAATCAAAATTATCATCAAAATACATTTAATATTACAAAAGAAATTAATGAAACACATGAAATATATAAAGATGAATTTGAAAAACTAGAACAGACAAAACAACCAGCACAAGCGAATATATTATATTATCAGGGTCATTTTATATTGTGTAAAGATGTTTCTATATTTACAAAAAATTCAGATAATAAAAATTTTCCTTGTCTTCAATGTATGACAAGTTTTAGAACTAAAGAAGAAATGAATAGACATTTGGAGAATTGTCAACAAAACGAAGCAGTTCAAAATACTTTTCCTAAAGATGATTATTTAGAATATAATAAATGGTATTTTAAAAATAAAGTACCCTTTACTATTTATTGTGATTTTGAAGCATATAATGTTAATATGACACAAAATCGAACGGAAAGTTCCAGGGCTTCACCCGATTCTGAAAATTATAATTCTGAAAATTGTACGGGCCAAGCCCTAGAACCTTCGGTTTTTAATTCTGAAAAAAGTGCACCTGGAAAAAGTTCAGCTGAACAAAGTAAAGAAAAATATTTATTTGAACAAAAACCATTATGTTGGGGAATGTACATTCATTCAAATTATCCTGAATTATTTAAATCAGAATATTTTCAATACTATGGTGAAGATAGTTCAGAAATGTTTACAAAGAAAGTAGAAGAATTACAAGGACGTTTTTCACAATTGCTTGAAACAAATATACCGATGATGCCATTAACAGAAAAAGAAAAATTAAATTTTATTAATGAAACAAAATGTTATTACTGTGGAAGAGAATTTACAAAAAATTATAAAAATGGCAAAGGTAGATATCTTGATAGGCGAAGCGACGGCTCTGCCGTCAAGGTAAAAGATCATGATCATCTAAATGGATTATATAGAGGTGCAGCACATAATTCTTGTAATCTTAATGCTAATAAATTTAAATATAACTTTGTTCCTCTATATTTCTATAATGGTTCTAAATATGATTTCCATCTAGTAATGAAAGATTTATTTTCATCTGAAAAATTACAGCAACAACAAATAAATGTACTATGTAAAACAGAAGAAGAATATTTTTCAATGCAATTAGGTTGTATTAGAATTTTAGATGCATTTAGATTTTTTACTCCTTATTCATTAGATGTTATGGGAAAAACTTTGAAATCTGAACAATGTAAAATATTAAATAAATATAATTTAAAACCTTTAAAAGGCATATTTCCGTATGAGTATATAGCCTGCGGCTCACAGTCGAAGACTGATATAACTGGAGATAAAACCTGTGGTTCACAGTCGAAGACTGATTTTAATTCTGTGAATAAAATTATGGAAGAAAAACAACTTCCTCCAATAAATGAATTTAAATCAACATTAAAACAATCAAAATTATCTGACGAAGACTATGCAGAAGCTGAAAAGAATTGGAGAGAGTTAAATTGTAAAACAATGTATGATTATACAATGAAATATCTTCAGATAGATGTATTAATACTAGCTGATCTTTTCGAAAACTTTCGTGATATGTGTTTAGAATATTACGGAATAGATCCATGTTATTGTTATTCTACACCAGGTTTAACATGGCTAGCAGGATTAAAACATACTGGTGTTCAAGCCGATGGCTCTAGGACAATGTCCGTTAAACTTAAACATTATAAAGAAAATACATATGATAAATTATTATTTTTTGAATCTGGAATTAGAGGTGGAGTTTCATCAGTTTTAGGTAATAGATATGTTAAATGTTATAATAAGAAAGTAAATCCACATACATATGGAATAATGAAACCTTTATCTCCAGAAGAAAAAGAAAAGATATTAGAAATTTTTCGAACGAAACAAGAAGGAGTAGAACGTGAAAAAGCAATTGATGAATTCATGAGAGAAAACTATTTGTTATATTATGATTTTAATAGCTTATATTCTTCTTGCATGATACAAGAATTACCAACAGGTGAAATGACATGGTGTAATAATCTAGATTATCAAAGAACATATGATGGTGAAAATAATTTTGGTTATGTATATGAAGTTGATTTAGTATATCCTGATTATATAAAAGACGCAACAAAATATTATCCTTTCTGTCCAGAAAACAAAATTCCCAATATAGAAGATTTTTCAGATTATCAAAAATCTATAATTCCTAAGAAATACAGACCAACAAAAAAACTTATGTTAACACAAAGCAATAAAGGAAAGTATGTTGTTGAAGGAAGAATGCTAGATTGGTATTTAGATCATGGAATGATTCTCACCAAAATACATCGAAAACTATTTTATCAAAAATCTAGGTGGTTAAAAAATTATATAGAGTTCAATATTGAAAAACGTAAAATAGCTAAAAGAAATAAAGATGATTTTGGAAACGTGTTCTTCAAATTAATGAATAATGCATTTTATGGTAAGACTTTAAAAAATGTGCGTAATAGACAAAATATTGAAATAGTTTATGATAAAGATAGGTTTCAAAATTTAACAAGGAAACCTACATATAAAAGAACTACTAGATTCAGTGATGAACTTTGTGCTGTTCATCTAAGAAGAAGCATTGTAAAACATGATAAGTTTAATTTCATTGGTTTCACTATATTAGAATTAGCTAAACTATTTATGTATAGTTTTATATATGATTATTTAGCACCTGCTTATGGCAAAAACTATAAATTACACTTTACAGATACCGATTCTATTTTCTTAGAATTAACAATACCGTATAATTCTACACTTGATGAAGAAATTAATAAAATAAAAGATATCATTCATCCTTCTGATTTATGTAAAGTAAAAGATGAATTAGAAGGAAATGAAGATTTCATAACAGAAGCTATATTTTTAAAATCTAAATGTTATTGTTATGATACAACTAATAATATTAAAACACATAAAACATTAAAAGGAATTTCAAAGGCATCAGTGGCTAATCAAATAACATTTCAAGATTATAAAAATGCATTATTTAATAATGAAATAAAAACAGCATGTAATTATAGACTTAATTCAAAAAAACATAAAATGTATTTAAAAGAAGAACATAAATTAGCATTAGATCCATTTGATGATAAAAGAAAAATTTTACCTGACGGAATAACTACTGAACCTTTTTAATTTTCTAATTTCTAAGATAGACAAATTTGATATATATATAAATTAAAAAAAATATTGTAACACTATATTTGTATATTTTTATCACTCCGCGAAAATATTTTCGATAACTCTTTCATGAATTTTTTTATCAATATTAATTGTAATGAAGCCATAATCTTTTGACCAAGCATTATTACACGATTGTTTAAATTCATCTTTATTTCTTACGCATAAATCTCTTAACAAGTCACTTAAGTTTCTTGCATTTATTTCAAATAGTATAAATATATTTGCATTCTTTCTAATAACACTTCCGTCTAATGAATACATACTTTGTGTTAAATAAAATACACTACAGTTATTATGTCTACCTCTTGTGAAATAATTTCTCTGAACTGACTGATTTCTATCATTAACACAATCATCAAAAATTACACAATGTTTCATTGTTTTATCTAGTTTACTAGGATCTTGCATATTACCACTATCATCTATTAATTGTATCTTTATATGGTTATTTTTATTAGATTCTACTAACTGATTATTTTTTGCTGCTTCTTCACACCACGAACTTATTTCTTCTTCATCTTCAGATTTTTCATATTCTTTGAATAATGAAGCAATTGCTGTTTTTTTAAGATTATTTTCAAATCCATATTTTAAAAATTGATAGACGGGTTGTTCTGCCACTGTTGTATAAATTATAAGATTGTTATAATCCAAAAAATTTGGAGTCGTTAAAATTTTAAATAATAGATACGTTTTTCCGCAACCTGATCTTCCACAAATAACTGACAAAACTTTATTAGATAAACTTGGATGATGATTAAATTTAAGTTTTTTTTTATTTAATGGTAGTACTTCACTCATTTTTTAATAAAAAAATTTATTTTTATTTTATTTTTATTTTTAAAGAAGAGGAAGAAAATTAAACTTCTCTAGCTTCGCGTGGGAGTTTATACCTCCCGAACGGGAGTTTATACCTCCAGAACCAAAAGATCTATCATAATCTCTTCACCTCCAAAATTTATTTCTTGTCCTTTTTCATCAGTGATTCTCATGTTAATGTTGTTAATAGTTTTTCTTGTAATAGGAAAATATATTAATGTTTGTGGAATTACATTTAATCTATAACCAATGGGTACAGTAAAAGCTGGAAAACTGAATATTAAATTTGATAATTTACCATTTATATATCCTCCTTCAATAATGTCACAATGTACAACAATTGAATTTATTTCAGTTATTTTTGGAATCTTCTCACCTAAATGATAACCTTGACTATAGGTTTGTTTATTAAATCCTAATAGCTTTGACAATGATCTATCATGATTAAAATCAACTTGATGATTTTCGTCTAAAGTAAGAGAAAATTTATTAACTGCCGGTTCAACTGCAAAATGTAATTGTTTCTTATCTTTAAATGATATACCTAAATGTCTCTTAATTTCATTTGATATTGATTCAACTTCGTAAGAACCAGGAAGAAAAGTTAGTATTTTCCATGTTTTGCCTTTATCAGTAGAATATCTAAATTGATCATTCACATCTTTGATAACGTTTTGAATAGTGTTAAATGTAGAGAAACTAGTCAATGCAATTTGATAATTTTTATTTTGTTCCAAATGTAGAATGGGTTCTAAATTACAAGTGTGTGATGAAGTAGTTGTTATAATTTTTAACGTCGTACTAAATTTTGATGAACCCAAAATCTCTGTTAGATTTTCTAAATGATTATTAATTTTGTCTAAATCTGCTGAACACATTTTTAAACTAAAAAAATTAAATAAATATTTTTTTATGAAATATTTTTTTTATAAAAAATTAAAAACAACAACATATTTCAGCTACGGGCGAAGCCCTGGAGGACATCAGAGATGTCCGGTTCGGGCGAAGCCCTAGAACATTCGGTTCGTTATACTTTTATAATCCTCTTCATTTAGAATCTTCTTTTCTAACAGTCTTTTCAATATAGCATGAATTTCATTGAAACTAGAATTATGTCCTTCTTTTATTGCAGATATTAAAATATTTAATCTATTTAGTAATTCTTGTGGATCATCTGGTAAAAATACAGTTGTTTCAGTTTTCTGTTTTTCAGATAAACCTTTCCCTACTTTAACTCCCGTTGATAATCAATTTTCTAATTGTTTATAACGTCTAAGAGATTTTACTGCACCAACTCTATCTAACATAGCTTTATATTTTATGAGATCTTCTACAGCATAATTATTTAAATCTGCTCCTCTTAAAAGATTAACAAAATTTCTATCTAAATTAAAAGGAGATTTATCTGGTGAAAAAATTATACCTCGAAAAGGTTGTGGAAATATTTCTTTTTGTCCGAGATAAAATCTAGGTATTGTTTTTCCATCTATAAATGAAATAGAATGTTCAAATTGCATAGATTTTGGTAATTTCTTATTAATGTTTGATTCTAGTAATCCATAGTCATCTAATACAGTTTTGTGCTCTGGATCTGTTATATCAATTTGTTTATCATTATTTGTACTTTCTTTTTCAAGAGTTTTAAATGGTTTCATAGTTTTCTCAAAATCAGTTTTTACTTGCTCGGTTTGCTGCATTTTTTCAAACATATCAGATTGAATACCAGCTTTTATCATTCTATGTTGAAGATGATTTTCTTTCATAATATTTCTTTGTTTTATTAACTCTTCTAATTGTTTTATTCTTTTATAATTATCAGCTCTAATTTTATTCATTTTTAAAATATAATATTTGAATTTTGTGGTAACATTGGAATACAGCAAAAACATTTTACTGAACAAATTATTTTTTTATTGCTTTGTTGTTTGACATCTTTTCGTTTAAAGTTTTCTCGGTTAAAGTTTTCTCGTTTTAAGTTTTGTTTAATAAAGTTTTGTTTAATAAAGTTTTGCTTAAATTTTCGCTTAAAGTTTTTAGCTCTTCTAAAAAAATTTTGTCATTTTCTTCATTAGAAATTTTACCATCACTCGAAATTTTGCCATCCTGTTTATTCTTATCATCAACTTTTTCTGACTGTAATTGAAATGATATTTGATTTACTTCATTAGCTATTTGATTAAAATTTTTCAATCTCATCTAACGTAATAACATTATCATCACATACTCTTTGAAAGTAGTAATGTAGTTTATCATAGACTTCTTTAATATGTAAATGCTTAGTTTTTAATGATTTTCGTTTCTTAGTTATTAAAGATTTATCTAACTTTGTAACAAGTGAAGTTGCAAAAACACCCGTACCTGTTAAAGCTGTAGCAACTACTGGAATTACTAAAACACCTGAAGATATAACAATTGTTAAAGCACCCAAACTTATTGTAAAGAATATGCCAATTCCTTGTGTTACATTCTTAACTTTAGTCCATCTCTTTCTTAATTTTTTATAATGCTCTAATCTTAATAATAATTGTGATTCCTTATCTTTCATATACCTAACTCTATCTTTGTGTTTTTCTTTATTCATTTTTTCAATGTCCATTAAAGTAGAACTACGTTCATATGATAACGAAGGATATATTCTTGAGGTTCCTTCCATTTCTGAAGTTCCTTCCACTTTTGTTTCTTCCATTTTTAAAGAAATATTTTTAGTCACATGATATATTTTAAAAACCTGAAAAATGGATTTAAAAGACGTTTTTAAAAATACTAATTTTCGGTGTCCTAGAACGATCATGATTTTGGCGGGGGTGAAAATCGAACCGAAGGTTCTAGGGCTTCGCCCGATTGTAATTCTCAAATTTTGAGATTCTTAACTTTTATGATTTTCGGTGTCCTAGAACGGTCATGATTTTGGGGGCGGGTGAAAATCGAACCGAAGGTTCTAGGGCTTCGCCCGATTGTAATTCTCAAATTTGAGATTTTGAAAAATTTGAAAAATTGGGTATTTTTAAAAACGCCCAAATCGGAGCGAAGCTCCTCTGGCTTTAGCCGATTTATGAATTTAGGTCTTCATAACCTGAAAAAAGGGTTCAAATTCATGAATTTATGTCGTTTTTAAAAATACCATTTTTTGAAAAAATGGTACTTTTTGAATGGACTAAATTCATGAGTTTAGGTCTTAAAAACCTGAAAAAAGGGTCTAAATTCATGAATTTATGTCGTTTTTAAAGATACTAATTTTTTTGATTTTATGGTGTCCTGGAACGGTCTTTTATCCATTACTAATGAATAAGCGGGTTTCACGATGTACACTGAAGGCCAATGGGAAAAGTCATTTATGAATCAAAACATGGA
>CAJQUW010013219.1:16039-41268 GCA_907163375.1 Prostheceraeus crozeri | reverse complement strand
ATGGCAATTTCAGCTGTTCGGTTCGGCGCCGAAATGTGTCAAGGACAAATCAAAGTGATAGATCCTATCAATTTGATGCGTTTTTCATTGAAATTGTTTATTCACAAGTTTTCTAATTACCTGTATGAAATCAGTTTAAAGGAGTACGCCCATATGTGCTGATGTCTGTGTAAGAAATAATTTACAAGTCAAAATTAAACTTAAGGTACCGGTACCTGACCTTGAAACCATCTGCGCATGTGAAATAGTCATTCTGAAATTATTCTTCAGTCAGATAATTTGCGAATAATTCATGCCACATGCGTGTCAGTGCAGCAGCCCTAGATTTATGAGAAGGTAACGCTGCCTGGAATTCCGTGAAACACTTTCAACGAATGAAAAAATCATTATTTCTTTCTGTGCTAGCGCTGTAAAAAAAAATGATAGACCGGTGGCATTACGGCGTTATCCCACCTTAGCCTACGACTACAGCACTGGTGGTGCGTGTGTCGTAGAAGTTGCCTTTGCCTGTAGTGCTGCTAGAAGCATCCCTCTATCATTACACATGTGATTTTACAATTATATATTAGAAGTGCAATTTTTCATAGTTGATCTGCATCACAAATTTTCTATGCTCTTGCATGTTGCTTATAGAATAAAGGTGAGAAATAGCCCTGGTCTTTGATAGGCTGATGTTGATGCATAAATATTTGACCATCCTTGAATGTCGTCCGGTAAGTTATGTAGGCAAATCACGAAAGTGGCACAATAAGGCATCAACAGGCTATTGATCACATGCAAAGGATTATATAAATGCAAGCATGCACTATTAACATGGCTTTGATTATTTGATTGTTGATCATATAGGTGTAATTAATGATTGCAATCCCGGCAATATGTAGTGCACCACACACGCCGGAGTTTTTCATTTACAGATTCTTCCGAAGTTCTAGCGTACCAGATGAATGATCAATTACTAGAAATCCTGAAAACAAGTACGCCAGTGCGCCGAAGTTTGCCATCCGGTCGCGGTCCGGCGCACCACTGTATCGATGCCAGTTAGTGTCCGACGCATACAATTGGAACTGCTTAACGCTCGTCGCGAACATGGAAATCCATGCAGTGTGCGTCAGACTACCTGTCGCACTTCTGAGACAGGCATGTTTGTACTATCGGCGCTCTGCCGTGAAAAATGTCAGAAAAATACTAAAAATTGATCATTTTCTGGCGCGCTGGAACCATCGAGGAAGAATAATTTCAGAAGTGCTAGAAATAGATTCGTACTTCTGTCGCCGTATTCGTCAGCGTTGGTCTGGCGGCGTCTGTCACTGGTTTCAATAAGTCCTAATTTCTAGAATTCCTAAGGATCAGATCTTAATTTTGGCGCGTCAACCTCTAGTCTAGGTTCTTGCACTGTTTTTTTCAGGCAAGCCTAATTTCAGAAATTCTAGGATAAACATCCTCCATCTCGCGCACTGCGCGTCAACCCGCTAGACTGGCGCGCATATGACTTATTTCGGCAAGCTGAATTTCAGAAAGTTCTAGAAATAGATCTTACGGCTTCGCACTGCGAGTCACGTCTAGTCTGGCACGTACTTCACTGGTTTCAAGAAGCCTAATTTCCTGAAATTCCAAAAATAGATGTTACGTATGCGCTTCAACACATCGAGTCTATGTGCATGCACTATTTTGGGCAAAGCCAATTTCAGAATTCTATTTGACGGCATCCGCCACCAAACGCGCCACCTTGATCGCAGACGTATGAAGTCTGTCGTTCCTGGCACTGGTTTCAGAAGCCAAATTTCAGAAATCTAATAAATAGATCTCACTTCTGTCGCACTTGCGCGGTTTCAACGTCCTAGTCTGGCATGCGTCTGACACTGTTTCAAGAAGCCTAATTCAGAAATTCCAAAAAATAGATGTTGCGTATTGCGCGTCAACCTCTAGTCTAGTATGCTAGCAACTGTTTCCGGCAAGCAGAATTTCAGAAATTCTAGAAATACATCCTCCACTTCTTCGTGTACTGGTAGCGTCACGTGAGTCTGTCGTGCCTGGCAATGGTTATAGACAGAGTAAAATCAGAAGTTTTCTAGAAATAGATCCTACGTCTGTCGCACTTGGCGCGTCAACGTCTAGTTTACACGTTTGCGTCGGTCACATGGTTTCAATAATAATAAAACTAATAATATCTAATATCGTTTATGTTGGTGATTCTTGCCTCAAGAATAGGGAATCGTGAGGCCATAATTAAACAGTATAAAGTCAAAGGCACAGCATTTGCAAACAAATAACAAATAAAAAGACGAATTTTAACAATGAAGGGGATTGGTCGTAAGATCATGTTTTTTTTTCCCATACACCTGAAACCGCTATATGGAGCCAGCTCGTGAAATGAAAAACCTACAAAGCAATTTAACTAACTACAAGAGCAGTGTTGCAAAAACAGGGATCTTCATATTTTGCCTTGAAACAGGCAGAACAACGAGTGCCCAGATGCTTTAGGGGATGAGATGGATCATGTAACCAGAGATTCAAACATCTTGACTCCATGAATAACCCGACGAATATTGAAGAGAAACGAACGAATGAGCACAAACACCCGGAAGTCCCACACAACTATTGCATGGCATCGATTTTGTATTTTCTCAAGTGCATGAACATGAATGGCGCTGAGGCAAGACTTACGAAGAGCGGAGAGCAGGTAGTTCCAGGATTGAGCGCACGCTCGCTGAAATCATACTTCACAAAGCTGATGCTCATGGTCCATGAAAGGCTTGAGCTGACGCAGAAGTAAGAATTTGATGATGCCTTCTTGGCACAGTATTTCAATGTGTTTATTCCAGTTTAACTTTGAAGTCGATGGTGACTGCCCCAGGAGCCGAATGTTATCACACTCAGTGATACCAGATAAGCAAAGGGTTTGAATGATCGAGCGCCCTTATTCTGTGTGATGAATAATTGATTAGGCAAAAAATTTTTCAGTTTTTATAACCATTTTTATTCTCCATGGTACCCCATTTCTCAATACTTTCCAAGATTGACGAGAGAGAGACTGACAGAGACTGACCTTTGTCAATGGCGGGAGGCATAATGTTTACATCGTCTTCGGCATAACTCATACAGGCAGCGTTTCAAACACTCCGCGCGGGGAAACATGCATCAAGGTCGGAAACATAGAAGGAGAATAAAAATCGGCCCAATTGATGAACCTTGAGGTATTCCACTGATACCAACCTTAACACTGCTAAAGTCATTTCCACACCATCTGACGACGCTGGGAATCTCCTCAGCAGGTAATTTCTACACAAAAGCAGTAAAGAATGAATCCCACTTTTCTTAGCCTGAAGTTTTTGTAGCAGGATGTTGTGACAGAAAAGGCTTGTCAAAGCCTTTTTACATCAAAGTCGATGGTGACCAGAAAGATGACAGCAAGCTTACTTTTTTTTCTTTTGGAGGCTTTTCCGTTCAACGAAATCCCTCAGATGGAGTAATGCGCACGTCGCGAACTTCCTCGGTCGATACGCCAATTGAGACTTTCCGAAAAAATGCAAGGATGTCACATTTTTGTAAATGGGACAAGAGTCGTCGCTCAAATAATCAGCTCACGGAACCAGGTAGTAGGGATATTGGTCTGGTATTATAGATACTTGGGAGGCTTCGATTTTGGCAATGGGTAATCAGAAGCCTAATTTTCAGAAATTCTAGGAAAACATTTTCCATCTCGAGTCTTCCTGGCGCGTTTGTCATCACTGAGTTTTTCGCCAGCAAGACAAATTTCATAAATTCTAGGAGCAGTTTCTTATACTAGCGCCTCAATGTGGAGTTATGCCGCGTCAGTCACTGGTTCTTCACTGGATCCTACGTCCTTCCGTACTGGCCGCGTCTGTCACTGGTTTCAAAGAAGCCTAATTTCATAATACTAGTATCAATCTTACGTGTTGGCGCGTCACAACCTCTATTCTAGTGTGGCTTGGCACTGTTTACAGCAAGCCTAATTCGAAATACTAGGAATACATCCTCCATTTCGCGCACTGGCGCGTCAACCGCGAGTCAGGCGCGCATGGGACTTATTTCGGCAAGATAAATTTCAGAAGATCTAGAAATAGATCGTACGTCTGTCGCCCTGCGATCAACGTCTAGTCTGGCACGTCTGTCACTGGTTTCAAGAAGACTTACGCAGGTCTCCGAAATGGGGCCGCCAATTGGCTTGTTTTCCTTCAATCCTTCAAAAACTCAAGAGTATATCTGCACTCACGACCTTGAAGGAGATGATGATCATAGCATATAAGAAGTCAGATAATAGCATCAGAGACAAGAATCCCATCTCCTTCCTTGGATTGGCGGTTACGAAGACTTGTCATGAGAGAACCGTCGTCCAATCCCATTAGCAAGCAGGCAGCTCAACGCATTGGTAGTCTCTATCGTGCCAGCAGCTATCTTCCACCACAGACTGCTGTCTGCTATCCTTTACAAGTCCACTATGCGTCCTCTGATGGAGTATTATTGTCCATCTGTGGCAGGCGCCCCACAACGCATCTAACCTCCTTGAAAGGTGAGAAACGTGGTCAAATCTATCTCATGGGTGAAAAACTTGCTATCAAGTTGCAAGCCGCTCTCTCCGTCAGAACGGGATGTTGCTTCACTCCAGTCCTCATTCTACAGTACTATTTCGGTAGAACAGCTCTGCAGTAAAATGAGTGCGCACCAAAAACCCCTTAGGGATCCCCTTTTTCCTGCCAAAGAAGCACACGCAGAGCTAATGCCACTCACAGCTATAATGTGAACTTAGAACGCGCACGTACTTGTGAGCGCTCGAAAAGCTTTTTTGTTCTCACCGGCACAGCTTGTGAATCAGCTTCCCCAGACCAATACAATCTCGATACTTCAACAGCGTGCGAACAGCTTCTGATGGGGACAGTTTTATCAGAATTAGAAGATCTTTTCGTTTTTTTCTTTTTTTTTTTAAAATAATACAATTTGTTACTTTTTCAATGAGTAACCCCATAGCTTCGTTCATGGCTCATAGCTTCTAGGGTGAAAATTCAGTAAAAAAAAAGAACCTAATTTCAGAATTCCAAAAGTAGATGTTGCTCTTGCTCGTCAACCTCTATAGTCTTAGTAAGCTATGCACTGGTTTCGGGCAAGGCAGAATTTTCAGAATTCTAAAAATACATCCTCCTTCTCGTGTACTGGAGCGTCAACGTTGAGTCTGTCGTGCCTGGCAATGGTTTTAGCAAGTTAAATATCAGAAGTTCTAGAAATAGATCCTACGTCTGTCGCACTGGCGCGTCAACGTCTAGTTTGTTGCGTCGGTCACTGGTTTCAAGAAGCCTAATTTCAGAAATTCTAGGAAAACATTTTCCATCTCGAGTCTGGCGCGTTTGTCACTGTTTTCAGCAAGACAATTTCATAAATTCTAGGAGCAGATCTTATACTAGCGCCTCAATGTGGAGTTAGGCGCTACTGGGACTGGTTTCAAGAAGCCTGCTTTCAGAAGCTCTAGGAGTTGATCTTACGTTTGACGCGTCAACGTCGAATCTGGCGCGCCGAGCACTGTTTTCGGCGGGCCTAATTTCAGAAATGCGCGCCTGGCACTGGCTTCAAGAAGCCTAATTTCAGGAAATCTAGGAGTAGATATTTCGTCTGGCGCGTCAACCCCGACTCTGGCGGGCTGTGCGTTGACTTCGGAAAGCATGATTTAAGATGTTCTCTGAACTGAAACTACGTCGAATCTGGCACTCTGGTACGTCAACCAGGGATGTGGTGCACCCAATTCGAATCTGGAGCGCATGATCCTGACTTTATCGAGCTTGTTTTCAGAATTTCTAAAAATGAATCATTATTGTGACACAGGGCACACAAGATCCCGATATAACAACAGTTGGCGTACAAGTTCTTGTAACACATATCATGCTCGATAATCAAGCTGTCATGCAGATGTGATGAAACGTATAGCTGAAATTTGCTGTTAATGATTGACGCCTACATGAGAGTATTTGATGCTGCTCATTTTTACTTTGTGGCCTTGTAGGACCATGTTTCTAAGAAGTCTAATAGGGTTCCGTTTATGGCCAAAGTATATTGATTTTTCATTATGATTTGTATAAATAAGTGAATGTGTGAGAATGTTTATTAGGAAGTAATAACTTAGTAGCAGATTAGGCATAACATCAATATCTGGTACTCAAAAGCTACAACAATATGCGTTGGAGCAAAAAATGAACATGCGAAAATCTAGGTGATTTACAGATGTCAGGATGACAAAACAAAATATTGCAAATTCTCAAGAAGTCTGCTTTTTCACAGGCATGATTGCTTATGGGCGCGTTTTTTTTTCTTGGTATTTGATTTCTTTCTTCTGCTCATCATTTCGCTGCTGTATGATTAACTTCACTTTGAGCACTGTTCAACTATTCATTTGATAGTCTGACTCCTATCACTTCGCTTTTATCGGAAAGAGCTACTGCAAATTCCGTAAAACTGTATCCAGTAGCATTCTACCTGCTTCAGTTTTATCTTCATCCTTCTCATCTTCAATGAACTTCTTCTCTTTCTCGTCCAATGCCTCATACTTCCTTTTGTAGATTGAACAGATATAATTGTTGCAGCTGTTTTCATTATCATTAGTATATTTCTCATTGTCAGTCATCAGGTATTCCCGTTTTCCTAAGGAGGACAATGGAGCAACCCCCAGGAACGAATTATAAGTTTCTGATGCAGCTCGCCGTGGCGTATAGCGGTGCATCTGGTTGTTTGGTTGCTGGGCGGTGGGGCTTGGGTCGACAACAGCGAGCACAAAAATGAATGTTCATGCAAAATCGGATGGACATGGCTACTCGCTCAACTGATCCTATCTCTGGAAATGTAATGGTGGGATACAATTAATGAAAATGAAGAAACAACGATCTTCACCAACCTTAATACAGAAATTGTGCACTGGACAGTACAGAACACTGGTGTCGATGTGGAATGGGCATGCAAATTGCACAACAACATAACAAACTAACTCAATAATACATCGATTAAATCAAAAATGTGGGCAAGAGACCCAACCAGAACACCTCCCATTCACAGAAAAATGAACACTACATGCAAACTCTGTGGTATGTGCCAAATGCTCATGTGGTCTGCAAATGATGCAATCAACTGGCAATATGCAAATATAATGAACTGGGTGTGGGCAATGACACATAAAAAAACATACAAGGACCAAAACACTGTGAACGCTATGATACAATTGAGAAATGGATGATGTGGATAAACAATTATATGCCGGAAAATGGTTATGCAAAGGAAACTAGCAAATGGTAAATAAATGAACACGACTACCATACAAACACAGATCGGGTGCATGGGCTGAATGGAATGAATCATTTGGTAGCAACCCACATGATGGGGAATCAGCTGATCCTGTGGAGACAGCATGTGGCATGCACCCCTCGAATGTGGATCTACTCAACACAACAACTATCTCACTCCCGACCATGAGGGGTGACTGGAATCCTGGGAACCACACCTGGTCGTGATGCTCTATGACTGACTCAACCCCACATCCCTTCTTAGACTTCCCCAGGCCCATAGTGACCCAATTGATACACCTGTATAGGTTTCATTAGCTTTGTACCACCTTCCGAACCATATTGCCCGATTCCCACCTCACCCATAGCCATTACCCCCATAGTCCCACATCCACCCCATCCTCCCCTTCCCTATTTCCCCCCCACCATCACTGCCCCACATCTTTGTCATAGACCCCCCACCCCCAATCATCCCATAATTAGGCACAACCATCCCACCTCCCACCCAACATAGTTTGCTTTATTGTTCTGCTGTTACACTACTTTTTTATTGTCTACTGGCTTCTGAACTCATGCGATAGTTTTGGGTAACTCTTTTTGTCTGTCTGGTATTGATATTTGTTGTCATATTCAGCCGATGGCCTTTCAGAAGCGCATCGGCTCTAAAAAATGGTCAAGAACCCAGATGAATTGGAGGTAGTAATGCTCTACGCAGTTCATTGTTTTTAAATTGACCCTCAAAATCGTCTCTGACCATAGAAAAGTCATCTCCTCTGGTCCGCAAATGAGACGGAGGGTAGCGCAGGCGAGCTTTCCGATGACAGCAATTGTCCCCTCTTATCTCCACAATCAAATCTGAGACAGGTGGGATATTTTAAGCATATTGTGAGTTCAGAAGAAGTATCTTTTGAGGGGTGGCGCCTTTTCATTCGGCGATTCTTTTATGGGCGTTTCTTCTCTGGTTATTCCCCCTGAAAAATTTTTTTTTATCTTTAACCATTCAAGCTTTAAATCTTCAATCGTACATGAAGAGTTTAGAGTTTACTCACAATTGATTTTATTTATTCACGACACATAATATGAGAATAAGGTCAGAATTTATCTCACAGATACATGTTTTAAAGTACAATTGATTGCTTTTTTTGCAGTAAGTGCCTCTATAATTTCTATTGCTCAAAAGTATAAACGAAAACCGTGAGCTTTCAAATCAAGTGGGGGGGACTTGAAGCCAAATTCGAAAAGCATCAGCACCACACTAGTGAAAGGCAGAATCTGTCAACCATAATTTCATGAAAGGGCACTCATCTGAGATATGCTCCATTGTCTGACATTCGCTGAAATGTGAGGACTCATGAAGGCCTCATTTACGCAGTGGTCTCACAAGAACTACCGCGCGGGGCAGCGTAGAACCGATTTGAGCAGCGTTCAATTTACCACAAGGTTTAGCTTCGCACGAGGCCAGATCACGGATCGTATCTGCGGAACGAGTGCCTTGTTAGGAGCGTCCCACGGCAAGGATGCAAGGATCTTATAAAAGAAGGTTCTTGGGAAAGGTTCGCCACACTGGGTAATGAAAACGGAAGGGCGTAGAGTTGGCGGATGCGCGCTGTCGTGAGAAGGGCAAAGTTTTGAACTTATTCAATGGGAATCGATGCGCACGACAGTTGCGAGTTGTTTCTCTTCTGAGGTCAAGTGGAAGAGTATTGGTGAGTGCGGGGAGCCAGTCAGCTTTTTTCATCTGCTTATGATGGCACCGGATTGTAGTTTTGCATGGCTTAATTTAGATGGACATCGGACTCGTTTGCAATGTGCTTAGTTTTTCCAAACAGGGATAGCAGTTGTTCAGGCTGTTTGGTAGCATAATACCAGTCCTGTTTCACGCAGTACATTAGCATCAGTGGTCCCACATTTAGCCAGCGTATGATATTCCTGAAGGATTACTTCTTGTCTGTATTTTTTTAGCCCGGTTTTTGTCAGATGTTCATTGTAGGATGACCGTTTCGGATCCAAGGTATGCAGGCTTGGGTTCATGGGATATAACACGAAAACTGTCAATAGTGCACCGGTCAAATTGATCGCCTTTTTGACAGTTGTGTTATGTATAAATCCCGGTAGAAAACAGGCTTCTCGTGTTACTTCGATTGTAGTCTTCATCGAGTACAATAAAGTCAACTATATTAGATGTCTGTTTCATCATCGCCACTTAGGCAGGCTGTTGTGCGGATCGTCTCCTTGCCGCGCAGCTCCTGTTTGCTGGCTTGCTTTTTTTCTGCTTTGTTGCTTCTGCAAAACTATAGCTTTAACACGCCATCCGTGTTAGTTTCTTCTCCCGCTCAACCTCAGGGGGACCCACCTTGTATTATTGATTACGAATCCCCCTCATCTATCTTGCTATATCTAACAGATATTTACCATGGATTTACTTTATTCCATTTACATTAAGTGCTTTCTCGCATTTTCCATTTCTCAAATCTCAAGTCATATCAGACATAATAGTTGCTTAGTCATCATGTCATCGTTGCAACTGCGTATTCAAGCAATCCCTCGCTCGCCCTGTACCTACGTGGATTTACATCGGCTTGCCGTCTGCTGACTTTTATCTCATCAACACAAACGTTTTGATCGACTTCCGCTTGGCAGTGTGGCAGTGTGCAGTGTGTTTTCCCCAGCATCAATCCCATACTGACTTCGTGTGACCATACGCCTTGCAACGCGCTTCTTCTGTGTTTCTTGTAATTGCACTCACCGAATTACTTTTTTATTGTGAGTCTAGAAATAAAGCATGAATTATTATTAGATTATGTCCATCATTTAGCACAAGCGTTTTGAGTTCTGGTTCGTAAAAAGTTCGAGCTCGCCGGGTACAAACAAATGTCATCGGCCATGAACGATATCTTTCTGCCTCGTTGTCGAAAAAGATGCCTGTTATTTACCGTGAGGTGTGAAGGATGAAGAGAGTTGGTGCTGAGGCTGATCCTTTTAGGGACGGTCGCTCTTGCAAGAAGGTTGACAGTCTATGGGGGTAAGCATCTGCTGCGTTTTAAAAGAAATGCTTTTATGCAATGCGGCTGTATAAGCCTACTGAACAAGTTATGCAGGAAATTTAAGATAAAAAACAATCATAAACAGTTTGACAGTGATACTCGAAGCGCAATACTTGTGTTGAGATTAGTGCTACGTTAAGCAATTATGAATTCTAATCTTTTTATAAGAAGTGTAACCCATGGTAAAGATAACAATTAATGTAGATTTCTAAAACAAGCAGCTGTAGCAATTCACAGTAAATCTTAAAAGATACACTGGGGGCAAATCAATAATAGTGATCTATCTCACGTTGATCTAATTTAGAAATCAGGATCTGTAGTTTTATGCCATAGCTGAACAAGATTAATTACTGACAGCCGTTAATTGCTTGACGATGTAAACCGTTCTGATTTATGTGTAGCCACACTCCAATGAAGTTGGTTTTGTAATAAATCTCGTAAAATCTACTCATTGATAAATTTAGGTGCGGGTTCCACTTGAGGGAGGGTGATACTCAAGAAAAAGCGGCTATACACTGATATTGATCATCCTATTTATCATCTCATCTCTTCCTCAATAACTCATACCAACCCACGACAACTTAGCTACGTGACCTTACTGACATTCAGATATTTCATTTGCAAAAAAATATTATATATATTCACTATACTCTTAGCATTTAATTGATTATGTGTCTGCTATCTCTTCTTCACTTTCATTTGTTAAGTTTTGTAATTTCCCATAACTTCAAAATAATATTGTGTTCGCCCCACAATAATAACATCGGGATTATTTGTTCTCAAATGTATGGATTATTATTGAAATACTTAGCATTTGAGATCACAAAGATGATAAATACATCATCTTTCATTTGTGAATTGTGCTATCAGTTTCGGGGTGTCGTGTATTGTGCGTTTCAAGAAAATGTTGTTCAAAATTTTTCACAACTGGTAGGTAGAATAATTTTACTGCTTTCATGTTATGTATTGATCAATATCAGTTGTCAAATCTACATGCCTAGCTACGAAAGTCCCTTGCATGTCTAATTGCACTAAAGCCAAAACCAAGACGAAACCTTTACCAACATATCATTGATCAGCTTTGGAGGAACTTGATCTCAGACAAATGTTTATCCTCCTAAAGACGAGACAATCACATCACACTTGCTATGGATTTTAACTGAATTTTATATTGGTCCTTATCTCAATGACTAGAATGTTGGTACTGAAACACATATTCGCGCATAGTTTTGATTTTCAGAATGTGATCACGAATGTACTAAAAATGAGGTGGGTGCGTAAATTCCGGAAGCGGTCATTTCCTCAACTTTATTGATCCCGTTGATTATGTGTTCATGTAGATGATTTAAAAAACATAAGATTATGATGATAAAATGCGCAATTGAATAGTGACTGTCTACATTTTAGAGATAGTGACCTCAGTCTACTCAACCGTGGAGTCGGGAGCATTCTCTGTGACAGGACCGCAGTGGTGCCAAAATGTTGAAACCATCTGATAGCTATTTGCAGACCGAAGATGGAGTTAATGAACTCAATTTTTAGGCTACCAAGTGGACATCTGAAGCAGCATGCATCACTGTCGAAAAAGGGACACAGAGACGGTAACTGGAAGCAATGTTCATTGATTCTTTAAGAAGTAGTTCGACATACAAGTGCTAGTAAGCTTACCTCTCATTTTGACATCTTACTGCTTGTATCTGATTATCTTTATCCGAAGGGCGAAGTTCACAGCATGACCAACTTCGCCAACCGGGATTGTTCCACTAGCAAAACCGGCGAAGTATGTGGGATCTTCTTGTATCCTTTCATGCTGCTTTTCTTTTTCATCTTGAAAGTTTATTTTTGAATCAGCAGATGTCTAAGGAGAATTCAAACGTTCATTGATGGCTGTCACTAAACATCTTTGTCGCAGATTTGGAAAGGTGTCTTTTTTGACTTCCTGGCTTACATGTATGTCTCATACCCATACAAGCAACTTATAGTTCAAGTGCAATTGCTATTAATAATATATCCGTGAAATACACGTACATGCATTAGCGGTTGGATTACGTCAAAATGAAGGCCACTTGGTTTAACGTTTGGGTGTCTGAGACGTTGTGTCAGACACTCCATATTGAAATAGCTTGGAACATCATAAAAATATAGTTTTTAATTTCTTTTTATATGATATGTGGGATATAAGAAGACATTATCAAACCACTCTTGAAATCAACTGTTAACCTGTCCTACAGAATTCGAATCTACTTTCGCGCGTTCCTTGAATGGAGCGAACATTTCATATTTTCGACTACATACAGTAGTTGGCACCACCGAACAGTCAGCCAGGCGTCAGCAAATTCACGATTTATTGGAAGTCATGTGTTAACTAACTAGGTCTGCGATTGGACAAAGAAAATTACCATTCCTATAGAAGTTGAATCAAGCCGATATTAGCGATTGTTCGTACCATCCATGAGGCCTACAATTGAAAAAATTGCTTAAATATGGCGATATAGTTAGCTATCTAAATATATAAACTCACTAAATAAATATATATAATATATAATATCACTAAATGAATAAATAATAGGCAATATAAAAGTTAGCTCACCAAAGTAGCTGCCCAGAAATCATGGGGTTTCGTGACAATTTCCGTCCTGACATGGTGAAATGTCGCATAGCGTTCATTAGTACACAACATTTTTTTATGATATCCGTGTGTATAAGACTATAAATATTTTTTTGCTAATATAGTTTTCTCCATAGTAGTTTTCTCTGAAGTAGTCTCTCCAAAAAATACTGACAGCATTTATACCTATGCAAGAAGACGCGTGAATTCATGAAATGCTGAGACTCAAAATGTCGAAAGAAATGAATTTTGCTATCATACGGGGATACGTAGGTATGGCTATAGGTTATGATTTTGTACCTATGATTTATTCACTTGTACAACATCCTACTACTCCTTATCATCTTAGCTACAATTCCCTAACCTACCAGATGCCTAAACAGGCCTACTTGATTTGCATTTTTGCAAGCATCCCAGGAAACCAGTCGTCATCCATACGACACGAAAAGTACGTGCGGACAGTGATTACGTTTGTTCGAAATTGTGGTGTCCAAAATGTTTCCGTTTTTTAAAATAGGAATATGCGTTGACTCAAACGTGCCGATCGGGTGATCTTATAGTGTTGCGCTGGTGGGTGGATAAGTCATCTTTTGTAATATGATCAAACCCGGATGACAAGAGCAAACTACATGTAGTATTGTCAGAGATAGCATACTATCTCCCTAAAAGTACAGGGAGAGGAGACATGATCTCCAGATGCAATACACTGACGGACATGCGATTAAATCTGCTCTCCAAAACATGACAAGAAGATCTAGCACCCTATTTTTCAGATATGATAAATGTAGAAATCTATACAAAACTTTATCTCAACTATGCGCAAGATCGGAAAATTTAATAAAAAATTTGTTATGTTAGTCAGCTTTTAATTGTTCAAATTGCGAGATGCTTCTCTAAATTAGCCTATATGACTGTTGAGAATTTTACTGATCAATGCGTATACCCTCAAAATGGCAAAAATATACTTTGAGAAGTCATTATTTCGGATTTTTTATTAATAAATCACATGATTAAGGTGTGCCGAGAGCCATCGAAAGCTCGTGTATTTTACTGTGGAGTGTAAATTAAACAGATAAAGAAATCCGAAATAATGACTTCTCAATCATTGAACCCATCTGAAAAAATATTCAGCATATTAAAAAATATACTTTGCTACGACTAAGCAACTGCTTTACATATAACCTCCGAATTCGGTTACACAATTTGCAATAGAAGAATTATTCTTCTCCACTACACATGGAAACAGAGAAAATAACGGAAATCCCATAGGAAACCTTACCGACAAATCTTCTTGCGGTAAAACGTAGTTTGTTACACTTAACTACAACTCGATTTCCACAATATTTGATGTCCTTTTTCTCCTCATCAATACAAGAATGAAAAGAAAATCTGTTGTCGCCTCCTCGTACCCGGCTGATAGTTTCCGGACAAAAACATGACATTCCATGCAGATCATCCTTTACATTTTGAAGAGATCTGATCATGACCGGCGCTGTGGCCTTATGTTAGTGTTGGCTCTGCGTCCGAGAGACCTTTGGTCAAACGTTGGCCGGGTCAAACCTAAGACTTTTAAAATAGGTACACTTTGCATTCTTGCTAAACACTCAAAACATTCTTGCACAAAAGGAATGAGAGTGGGATAAATAACACCTCGGCCACATGTAAGAAAGTCTCCATGCCTAATGTGCTTCCGAAGATAAACAAGGTTCATTTATTTATTTTTTTTTCATGTAAAACGCTTAACTTCCTGTTGAGTTTTCAGTCAGGTGACTTTAGACTATTAGCAGTATGAAATGGAGATTCGAATTATTTGATGCGTGAATCTCTGTGAAGTAAGCAAGATAATAAGATGATTTAGTGAATGAAATAGTCGGGTATAGAGCTGTTTTCAAAAAGTATTTTTTAGGTCTAGAGGATACTAACAAATCTCGCATCCTTAGAATTTTGAAATATATATATTTTTCCGTCCGAAGTGGTTGGAATCGATTTAGTGAAGAATTTTTTGTTCATTCCAAATGTGAGTGTAGTCTTGAATCTGAAAATCTTTCAAAATGCTCTGCGATGTCTGCTGCTACTTCGACTTGATACTGCATATTCAACAGTTGCAGACACCGTCATATAAATCAGGCAATGGTTTATTGGCTTTTACACTTGGTACAGAAGAGACTATGGGCCCATCACCCAATGACAAAAACATGGATGAAACAGCCAAGCTAAGTCAAACATGAGTCAATTAAAAAGTCAAACATAAGTCTCGGGCTAAAGCCCTCGGGATTCATCAAATAATTTCCCTCTCTATGTCCCACAGAATCACATATCCATCCTCTATCCGTTAAAAAATAAACCTAGCCATGTCTATCATAGCCCTCATTTGTTACGATTTCTATGTCCTCTGGAGAATTTATTGAGAGCAAAAGGATTGATGACCTGAAATTTCTAGTCACCATAGACAAGAAACGTCAATGATAACCGATAACATGTAGAGATGTTTAACAGTTCTCCATTCCCGCGGGCTTTGATGTAAATACAATGAGAATAGTCACCCATCTGAATCGACGTAAATCATGAAATCTTAAAAGCCAAAGTGCCCTGAGATCATTCTCACTAAAGCTAGATGGGTACAATTTCTATATTTTAGATCCATCTTAACGAATTTCAGATATCTTAAAAGTTGAAACTGTTGATGAATTCCCTATCTGAAATTCAACTGGAGAATTTTTTCTGGAGATACCAACTGTTTGGGAGTTATTTAAGTTGCGTGCACATCACCCTATAGTGAAACGTGATAGGTTTTTGTTTAGCGAAATGTACGGCTTTTGTGATATCTTCCATTTCAAATAAGCAGCTGTTTATTTTTCACTTCACACCAGTCATTGTTTTATTGACCGCCGTTGACTCAATTTTTTTTCTCCGTTTGATAATGGCATTGAAGTGCATTTTAGCCCACTGCCTATGAAGAATTGAATTAAAATGCATTGCTGATGAATACGTGTTTCAGGGAACTGGAAATAAAGACTTAATGCAAGCTTACGGAATATACTCAGTAGTTTGAAATTAACGCATATTTGGGGTAACAGGCCACAAATGTGCTGCCCATTTTACTTAGCAAGAAATTCTACTTACCTACAGGTACCTGTCTATGCGGCTGAAGTCGTCGTCTAAGCCTGAAAATGCTGTTGAAGATGATGATTGAGACCGATTCAGAATGTAGTCGTTTGTCTATTGCTGCTTCATTTCTCTCTTCACACCAGTCATCGTTTTATTGAGCGACGTAAACTTCATTTTTCTCTCCGTTCGATAATAGTATTGAAGTGCATTTGAGACCAGTAACTACGAAGAATTGAATTGTAATGTATTACTGATGAAGACTGTTGAACTGGTATACGCAATCACGGTGTCTTACTCCTTTCGTATAACAGCCTTCTACGATTCGACACGTAGTGTTTCTATGATACTGAATGTTTGGTTTTTTGACATTGGTTATTTGTTTTTAAGATAAGAAAGGAAATCATATATGTCGTAATTATCAACTTTTCTTTGTAGTTACATTGATCGACCGTTGCTTGGTATTATAATTTGGGGTGCCTGCAAGGCTCCATGTTTTTTCATCTATGTTTTCCTGCACGAGAGGTCGCGACTGCTTTGATTGATGTAGTCTCCCCTCTTGATGTTTGGACTGATGATAGGTGTTGCAGCGAAATCTTCCCGTGGTGAGTTAACATGAATTGCATGTGTCAATCAACGGTGTCATCGAGCTATGCCGGTTTAGATCAAGAAAACTGTAAGCTCGAACGTGTATTATGACGTACAAATTTTCGGACGAAGCATTTTTCAAGTGCAGATTTAATGGCAGGCTAAGAAAGCGACACTAAATCGAAACTGTTGAAGCGATGCATTGTCGTCAAAGCAGCAACATTCTTATGAATGGTTGTTGTGGACGTCAATTGGATGTTAAGATGATCCTTTTTGCTTGTCTTTTTGCAAGATCCTCTTTTGTGACCTTTCTTGAACGATTTTATTTTATCTTATTTTACTTCCTTGTAAAGTCTTTTGAGCGTTGATTAGTTTTTAATTAGTTTCATTGACAGCTCTATTATTATCTTAAGCTGTCTGTTTACTTGTCTGCTAGCGCTGTCAATCTGAATAACACTCCTCGGCGGAAAGATTTAGTGTCGGTTTTCTAGCATGCCATTAAATCTGTACTTGAAAAGGCTTCGGCCGAAAATTTGTACTTCATAATACACGTTCGAGCTCACCAAAACCGTTTTCTTGATCTATAATTGCATATGTCCTTATAATTGCTTGTCAACTAACATTTCCAATTTTTTTCAATTCTGAAGACTTCATGCTACATTTGCAGGTTTTGATTATCAGTGCTCGTGTGCTCATACACTGGAGATCGCGGCTGAATTTTTTTGACGGTCTCCGTTCTCCCCTACGAAGAATGGATAATGGACGTAAAAACGAAAAAGTAAGTAAGTCTCATCTCTTGGTGTATGGACTGATGGTAGAATTCATCAGTGCCCGCGGTCATGGAAAATTTGGATAAGTCATGGAAACATCAAAATTTGAAAACGTCATGGAATAATTGCGGAAATTATAATTTCTGGAAAGTCTTGGAAAAGTCATGGAAAAATATGTGATGTTCTATTCTCAAATATGGTTGCATGAATGAGTCTTGTTGCCATTTTTTGAGCTGCCAATGGGTAGGACTAGCAGACCTGCGATTTCTTCAGATTTCAACGCAAATCTGGTAGAGGCCAAATGCAATGCAGCTTCTAACGTAAATTTCTAGATTTTGCACAACATGAGATCACCCTTAAGCAGCCTTTTATTCGAAAGAGCGACGGTTATAATAATCAACATCACAAGGCACCCCATGTACATGAAGATGTAGCAGTCAGATCTACGTACGCGTAGTAAATTAACAAATGTTGCTATACATAGAAGTGCAACACTGTAATATTTAAGGATGCGCGATGATTGCCTAGGATTAGCCTAGTAGTTTAAATCGTCACCGCCTGCAAAACCCACAGGTCAAGTCCAATATGTCTACGGAACGCTAGAGATTCGAATTATTTTTTTCTAGTTAGCATTTTTTGGTATAAATTTTAATAATTATGACTGATTAGATAGTTGAAATAAGTCAGGCTGTTGAAGCACTTGCTTTATCTAAAATTTCTCCCGAAAAGCAGCTTAAACAGGAAATAGAAAGCGATCGCAGGATTAAGGTCTGGAACTACACTAGTAAGACGATGAAATTTATAAAACCATGGATTTTGGTTGTTAACCGGTTAACTATTTCAAGCCGATTAAACGAAAGTTTGAACCGTGCCAATGACTGCGGCATGATCATCACAGAGAAGACTACTGAAAGGGTAGATGACTTCCTTGAAGAGATCCTACTTGCCGACAGGAAGCAGCCTGTCTATGCGCTTGAAGTCGTCTAAGCCTGAATACACGGTTGAGTCAGTTAAAATATGAGGATGGACTTATCACATTGAAACAAATTTCCTGTGATATCAGGACTGCATCAGTTCTGTCAGCGCTTCGATTTGATCATTGCAGACTAGTTCAGTGTCTCTACAGGAAACAGGTTTCTTTATTTATCCATATGACTTACATGAGTGAAGCTCCATGTCAGATAGAAGCTTCCGGTAGTGATTGATGCCGCTTTCGGTTGCGGTCGTTTGTCTTTTGCTGTTCCCTTTCCTCGTCGCACCAGTCATTGTTTTATTGACCGCCGTTGACTCCTCTCTTCTCTCTATCTGATAATAGTATTGAAGTGCATTTGAGCCCACGAGCTGCAAAGAGAAGAAAAAACTTGTAAATGCAATCTCAGTGTTTTACTTCTTTCTGTCAGGAGTCTTCTATGATTCGACACCTGATGTTTTTATGGTACTGAATGTTTAAGTTTTTTAAATTTGCTTTTCGTTTAAGATATGGACGGTAATGAAGTATGTCGCAATGTACCGAGGTGCTTTTTCGTTGTAATTATATTGTTTGCTCGTTGACTGGCATTTCAATCCGAGGTTCCTGCAAGGCTCCATGTTTTTTCATCTATGTTTTCCTGCACGAGAGGTCGCGACTGCTTTGATTGATGCAGTTTCCCCTCTTGATGCTTGGACTGATGATAGATGTCGCAACGAAACCTTCACGTGGTGAGTTTACATGAATCCGTGAGTCCTTATAATTGCTTGATAACTAACTTTTCTATTTTCAGAGAGTGTATTTGCCTTGCTTTATATGTTTCTGTTCTGTAGTGGTGCTGTTCAATGTATCACTGTATGTCGTAACATCATAATAATGATGGATATTTGAAAACTTTATGCTACATTTTCAGGTTTTGATCATTTGTGCGCAACTGCTCAAGCATTATAGATCGCGGCTGAATTTTTCTGACAAAGTCTCCTCTCTGGGTGTGTGGACTAATGGTAGATGCAACAGTCAGATCTACAGGTCCACAGTAAGTTAATAGATGTTGCAATGCATAGAAGTGCGAACCGCACCGCATGCAAATCTCGCCAAAGTTTACCCCAATATGTCTACAGAGCGATAGAGATTCGAAACATTTTTTCTGGTTTTCATTCATTTTAATTATTAAGACTGATTGGGTTTGTAGCTTAAAATCAAAACCTCAGTTGCTTTCATAGGGCCACGCTTGTTCTTTGGGTATGTACAACAAGTGAATGATGCCCTGATCATCTGTTGTATATGAATGCCACACTGCTAGTAGTTCATTCAATTCTACGAGATAACGATAAAGATCAGAAGACGTCTTGGGTGTTACTATTATCTGGTTCCGTGGTTTATCCCACTTCATCACACACAACTAAGGAATCATTGGTAATTATTGGCATAGAAAATTATTTTTCGACTTTCGGGTAGGCCACCGTTCAGAATTGAATTTTTCTTTTCAAGGAGTGATGAAGATTTAGAACTCAAGTATGGTTCACATATGCTACTATAAGTAGTAGGTATGGGAATATTTTGGCGATTATCAAGTAGTACGCAAGGCAAATTTATTTGTGAATGAAAATAACCAATTTGACTGAACAGACGTTAGTAAATGCATCTTTGTTCTCAAATCAAAAATTTTAGGAATTAGTTCATATTACAGCTTTTACCTCATTCTCGGAGTAGACCTGTAATCACAGATATTGAGTAACTGTGTCAGTTTATGATAACCTTCGGATATTCGTCAGTTCAAGTGAAAATATGTCTTTATGATGTTGCTTATGTTGATGATCATAACGTAGAATAATAGACTACGTCGTAAAATTAGTAATAAGAAAGACAGGCATTATATACGTGTACATCTTAACAGCACAGGCAATTAAGTACGGCATCAACTCGGGAATAGAGGAGAATACATGTACACCTACTATGTATGAATATAATTGATATGGAACGGTTTGGAACTTGGAAATGAAGCGTCAGGCTATTATAGGGGTACATAAACCCGTGACAACAATTCTTAGACAAATGCATGAAAAGGAGATAAAAAGTACCAACCTATAACTCTGAATCCACATCATCACACAGCAATTCCTCTGATGCAGGTTTACCTCTTATACGCCATCGATACATATCCTCTTGATAAAGACCACAGAACATCGTAACAAGGGCAACATCCGATTTCACCATAAGCTGTGAACGCCATACTCTGTCTACATTCATAGCTGATAGTTATAATGGCTGCTGAAGCCTGATAAGAACGCAGATGATGTAATCATTGAAAAAGAAGACTCAAATTCATCATGCTGGCACGAATAGCAACAATGGAAGAAGAGCAAGGAAAATCAAAGCAACATCGACGGTAATAGGATGGACCGACAACATCAAGCAGTGGGTACAGGGAAGAATGATGAAGGCAGAAAGGAGTAGGCCTACACCAACGGTCGGTGATGAACAAACGACACTTAATCTGTCATTAAAACGATAGTAGTCGAACTTATCAGCACAATGACCAAGATTAACTAGCTTAAACCCAAATTTGCTGATGACAGTTCCTGGGATGCCAAATTATAACCAAAATTTATCGGAGAAAATGTAGTCGAGGAATAACGGCGTATACTGAGGGTCACGCGATTCTTACGTCAGCTACACAGTCAGAGCAACTCCTGCTTCTCGACTAAGGACAGAATAAACTAAGCATAATGCACCTTGCTAAGCATAATCCCAAACTTGCATATTATTGAAAGCCATCTGAAAGGCAATGAGTTATATAGTTTTGAAGATGCACAATGCTAAATGACTGTACCTTTGAACTGTCTTTTAATTAAATGACTGATAGCTGTGTTAAACACATATGTAGGCCTACATGTTGAACACCTACTCCAAGTCAATAATTATGTCAACTTGATGCTGCATCTAAACAACCAGTTACAAAAATATTGTGTTATTTGGAGAGGACAAGGGAATACCGACCTCCAACCCACTTTCATACTGAATACAGAAATCGTGAATTTGAAATGAATTTGCAACATATTGTGTTGTGTACAATCGTACACGGTGATGACTTTGTTTTATTTTCCTATATATTTAATGAAGCGGATTCTTCCGTATTGTAAGAGGCTTTTTACGGAATTGACATACATAAGCTTTGTTTATCATGTACTAAATTCCTTTTCACCGCTGCAGGATTGCTAGTTTCAATTAATCGACGAAGGAAAAAGTGATTGTAGTTTCATATAGAAGACTCTAAATGCAACATAAATTTTAATAAAGAGTAACACTTGTTTTCATGAATTTCATTAATTGCCGTGGTGAATACGTCTCTGAGTTTTTTTATTTTTTATGAGTATTGCATACTCATAGGCTGTCCATGCTTATCAAATGCTCAACTAGTTTATTAAGCATGTTTTCACAACACTGTCGAATTGGGGAATTCTACCTACTTTCCACCTGCTATTTCACACAGTTTTGGTCAAGAATCCGGTAATTTGATTCATCTCCTACGCATTTGCTTCATCTAGCTGGATATTTAAAACTTTGATAAACAGAACTGTTTTCACTTGAGATAATAAAGTATAAAATTTTGTGAAACACCATTCTTATCGCATTTATGCAAAGAAGGATCGTTCTTTAATCGTAATTGAAATATTTCTATAATTAAGAAGAAAGAAGGAATTATGAAATTAAATCGGCCACTGTCAGACATCAAGCCTCTTGAACACCTGTTACCATATGCAACAAATTGCGCTCTATGAGTAATTGACACGAACCTGATATAGGCCTACTTGCAATCTCGAATTCGAGATATCGGTACTTGGAAAATATTGAACTCGAGATTGAATTCATTAGTTCGAGTCGCACTTTATCTGAATCGAAGGGCGCCACTTAGTTAGTTATCCAGTTTTAATCCGGTGATTTCCCCGTGTCCGAGGGTGGCCGGATGTCGTGCCGCAATCGCCTTCACACCTCGTCTCCATTTCCCTCTGTCCAATACGTACTTTTTCGTCAGGCCTATCCAAGACATTTCTCTTCCACTAGCGTCTTCCACATTTTCTTGGGTCGTCCTCGCTTTCTTCTACCCCCAAAATTCAGCGCTCTCCTCAAAGCACTAAATTCATCCGTCCTCAAAACATGGCCACACCATCTCACTCCATTTGTCCTTAATAAACTATCAACACCTTCATTCAACCCAAGCAACCGCATCAGCTCTTCACTGTTGTAAAAATGGCGCAGTGCTTTTTCGTCGGTGGTGGCAGCAGCTCCAATACTTAGCGCACAAATAAATAGCTTCTACAGATTCCCAAAAAAATGTCCTTGTTCAATTAATGGTGTCGGAGCACAGGATGAAAAGACTTTACTCCTAATAAGCATAGTCGAGTATGTTCTGACCACTTCGCCGACGTAAACAAGACAAAGAATCTATGAGATGGTATGTTACCTGACCAATATCGAGCCAATTAGTCTCTATTTCGTTTGCGACCTACCGCAATCTAATGTCTCAAATGATTCCAATGACTGAATATTTTTCAGAGTGCATTCTGTCTAAAAGCGATCTTAATTCAATGATTTCGAATTAGAACAACATTTTGACTTTTATCTAGAAATATTGTAAATTGAAGCCACTGCGATGCATCGAAGCATTCATACTATATTCATTTCAGACAATATGTTACCAAATTTATGTACGTACAACTGTCAAATACTGTAGATGTGCAACATGCATAATTTTTATCTTAATATTGACTGAATAATACGTCACTTCAAAAAATGGTGAACGGAGTTTGATAGCACTTCTCCTATTATGGAAGAGATACACCAACTGTAAAAAGTTGCATGCTGAATTTAATTAATATTAGTGCAAGTACTTTTATCTTTTTTCAAATCGCATGACCTGAGAAAACACTTGATCACCTTCCATGACTTCTTATTGACAATTTTTGAAGCTAATGGCTCACTGCATAGCAGCAGTCAGCGGAGAATAGTTGCAGGGTCGTGAGAAGATTCTGCTAATTCACTATCATGTTGATGACTTGGAACTAAGTTAAATGATTCGATCTAGTAAAGCAATTATCCAAGCGATGACCAAGACAGTGGCATAGGTGGTGGTGATGATTATGACCCGCTTTTAGTCAAAAGACTAGAAAATTAGCCAAATTGTATGCGTTTCATCTCTCAAGTGATCGTCTTGAGAACGAGAGCAGTGAAACACATGTTTGCATAAAAGTTTATTCCTTCAACACTTCGCAGACCTGTCCGCCAGATTCATCAACCATGCCAGTTATCTCAACATGCATGGTGACAAAGTGGATTTCGGACTTTAGGGATTATTCCACTATGCAGTTCTTGTCAGAAAATCCCGTTCGGTGCATCTGATGTGGGTGACACTCGTCACATGTCTATCAGTTTGCATGCGACAGTCAACTGGTAAACGCATTAAGAAATTCGTCATGAATTCTCTATTCATGAATCAAGTAATGTCTACAACTAACGCCGCTCGGAAGATAAATTCGAGGCGCGCGATACATATCACAAATTTTGATGGATGAATTCGCCAAAATCTAATGACACTACTCACTGTAGAAAATTAATCGCTAAAATCTGGCTCTTATTTTCAATCATTGTTGATGTACGTCATTTCATTAGGCGTGTTGAATTTGCACTAAAATTTCCCTGCCAAATGACAAAATTATTGAAGACAACATGACTAAATGCCGTCGATAGCATGACTAATGCAAGGGCTAAAATAGCATATCGAAGTAATGTATTCAATATGTAAAAAAGGTCTGCATTTGACTATTTGACTTCGAAAAACATTGCAATTGACTTCAAGCTATTGCAATTACTTAGTCGGTGCAATTTTGGCCGCGCAGCTATTTTACAGGCTGAGCCGGTCCAATCAATTTCCATGTCTTACCACATATCATATTTCTCAGTTACAGGAGACTTCAAAACACTGTACATGACCAAAATCTCTATTCATTGGTTCACTTATTGTAGAGAATTTCTATCTTTTACTTATTTATGATGTTATTGATTATTTCCTCTCTTAGACATATTTATGAAACACTCGCTATCACCGACTCAGCTACTGTGATAGTCGTCAGACCAAAATTGTACTGACTGAGTTCATTTATCTTTCACGACAGCGCAAATTTAAGAATAGTTTGACCTTCATTTACAGGAATTGTAGCCTAGAGAATTCATTGTTCACTTCAATATGGCATCCGACTCCAAATTCTAATACATAGATGGTCCTTCAAATAAAGCATAAATGATAACATTAAATAGTTTTCGTCTCGTCTGTGGGAAAGCAAGCAAGACAACATGTCATCTCACCAATATAAGGAGCTGCGAGGAACCCCTGAGGAGACATTGACAAATTTGATGCTTTGATCTTGCTGCATTATCTGTTTGAGGAAATGCAGTGTAGCATATTGAACAAATTTCCTGGATTTTGGTGCCTGAATTCAGACAAAAAAATGTGTACATTAAATTTAGAAATACAAACACGAATAAATATGATAGGCACTTACGAATTACTTCTGAGAATTATGCAACTCAACCGACAGTTCAGAAAATCCATGTAGCTCTCTTTGACATCCACATAATGCAACAGCATTCTACCTCTTTGATGATCGGTGCTTCTGTAAAATGCGAACATCTGAAAGATACCGAAAACAGCTGATTTACTGACCCTGACCTACTTCTGGAAGCCGCCATCGTTTAGGTACCGTTGTCATGACAGCGCGTGTCCACGAAGTTCTATTGTTCTCAATGTCAATGACCGTTCTAGTCCTTTTATATTATATAGTGTCGGATTTCTATGACTTTCAATATGCACCT
>CAJQUW010013219.1:0-16016 GCA_907163375.1 Prostheceraeus crozeri | reverse complement strand
CTATATTCCGAGTAGTGAAAACTGTGTCCTACTTGCCACGGATAGGTACATGGATAGGTACATGTAAAGTTTAGTGTTATCAATAGGTACATGGATAGGTACATGTAAAGTTTAGTGTTATCAATAGGAACATGGATAGGTACATGGATAGGTACATGTATACTTTAGTTATCGATAGGCACATGGATAGGTACATGTATAATTCAGTGTTATCAATAGGAACTTGTATGAGATCTGTTTTACTGGATAGGTACATGTGTTTGGTACACTCAGTTGAGTACACTGTGTTTGGGAACGTCTATGATCGAACTTGTGTGGTTTGGTTCTGAGCACTTGGGTACGTACCGATAGACGTCCGTTGTTTGATTTTGAATGGGTTTGCTCAATTGCGACTATTGTGACAATTATTTTTAATGTAGCACTATTTAGATGTGAAACTTTACTGTGCAGTTATGATTTAGTTGCTCCCCAATAAGAAAACCAATTCCAGAACTATGTTTAAAATGAAAAGACAAGAGATTTACAATGTAAGTTTCATTTAAGCGTGAAAAATAAATGACGGGTGCAAATCACGTCCCTCAGGCGACTCCATGATCTTCAAGAAGTCATCACACCACTCATGGAATGTCGGATTTTTACTAAAGTCATGGTCACACTCGTGTACCGGACACTTCACCGGTAGTCCATTCCGCCTTTGAAGTGCAGAGACAGTCAAGGTCTTCCACAGGGCCACTTTGCAGCCGCAAGACAGATGCATGGTCATGTCCAACTGACCTCCCATAATGACTTGGCTGTCATTTTGAAAATAAAATAGTGGTTTTGAGGACATGCTTCTTGTTATGGAACGTTGAGGATAAGTACTTAACAGTTTGGAACAATGTCATCCTTTATATAGTTATATATATTCTTTAGGGAAGTTCGGTACCTCTCTGATTGGCTGTTAGGATTTCCTTTGTTTAAAAAGTATATAAGTCCGAGGTTTGTACCAATTCTTATCAAAGGTTCTAATCCTCACGTTTACAAGTTGCAATTATTTTAAATCTACAAGTCATAATGGATCGCAAACAGAAAGCCGCAGTTGAGAACGGTACTGCTGATCGTACCACTTCGCCAGTGGAACGTACCAGTACACCTCCCCAATCTCCGATGGAGCGATCGACAACACCAAACGAGCCGGTGGTGTTCACCCAAGCCCCTGCATCGCCCGACTACTCGAGTGATGAGGATAGTGACGTATCAATCGAGACGATGCGTCACATGAATAAGAAGTCCATGCGAACGCCACTTTATGGACGGGTCACGGTCAAAGTCAAGAACGCCCCGAAAAAGTATCACACCAAACGGGTGTTCATGAGGATGGAGCCGAACGAGCGGAACCTCACAACCGCTCTCGAATTTTCGGTCATCGACCTTGACACACCACGTCGCTGTCCCTGTGCGCCCAAGAAGACCAGGATCCATGTGCAAGTGGACTTGAAAAAACTTGTACCCTTTCCTTACCTTGATGACATTTAGTGTGTTTTTTCTTAATCTCTTTATTTAATATTCATTTGTATATATGAACAGACTTGTTTTATCATTTCACAAATCGGTCTTCAATTAAGGTCTGAATGGGAAAGGGGAATAGCTATCTACAATTAATGATGTTCAATAACTGAATTGAAACAAAAAATCAAGTATGAAGACTTCAACTTGAAATAAATAGGAACATATAACTTTTAAAGAAACAGTTATGTTGTTAATTTTAAAATGCTTGTAGCAGTCCAGGATGATATCATACATGTGTCATACACGACACCATAAGAATGAGAATGAAAAGACCTTTAGAATGATATAAGGTATGTACCTATTCGATGGGAAAATCCTAGTTGTATGCAACTGTATGCAAGCAGACAAATGTTAGATTTTTAAATTCACTAAGTTTTTAGCCCATTCTTTAAAGACATGTAGCTCTCTAGTTATATGTCATACATGTGTCATACAATACACCATTAGAATCAGCATGAAAAGAGCATTCGAATGATATATTGTATGTACCCATTTGATGAAAAATCCTAGTTGTATGCATCTGTATGCAACTTGAAAAATTCCAAGTTTTTTTACAAAAATGACTAAGTTTACAAATTTTCAAAGTTAAAGTTTTACAACCAAAAATGACCATAATGTACAAACCTCTACACTTGACCTTGACCTTAGACCTGACCTTGACCTTTGACCTTCATACACTTCATACACTTCATACACGGCGGGGGGGCCTCAAAATTTCTCGGGCGCCTCGCGCCCTCGAAATTTTTCGGATTATAGGGTAAATAAATTTTCTCGTGCGCTTCGCGCACTCGAAAATTTATTTACCCATGGGTTCCGGGTGCCATAGATACTTTTCTTGCTTCCCTAACCCTAATCCTAACCCTAACCTTAACCCTAACCCTAACCCTAACCTTAACCCTAACCCTAACCCTAACCTTAACCCTAACCCTAACCCTAACCTTAACCCTAACCCTAACCTTAACCCTAACCCTAACCCTAGTATTTTAATTTTGGCGCGAAATTCAAATTTTCGAAAAAAAGTCTTTAAATTTGATTATTCACATTTTGGCGCGAAATTTGAATTTTCGAAATTTAGCGCTTAACCCTTAAGCTACCAAGGTATTTAATAGTCCTTAGGCTACCAAGGGTGGCTTTTAGAGCCACTCTAAAAAAAAACAAGTTTTCCAGTGAGTTTCATGTTTAATACCAAACATAAGGAACAAAACAACATGTCAACAAAACGAATACCTATTTCAGTAAAGTTTACATACAGTTTGAACAAACCACCTGGGCCGCGAGAGCGTGTCGCCCGCAAGCTGGTGCATCACACTCTCGGCATCTGTGACGAGTTTTGTTACAGTCGCGAGTTGGCTTGCCACTGTCTTTGCACCTGGCGCATCTTAACTGCGGTGCTTCTTGGCCTTCTTGCACAGGTGCTTGTCGACGTGGATTTTGCTGACCTGTTGCTTTGGTGATCAGGTTGACAAGCTCTGTTGAAAGTCCGATAGGTTCCTGCAGTCGGAACAGCATGTGATCTTTGGCTAACTCGGTAGCAAGCTGTTGTAGGAACTGTCGACGTCGCTTGCTCTCCACAACCGTTGTCCAGTCTGGATGGGACATGTTGAAGATGGTGTAGGCGTTGATCCCAGTCACATCCAACATGTTGTGCATGTGGACCATGGGCCACCTGTGAACTCGAGTCCTGACCGAGTAGGCCTTGCACATTTCGTCCACTACATCAACGCATGCTTTGGTTTCGTTGTAGTAGAGCTGCATGTTGCTCTTTCTCTTGCCATCAGGTAGTGTTTCAGCAGAGTGATGCATAGAGGATATTAGATAAACCTTCCTCTTTGGTTTGACTTGATAGGACTGGACTGTGAGTCTCTTCCGGTCGCCACCGAATGCGAAGATTGAGTCAAATTGCTCCCGTGGTTCATGCAAGATCGCCGGAATGTCCCTCTTATTTTTCTGCATTGTTCCGAGATACGTGGTGTTCCGGTTCAGCAGTTCAGTAGCAACATCCATCGAAGTGAAGAATCTGTCCCCGGTGACATTTCTTCCGTCGTTGAAGAACGGTCCACACAAATTCATCACAAGTGATTTTGCTCGATTTGACTCTTTGTGAACTTCAGCCGCGACACTGTCTTCCGGACGTTTAGTTAGTGGGCTGCCATTCAAGAAATACCTGTTCTTAGCATCTGTGCACCATCTCACAAGCTCGCCATACTTTCCCGGTTTTGACGGATTGTAGATCCGGTGTGGTGAGCGACAACGTGACGCGACCAGTTGTTCATCAATGGTGATTGAATGGCTGGCTTTGTAGAAAGTACGGAGTCTTTCATTCCACTCAGACCAGATGTCTCTCAAGGCAGCAAATGAATCTGTTTTCTTCCGGTCTTCTCTGAGCTCTGAATCATCGAATCGCAATACACGGTTCCAAGTTTGGAATAAGTTGCGACTCATAGTTGTGCGGTAGAACGTGTTGTAGTTCTCACTCCAAAGTTGCTCGATAGGAATCTTCTGATCGCCGAAAACCCCTCTGAAGTACAGAATTCCAAAGTAAGCTTTTAGCTGGACAACAGTCAACTGAACTTCAATACCCAGAGCATTTGCTTTCATCTGAGAAAAATGAACAATTTGCATGAGCATAGTGTCCGGGAAGAAAAGTGACCAGGTTTCCAAAATGGTGTTCTTCACTGCACCTGGTTCGGGTTTCCCTCCACCAACGTGAACAACATTTGCTGCATCGCGTCGACCTCTCTGCTGAGGTGGTTCAGGTGACCACAAGTAACCATTCTTATCGTTGTAGGGATTTGCTTGTGCCTGTCGAGGTACAAAACCTCGTCCACGACCGCGCACAGCCGGTTGTTGAGACGAAACAAGTAATCCTCGCCCTCTTCCTCCGCCAACGCGTCGTCGTGGCACTGGGGCATCTTCATCACTCGTATTATCCTCACTCGATGCCGAATCATCGTGAACATCTACAATGTGCTCCACGTTATCTTCCTGGTCTGAATCAGCATCTACTTCTGAGTCCGATTCTGTTGCTCCGAATAGTGCAGCTTGAGCCAGTCGAGCAGCCTCTCGTTGCGGTCGCATGATTGAGAATGACAGTAACTGACAATGTGTAGGGTTGCGCCATCGATTGGCTTTGACCTAGCATCATGGAGCATCGCTCAGATCGGCCGGTCAGACGAGCGTTCGTTCTGCTTCTGGCGTGCACCTTAGCGCGTGCACTTTTGCTGACCTTTTCGCACTCCAGTTCTGACGCCTCGACATCGACGCGTCATCATTCTCTATACCTCTTTCTGTTGTCTGTCTTATAAATGTCAATCTTTGCAAGCCACGTCGTACGCCTCTGTAAATGGGTAGAACCCAAAAGAACTGCGCTGATTCAACGGTCAATGAACAATTAATGAACAACGGTCGCTAGATCATCACAAATCGTTTAAATCGTTTGCTAATATATCTAAGAAAATTGTCATGAAAGGAATTGTCACTGATTGAAACAAACTGAGTAATACTCACGAAAACAGCACAGGGTGGCTCTCAGAACCACCCTTGGTAGCCTAAGGGTTAATTCAAATTTAATGTTCTATTCAAATCACACGTTTATATCTTCAAATATGAATCATTATATGACTATTAATAATAACATGTATATCAAATAATACATCAGTCCATCAGTTCATATTACTTTGAATTCACTCTACTGTTTACATGTAGAAATCTTTCAACACATATGATGGCACTTCCATTTCTAAGGTTAAAAATAAACCAGCTGTTCCAATTCTTGTTTGAGTTATCAATTTTGTTTAACCGTACCAATTCCAGGATGTGATGTCATAGGGTCTTTGTTCATAGTTGCTTTGTCAATTTCATATATAAAGAAGTTGCACACAACGAATTTTCACTCATTTTCAAATTATTTAGTGTCCATAACAGACGTCGTTTTTCGTTCCTCCGTTCTCCGGTTCTTATTACAATTCTAAAGTGAGTTTCATTGTCATGTTCTGCTACTTTATAGGATATTCGGGAGTAGGAACATTATTAAGTTTTTATAACCAAATAGCTTTAAATATAGAAGCTTGGGTTTTTAGGATAGGAACACTTTATGTTATATTATTAACCATGTTTTTTTATTTTCTTCCTATATTAAGTCATCCAGAAGAGACATGACTGTATAAGTCTGAGTAAAAGTGCAATTGACATCCGTATTTTTACACATTCTTTCTAAATAAAAAAGATGTTTAAATAAAAATTCAATGTCATCTGATAGTTGATGTATGAATTCAAATTTGTTTAATCAAACGAATTGATTAACGGTTGAAATTTTCGAAAATTTTACTTTCGTTCTATTATGTCTATTTCAATTTAAAAGAAATATAAATCAGCTGCTTCCATAAAGTTCAAACTTGTTTAATTAAACAAATTTTTTAATGGTTGAAATTTTCGAAATCTCATTTTCATTCTATTATTATTTCGTAATTAAATAATGATTAATCAGCTGTTTCCAAATTTTATGTCTTTTTATAAACAAACCCTTTGAAATGAAATTAAACTTTCGAATCTCAGTTTCTATTTCATCCATAAATTTATTTCTTCTTAAGATTTGTCTAATATTAATCTAGTACTTAATAAAGCTTTGAAGGTGGTACATAAATGATTTCTTATTTAATAAGGGATTAAATTATAATAAAAGTTTTTTATCCTCTACAGAAATGGTTCGACATGAGAGTATCGCACGACAACGTCTCGTCTTCCATTTTTGTGAGACATGTCAACTGCCCGTTCGACATGCCAACAAAAGCGGGCACAAGGAGTGCACCTTCCGAGAAGACTCAATCAGTCAGTCAGTCAGGAACGAATTATATTTGAGTGACATTTCACATGTTTACACGTCTCAAGGCCACTGTACAAAATTTCATCAAAATTATAATAATAAAAGTATGTAAGTAAAAAGAATTTAGTACAAAAATTACGTATAACAGGATTTTAAGAAATGCTGCTTAATTGATTTCTTAAAAATATGCGGTTCAGAAATGTTCGTTATATGCGGTGGTAATGAGTTCCATGTACGAGAGGCTTGCACACAAAATGAACGTCCCCCGATAGTTGGGCACTTTACCCGAGGAACAATTAGTGATAGTGTTGTTGAGGATCGAAGACCAGGGCGTCTTGAAGAAGTGTATTTGAAGTCGTGGGCCAGGTAAGAAGGAGCTTTTCTATGAAAACATGCATGTGTCAACGCAGCCAGCCTATAAAGCGGACGGATGTCCGCAGGAAGCCAACCCAGATCTCGAAGTAGAGGACTTACAGATGAAAAGCGTGAAGTTCCAAAAATCAAACGTGCACTAGCATGTAACACGGACTGAAACTTATTAGAGAGTTTACGTGGAATACCGGCCAGGATAGAATTACAAAAGTCGAGGAGAGGCAAGACCAGTGATTCTATTAGTTTGATAAGGAGAGGACGAGACAGATAGCGGCCGATGGAACGTATCTGTCGCAAGACACCAAAACACAAGGATGCAACATGAGTCACATGAGCACGAAAAGAGACCTCCGAGTCTATGATAACACCAAGACAGCGAACAGACGAAGATGGTTTCACCATATGATTTCCAACACGAATGGAGTCATTAGGAAGGGATGAAGCACGACGGGAAGATGAACACCACATTATCTCGCATTTGCTTGCATTTAATAGTAGACGATTCGATGAGCACCACGCAATAACCTGATCTACACACTTAACCATGCGAGAGACCAAGTCACTTGAGTCGTCAGGATGACAGTGACCATACACCTGTACATCGTCGGCATACATTTGTAGGGACAGGTCAAACTGTGGTATGATTCTGGAGAGTTCGGATGTATAGAGAACAAACAGTAGCGGTCCAATCACGGAGCCCTGTGGAACACCAGCTATCACAGGACTGAAATCAGATAATGTAGAATTAAAAGCTACACGACTTGATCGTCCACGTATGAATGATTCAATCCACAGCAAGGCAGTACCAGTAAAGCCAAAATTTGATTGTAAACGGGCCAGAAGGATGTGATGATCGATTGTGTCAAATGCGGCTGACAGATCAAGGAAGGTAAGGAGACTTAAGCTACCGTTGTCTGCAGCAAGAAGAACGTTGGAGGTTATACGAAGAATGGCAGTCTCACACGAGTGATGCGGTCGATATGCAGACTGAGTCGCAGGAATTAAGTTGTTTGCATACAGGTATGAACGAAGTTGCGCGGATACCAGGCGCTCAAAAAGTTTGGAGACGACAGTAAGGTTAGAGATAGGACGGTAAGATGTCGCGGCATTCGGATCACTGCAGCCCTTCTTAACCACAGGGGTAATCATAATTCGCTTCCAACGGGACGGGAAAATACCTGAAGACAACGAAGTATTGAACAGATGACTCAGAAAAGGCAGCAGAGATGGAATGAGTTCTTTCAAAAGAGTCGTAGGAATTACATCACTAGCTGATGATTTGTTGGGTAAGTTATGTACAGCATTTAGGATGTCTTCATCTGTAATTGTTTGGAAACACTCAAAACTTGAATCGGATACACTGTGAGAGAAGTGCGGAGGAGAGAAATCAGTCGTAGCATCTTGGATCCTTTGTATCTTCTGAGTGAAAGTCTCATGAATATCTTTAGCACTGAGGAAAAAATGGATGAGGTAGGCGATTTCGACCCATTAAGGACTTGAAAGAACGCCATAAACCTGAGGGTTACCGACTTCAGATGTAACTTTTGAGTACCAGAAGGATTCACGTTTTTCTTTCAACAAGGAGCGATAATACCTCACAGCAGCTTTAAAAGCATCAAGATTAGAATAATGTTCCTACATCTAATGCCTTTCCTGTAGGAAGTATGAAAGAGAGTGATTTGAAGCTAACACCGATTCGGCGAAGGCCTTCATTGTTCGTTCATAACCCCCTGTGGCTCTTGAGAGATCGGACGGAAATTGGAGATCAATTTGACTTCTAGTAATGAAAAAAAGAAGTTGCAACGCCTGTTTTCGAAAGGACAGGCCGTGGTGGAAAGGTGTTTTATATACCCAGGTGGACTTGGACGAACCTCACACAAGCCTCCCAAGAAAAGCCCCTAAGTCTCGCGCTCACCAAGAAGGGCCCCCTAAGTCCCGAGGAATTTGTCGACGAGACGGTTCAGCGGATTTTGAGGTAAGTGTTGTCCAAATCGCTAGTATCAACGAATAACTGATTCCACTGGGGATAGATTAAAATAGCTACTTCATTAAACGTCAATATAAAGCATATGTCGTTTACACATTTCAGGATTTGGTGATGCCACCAACCGAAGAAAGACAACAGGTGTTGTGTGCAGAAAAAACTCATCGTTAAAGATGCTGAGAATCTATTTATTTGGGTTATTATTCATATGCATAATTAAATCAATGTTTGTCAAAAAACATTTCAGACTGAACCACCTCAAGCGATGACAGTCCGGGTTTTGAAAGATGGAAACGTGGTGGAAAACTTGCGAAAGGGTAACAAATTAATTTTGCTTAATAGTTTTTTTCTAAGACGAAATTCAAAATATGAATCTCTTTTTTTAGCTGTTTCCAAGTGTATCAATGAATCCCCGCATTGCCCCGAAGCTGCCTCGAGGGAATTCCCCAGGAAGACAAAAAACTCGCTTCTAGCCCCGTAAGTGTGATTTGCTGTGGTCTACCGCTCAGATAACAGACAACAACAACACCTTGAAAACCTGTCTATGTCCTTATTCTCTTTATATAAACATATTGTCACCATTTTTTCTCCGCTGGCACAGGCGTGCGATCTCTATCCCTTAAAAAGCACAGGAGCTTTTTAAGTACGCCAGCGACAACCACGTCCATTGAGGACAATGAGGAGAGGCCCTACACCTATACGCGAATCATCCTCATCCGAGGATTCTGCAACATCATCCACATCCGACGATTCACCAACTTCGACATCCGATGATGACAATTAATCTGTTACTAATGTAAGTATGAAGCTTGGTTAACTGCTTCAGTGGAGAATTTTCTATTAAAATCATTTTGAAACTTACTTTGTTGACAATTATCCTAATAAAACAATTGTGATTCTCTAGTATATTGTATATACAGGCGTCCGTCATGTGTGCCTCAACAGGAAGAGGTGTCCCTTCAGCCACATCGGGCATCCCCCAGCTGGAGCGTCCGGCCTGCCGCTTGTGGTCCCCGATGGATGACGCTTGCTCCTCCTTCCCCTGTTGCGCGTCCTCTATCGCCCGCAGTTCCTTCTTGTCCGGCACCTCCGATCCCACCCCCTCCAAACGCCCGCAGCTCCTTCCTCTCCGTCACTCGATCCAAGCCCGCAGCTCCCTTCTCTCCGTCCACTCCGAATCCCACCGCAGCTCCTTCCTCTCCGTCAACCTCCGATCCCAGCCGCAGCTTCCCTTCCTCCGCGACACTCCTATCCTCCCCCGCCGCAGCCTCTGCTACAGTTCCCAAGGCTCCTCTCCCAGGTGCGAGAGTATGATGTCCGACTCTCGATTTGCAACGACGGATGAAGACAATTGTACTCAAAAACTACGCCGTTTGTCAAGAGCGTCTAAGGGAGTCAGAGGCCCGTGAGGCTCAACTAATAGAGGACAACAGAGGTTTGGTTGAGTCCTTACAAAATATAACTCAATCAAACCTCCTGTTGGCCCTCGCAAGTGACCAACATTCAGAGGCACGACAAAGAAACATTGGTGCCACATCGAGTGCAGAGACAATGCCATTAGAAAGGTGCGTCTAAACGAGGATGGACGACTTGGGTGGCTGCAGTGAAAGCTGCAGCCACTTGAAGTTGTACCACAATGGTATTGTGAAATGTGTCAATCTTTGACTTTTTTTCTTTGAAAATTATTTACTGAAAATTTTATGTGTTTTCTTCTCCTTCTCCTTTACAACAGATCGGAATACATACGGTATTGGCTGGTGATGACGCTGACGTCATTAGAGTTCATGGTAGATGTATATTAGGGCTTGCTAATTTCATTTCAATCCTCATCAATTAATCATGGTTGTCTGTACCAATAGTGGAAAAGTGTTCACTCTCATAGGCAATTTGCAACGACATGAAAAAATTTGTAAGGTTAGGAAAAACATATCAATGTAGCAAGTGTCCATATAAGACGAATAGGATGGATAATCTTAAGAGGCATAAACTTGTATGCAATAATAAACCGAATGATAGCATAACAGAGTCAAATTCAAATAATCAAAATAGATCTACTTCTAAGCCAACAACCAGCGCTTCAACTAACATACAAAACTTTATGCAATACTGCTCTCGGTGTGGCAAAACGTATAACTCTATAAGTAGATTTCGACAGCATATGAATGTACATAACACAAATAGTGAGATGAATATGCATAATAACTATGGAACTGTTAGTCTCAGTGAAAGCGCACTCAATGGCCATGCACGTGTGTATGATATCACGCCAACAACACCTACTGTGGACATAACATCATTCTTAGAAAGCATGCGTTCCATGTTAGGGAATTTAGTGTCTGACTTACTAAGGAGCTATCAATTGCGCGGTCGTCTGATTGCACAAATTCGTTATGTCCGTTCTAATCCTCAAGAAGAAGAAACTTTTCTCGCACACTTACCTCATCATCCTCAAACTATTTTTATGACTATGATGCTTGGTTTCAGGATCATCTAAATAGTCTAATAAATCATATTGAAGCCTTCACAAAAAATGGTAGCAATTGGATTATAGATGATGTACAAAATATAGAGTTCAATGTAATAACAAGTCCAATACTGTCAGTGGACAATCATTTCCTCTACCAAAGAAGTTAAAAAACATCTAAAGCTGTCATTAATGTTAATTCAAATGCAAATGATTGCTTCCTATATGCAGTTTTATAAATATTTCATTATAATGAAGTACCTTATTCAAGGAATGAAGTAAATTCATATAGTGAGTGACATCTGAGCTAAATATGGAAGGCATTTCCACACCAGTATCAATTAAAGATATTCCAAAAGTTGAGAAAAATAATGATATTAAAATTAACATTCACTTTTATGAAAATGGACTCAAAGGTGTTCGTTATAATAGTAACTTTACTGGTAGGCAAACGGTTAATATTTTGCTAATTCTAAACAATGGAGCAGCACACTATTGTGGAATTCCAAAGCTGTCAAGATTGTATAGGAGAACTTTAAAAAGACATAAATACTTCTGCGAAAGATGCACTCAGTCATTCACATATAAAACAACACTAGAACGACACTTCCAGTTTTGTATTCGAGGAAAAGCACAAATAGAAAAAATGCCATCGGATCTAAAAGTACTAACAAGTAGCATGGAATATCAACTAAGTCCTCCTTTAGTAATTTATGCAGATATAGAGTGCTACATTGATAATAAAATACATAAACCTGCGGCTATTGGAGCTTATCATGTCTGGCATAATGCCCTTCAATCAAAATTTGAAAACAAGTATTACCTCTTTGAGGGAGAAAATTGCATTATTAGTTTCTTGCACCACTTAGAAACTGTAGCCCAAGACTTATATGACAACCAATGTGCAACAACTAGGCAGCCAATGTCACTGTCAGCGGATGAAAAAGCACGCCACGAGAATGCAGAATGTTGCAACAAATGTAAATCAAAATTCAGCGATGAAGTCATAAAAGTTCGTGATCATGATCATATCACCGGACGATATAGGCAAAGAAAAAAATAAAACACACAAAAAAAAACATTATGTAGGAATTGCAATCTCCGGTTAAGACTTAACAGACGGGAGCTGCACATATTTTTCAACAATTTTAAAAATTAAGATATCCACAACGTTTGCTATCAAGCGATTGGAAGAATGAAGTCTTGGAAATTAGATGTTGTAGCAGCAACTGCTGAAAAATATATAACTTTATCCGCCAGTGTCCCTGTAAATGAATACAAAGGGAAGACAGTATACTTTAAACTAAAATTCTTAGACTCATATCAATTTCTAAGTGCATCCTTGAGGTGAATTAGCCAAGGGCTTGCAAACTTATGAGCATGTAGAGACATTGAGGGTAGAATTTCCACAATTAAGTGATAATGTTTTATATCAGAAGAGAGAGGAGTGTTTCCATATTCATAACTTCAAAAACTTAACTGGCGACACGTTGACGGAAGACTGTCTACCACCACAATTTGAAATTCTATAATGATCTTACTCGTGAGCACTGTTCCGATAGTGCGTAGCGAATATGAACACGCTAACAAGCGTGGATTGAATTTGATTGTAGCACATTTTGTGATTACCTGCTGGCATATCTGAAGTTAGATGTTTTATTGTTGGCAGACATATTTGAAGTGTTTAGAGCATTGAGTCAACGTGAGGATGAGTCGAGAGAACTCCCTGTACATTTTGTCAGTCCTCCCACATCTTAGCTTTACCTCAGCACTAAATTTCTCTTCCAATGATCCCCCACACTACATACAAGATGAAAATATGTACAATCACACACAGGATTCGAGACGGTGAAAGCCCCACGAGGAATTAGAGGGGTATGACTTTCACCAACATTCACCGAGCGCGGTTTGTTTGCAACGCATTGAAGAATTAGGAAATAATACACATGAAAGTCGACATTTGACCTACTTAATGTTAATAACCTTTATGGTTCTTCACACAGTAGAAATCTACCCCACTCAAATTTCAAATGGTTGAATGAAGTGAATTAGATAATTTTTTAAATGAAGAAAATGTTCAAAATATAGATGATGATGGTGAAATCGGCTACATTTTTGATTTAGATTTAGAGTATCCTGCAGCCATTCATGATGACACTGCCGATTTCCCATTAGCTCCAGAAAGCAGAAGATTGAAAAGAGAATGTTTTCACACTAATATGAAAAGATCTATAATGAAAAAACACACTAAGACCAAATTACACATTTTGTCTTCTATCAAGAAACTTCTGCTCCATCAAATTGATAGGGAAAAATTAAGGTTCGGTCCACTATTCAATTTTCTAAATATTTTACTTGACCATGGGCATGAGTACATCAAGAAAAGGATTTCATCAGTGGCATAATAAATTCACACAAAAGCCCCTTGGTTAAAAACATACATTGATATGAACTCTCAAAAGAGGGCTCAATCAAACACTGACTTCGAAAAGTCATTCTACAAAATTTGGAAAAATAAGCTTCTTTATATGTAAAACAATGGATAAATGTAAGGAAGTAAGGAGAAACAAAGTCTTAATACTACACATCAACACTATGAGAAATCAACCTACTGAAATTGTCTCAAATCATCCTCTCCCTATGTTCAACACAAAACTATTATTGAGGAAGATCTGGTTGGTATGGAAATGTACAAACCTTCAATAGTTTTAAATAAATTAATATATGGTTGGTACAAGGCAGTATCACTTTGACTATAGTAAGTTGGAAATGTATCAATTATATTACCAATGATCTAAAAGGTGTCCACTGAGATTAAATAGAACGCGCTTTGTGGAGGGTGATACCGACAGTTTCTTCCTATGTTTATACACATCACCATCCGGTCCGTCAGGAAGCGATATACTTCTATACTTCGGCGAAAAGCCTTTGACTCTTCCAAACTATGACAGTCATCTAACACCGACTGATACTCAACATACAAACACAAAGCTAGATTAGGGTGTTGTTTTAAGGATGAGTGTGCTGGAAAGTTTGCTTGATGGGGATAATGATCCTACTAAAACCGAAAATGTATTCCATGAAATATAACCTAGACTCTACGAATCATAGCATCAAACGTGCAAAAGGAATTCATAGAGCAGCAGTTAAAAAATTGAAACATGATGACTATAGGAGTGTCCTATTATAAGTGAGAATGATACAACAGATGAAGATATGACAATTATAAATTCAAAAATATCACATAGTTAGCACAAAATCATTTAGGGAAGCGAGGTCTTTCACTTGGGGAGGATAAGCGCTGTTTAGGCTGGATAAAAATTTATCATATCGACCATATGGACACTATCTAGCCCGAGACTCTTCCCCCACCGTCGAAGAAAGAAAGGAGATGCCTTCTGTCACAGACTGAATGTAGAATAAGTCTAAATAAAAACAATATAATATTCACTTGTTAATAGATCTTGCGTCCAATTGCTGCATCCTTCCGACAATTGTAGCAACACATTACTAATACATAAGTAGTCTTACTAAAAATTGAAATTCTCTACATCCTTTTTTTTTCCGAATTAAAATTGTAGAAATGATTACTAATAAATAGGTAGTCCTAATGTGAATGAAATATGTGAAGAATTTTGTAACTCACACATCATTCGAGATATGTTGAGCTAATAATAATAACAAACTTTTAGGCAAACATTAGAACCTAAATTTTGAAAACATAGCTTTCCGGAACGATGCCTCATTAACATCTAGAACATGGAAACTTAGTGACGTTCATAAAAACAATTCGCCCTGATATATTGCACATAAAAAATGTCTGGAAAAGAATAGCAATTTCGTCATTCAATAGCAAATAGTGATCGAAAACAGTCGTGGCGTTTGCCACTTAGTATTGACTCATTGCCTGTCCACTGAAAAGACTTTGGCAGGATTCTCATTGACAACTCATAAGAACTCGGATCAAGATTCCTCTCGATGACAAGGTATGGATAAAGTGTGATTCATCAGTCAATACTATTACGTCTGTGTCACCAAAACGTGAAGATGTTGAATCTATCGTATTTTTTTCGTTTCTAGTGACGTCACATGGGAAAGTGCTTTACAAGGGAGATAACTACCAACAGATAACGTCATTCATTAAAGATGGAGGACATCAAACGGTTTGGAGTTTTGTCTGGTTTAGTATAATCCGGACTGTTAACTACAAAAGCAAAGTTCAACAACTCAAATCTACAAGAGATCGAGAGAATATACCCTAACCCGAAAACAATGGTTACTGATAAAACGCAAATTGAAGCCGACAACGAGCTTACATCTTTGAGGACAGACCCTCAATGTTAACATGGAGGATTCAGAGGAAGGATAGATCTCTCACTATCCTATTCTTTTCCAAATGGAACAATCCAATGTATTGGAAGCGTCATGGAGGGTGATCTCTCATAATCTACACTTAACTTTGGAACATTTTACTTGGTGATTTCATTATCTGATTGGAAAGTGAAGACAATGACCGTGTTATTGAATTACACTATCACTATGATTTCCGTAAAGTTACATCACAACATAATCTAACTTATGAAGTGGAGCTATTTCCAGCAGCTCAATTGACTAACTGGCATCCATATCATGTTCATGTGTTCCATAATGGAAAGATTGTGATAACCGGCATTAAAGACATAAGTGATGTGCCTCCCATCATATGTGATTTGAAAAAATGTTTCATGAAAACCAAATTGTAGATTTTGTATATATGTGGATAGATAATGAAATATGAACATGTTTTTGTATATATGTGAATAGATAATGAAATATGAGCACGTTTT
>CAJQUW010013217.1:0-75237 GCA_907163375.1 Prostheceraeus crozeri | reverse complement strand
TCGGAAATTCATTTTCCACGTTACCGTAGTAATTTGATTTTTCAATTATTGGTATTCTTTTTCGGGCTATGTTCGGGTTTTGGTATCGGTAAAATTTTCGAGTCGGGTCGGGTTCGGATGAAGGTGGTCAGGTCGGGTTAGGGTTTCAATTCAGAGCTGTTGCACATTTCTACTGTGGATGGTCCGTCTCTATGAAGATGGTCCGTCGAGTATGATGATCCGCGCCTCGTCCGTGCCCATATCGTCCGTGATGGACATACTCGTATTTTTATACTTGCACGAGGACAGGACACTATTTCATTGTTGCACGCCCGTATATACAAGCCTAATGATGTCACTTTGGACGATAGGTTTCATCATCAATCAATCTACTGAAATGGGATTAAGATATTTTCAATGTCACATGTGTACCTGATTATGGCTACTGAATGATCCTACATGTGTATTATTGAATTTATCTTATATTCTATGTCAGAATTAAATCAAGCTGTAGGACATTGGTCGAGCTGTAATTTAGCCCTGAAAAATTGCTTTTCAGCTTGTCGTAAACGTGTAACATATTTTGCAGTGCTCTTTTTCGGAAATGTTCTTTTTGGAAGACTTAGAGAGGAACACAGATTTAAACATAAATGCAGATAGCCACTCATTGTGCAATGAATATCAATTTTTCATGAACGTATGTTGAAGACTAGGCTGAGTTGAATAAATACATTTGGTAAGCTTATGAAAGCAATATTTATCGATCGTAAGTTTCAAATTATCCTTCACATGAGCAAGGCCACGTGAAAGTTGCACTACATGGATTTTTTTCAAATTCAAGAGAATATTGATGTATGTCTCTATACATTTTCTAGCTAGGTGATTCAATCAATGTTCAGATTATGATAAAATTTACTGATAAATAACAATCTACAATGCAGTTCTTCATCATTCAAATGATAAGGTTGAAACTATAACAGTAAGTAGATCAATGCACTATAATTTTTGATGGTTTTCCAATGACAACTTGATTTGATTAATTCATGTTTCCTTTCTTTTCTGTCTCGGAAACTATCACCGATTTTATACATAAACCGTTCATTGCAGAAAAGATGCTTGTGAAAGTTCTCAATTTTGATGTAACGAGCGTTACCGCATGTTTTTGCTATTAAAAACTTGGCAAATTAGGTATGTTTTGTTTCTTTTGTTTTTCTTGTTTTTGTTTGTCTTTCTTTGTTCTTTTGTTTTGTTTATTTTTTGTTTTGAATCTAAATTAAATTAATTGTTAGGTGTTAATAGATATTTTTGTTTTTAAACCAGTAATTAAAAGACTAGTGTCTATGAAAGTTGAATAAATAAATAAAGTAAAAACCACACTAGTACGGAAGAATGTTATTCGAGCTTTCGACCGTCCTTCAGACAGTCATAATCATGAAATGATTTCATGATTATGACTGTCTGAAGGACGGTCGAAAGCTCGAATAACATTCTTCCGTACTAGTGTGGTTTTTACTTTATTCATTTAACTACGGGTGACAGTGCCTTAACATTACAAAGTTGAATAGCCAAAAATCTTTTTCCAAAAGTACTTAGAACATCGATAACTATGAATGTAAAATTTATCAAGCACCATTAACTGTAACGAGCGTTACCGTGGCCTCTGTCACATGCAATTTATCTGATCACCCGCTATCGCATAACATGATAAAATCATCTTCATCCCGAGGAAGTTTTATTATTCGTTTCAATGAAGTTCTGAATTCTGATAGAAATTCATACAAAATATGCGCAATCATGACAGAAAAAAAGTTCAAACTAAATTTAAACACCTACTTACTAAGGACATTCAAAAATTGCTATTTAAAAGCAAAACGCAGACCACTGTGATTTCAGGCTTACTGCAGCACATGGAAGAATTTAGGTAACCGGAATGGTTCGTACATGGTCCAATGCAGATGCGTATGCACTTGCATTTCGGATACTTTGCACACTTAAACTGCCATAATAACTCTGATTCATTATAAAAGCCAACATGATTTGACCTGCTGAATTAAGGGTCAATGGATAGCCTAATAGCGCTCAACGCATAGAGTAGACCAAGTCATGATTTGATGTCACTTTGATGCATATTTTCAGCGTCCGAGTCCTATCAAACCCCAAAGTCTGAGACCTTTTATTTTGATAGGACTCCGCATCCCTGCTATATTTTGATCACTTAAGTTACTGGTTCACTTAAAGCTTAGACTGAAATTGCTAGTTATTGTCCTGATTGCTTATAAAAACGAAATTTGGACTGTTTAGTGACATTTAAATTGCAAAGTAGAACGGAATCCAGAGCAGTGGAATCCCCATTTTCCCCCATTACCAATTTATGTCTATTTTGAAATGTCAGGCTAGCGCATAATATGAAAATATCATCAAAGTATTCGCAAATCAATGCATTTCCTTTGTTAAATCACACGATGAAGAATTTGACTCGATTACTCAAATATTGTGAGTGAAAATGAAATATTTTCTTAAAGGAGAGAAGTCGAAGTTATTAGGGATTTATAATGAAAATGGCAACCTGTTTTTCATCTTTGTGACATTCTCGCTGATCGTCAATATAGCAGCAGAGAGATATTTTCATTCCATTTTCCGCGGCAAACTCGAGAATTATGAGAAATGTTGATGAGAGAAAGGGAATCAGGGTTAGATCACAGAATCAGCTGAGCTAGTGAATTCCCTAATGCTGACGAGCTAGCTCAGCTTCGATGAATGATTTCACTCATCTCCTTCGACTAAAATAACAGAATTTCGTCTGCTATGAGAATCATTGTCCCTTTCTATGATATTTTGCAGATACAGAGTACATCTTGTTGAGTCATTTTTGTCTAAGTTACAATTTCGGTGCTAATTTATCAATAAGAAAAAAATCAGATATTCAAAGTTTCCTGATGAATCTTGTAATCAGCATTGGTGCAAGAAAGATATTCTCACATAAAAATCTTGCCGTTTGAATTGTTTTGCAATATTTTTCATTTTTGAGTGTTTGAAGTTCACTTTTGAATCTCTATGAAATTCACAAGTGATTTCTTCAAGAGTTCTTCATTTTTAATTTTTGAATCTCGTGAAATTCACTTTAAATTCTTTTCATTTTTGAATGTTTGAAAGTCACTTTTGAATATCAACACAATCCACCTTGATTTTTGTAGGAATTTCTATTTTTCTTGATGAATAATTGTTCAATTTGCATATTTGGAATATTATTCACTCGGAATTTTAATGCACATTACTTTTTAAGCATAAATACATTTTAATGTTAACATAGCAGTTTAGTGTTGCAACAGTCTCGGAACTTCACGAATATGATGCATGCGTATAATTCGTTTGTCCTCTCATAGAGTATTGCGCTCCTCGAATATCTACAGAGTATGACAAAAAGACACAACACCCTTGATTCGAAACGAAGTCCGCAGTGGAGACGAGCTCGGGGAATGAAGGGTGTTGGTGTCTTGTATTGCCTTAATAGTTGTCATTCTCTTAAGATATTCAATGTTCTGCGACAGACCTTTGTTGTCAATCTATTGCGCTCCTCATTGAGCATAAGCTACGTTAAGCGGATGGAACGCCTTCAAAATGGGCTTCATAGAATCATATGTGGCAAAGACTGCAAATCCCAAGGTCTTGAACCACTTGAGGAATGAAAGCACACTCTTTCCTTAAAATGTTTGAATAAAGTCATGGACTCAAATCATGTGCTATATAGCTTGTTACCTGTTCAGTCAACATTTGGTCGATTTCTTTCATTGCCGACCCGGCCAACAATGCTACGTAGCACCTACGTAGCAGATGGTAGCACTGGTCGCAGTAGGTAGCGTGTCTGTGCTACAGAACTGCAACGTAGCAGGTACGTTGATATTTTTCGGTAGCAAATGCAAGGTAGCAAGACGCAGCAGTTGCATTACAATTGGTTCGGTAGCTAATGGAAAGTAGCGAAACGTGGCAGCTACGTAGAAGGTATAGTCTGTCCTAATTGCATCATATGATGCCAATATTGCGACACAAATGCTCCTGGCTTGTCTTCCTCCTGAACAGGATGTTTCGGTTGACTTTCGTCCGATGAAAAGCGATGCGATGGTGTCATCATCTTACCAATATACATCGGGACAGAGTTTATCATCTCATCACATGATGCAACTGAAATAGCCTACATTACTTAAAACGTTGCATGACATTACATAACACTGTGTAAGACTCATGAGGTCCCGAAATAATATCCACTGAAAAATGCTCGAGACGGACCGCAAGGCGCAATCACTCTTCTGTTCTAAAAGCAACAACACTATTCAACTCTGTACAGAAGATGGGTTATATACTTTATCTACTTATTTACCTTACAATAACTGCTTTCACTTGTAAATTTCAATTACCATTCACGAATGGCACCTCTATTACTCCGCCTCCACATATTCCAATTTTTCCGATTTAATCAAAGTTCGTTGAACTTAATCACATTTGGTGAAGGATAATATTGTACTGTTATAGAAGGATAGTAGGCCCTACAAACATCACTAAAAAGTTACTTGAACCCTGGCATGAAGGATTGGTCCTCTGGATGCTAGTTGGAATATAAGATTCGAAGGCGAATTTCAGACACAGTTGTGATCATGAACTTCGTGGAATCAATGGAGTAGTTGGAATTGTTGTCTACAGTGAGCGACAAAGCAAGTGCTGTAAACATTCTCGAAACCAAAGAAATTTTACACAATCAACGCTTTTGCGACAGTGGTCATGAAATGAGACTACATTTAGGAGCACGAGAGGAAGTGAATGTGGATTGGAGATGTGGGGGGGGGGCGAAGAATAGAAGTACCCACAAATTATACGTTTACTATTGCTATTATTTATATAGCAAATGATAAGTAAGTTTAATGAAATTTAATCACTCTCCTATAGAAAATTCGCCAGGAATGTAAAGCGGGGTTTTCAAGAAATTATTAAAATACTTTAAATTCTTTTAGCTTTACGTGAAACAAACTCTTGGATTTCGGATCATCAGAAAAAGTTGATTCAAACAAAAAATTAGTTTGCCATACTAAATCGGAAAATGGGCATTGAGTGAAAAAATAATATTGTGGTTGCTGACACTGCATTCTTTGCCCGTGAAGATTATCAAAACAATTTTTAGTAAAAATAAGATCATCAAACCTATTGATGAGGAGGGGTGCTTGCATTCTATCACTTTTTCAAAATTGGTGCGCCTAAAGCACCTCATGACTTTTACAACTGTTGAGGATTCCGCTCTTCAAAACGAAGTCATCATCAAATGGAGTCTGATATTAGATATAACCCGATATCAGACAAAATGCATCCTCAAATAAAACTCGCCATCAGATAAACCCTGCGATCAGAAACAGTCAGCGATCAGTCTATGCAATCTGCTGTCATCAGATACAACCACCGATCAGACAAGCTGTCATCAGATACAGCCACCGATCAGACAAGCTGTCATCAGGTACAACCACCAATCAGACAAGCTGTCATCAGATACAAGCGGCCTTCAGATGAAACCACCGATCAGACAAGCTGCCATCAGATACAACCACCGATCAGACAAACTGCTATCAGATAAAACCATCAATCAGACAAGCTGTCATCAGATGCAACCACCGATCAGACAAGCTGTCATCAGATACAACCACCGATCAGACAAGCTGTCATCAGATGCAACCATCAATCAGACAAGCTGTCATCAGATACAAGCGGCCTTCAGATGCAACCACCGATCAGACAAGCTGCCATCAGATACAACCACCGATCAGACAAGCTGCCATCAGATGCAACCACCGATCAGACAGTCTGTCGTCAGATGCAACCAGCGATCAGATACAACCACCAATCAGACAAGCTGCCATCAGATACAACCACCAATCAGACAAGCTGCCATCAGATGCAACCACCAATCAGACAAGCTGCCATCAGATGCAACCACCAATCAGACAAGCTGCCATCTCAGCCACAGACTACCAAGGTGCAAAACAACCTAAAGATAATAAATTGTTTGATGAATTTATCACCTCTAATAAATGACTTCATTTTCACTATTTATCAATGCTTTGTTTTTGTTAGTTTACAGGTAGAATTTGATCATATAAGCATTCTTTGCTTCAATTGGAATCATAATGTAGGCTCAATCCCAATACACGCTTATTAAATATGTCTATGCACATTTTCATAATGCATCAAGAAAACAACAAAATATAATTCTATCAAACTTATTTCATTTTACTCATGAGAGCTACAGTTGCCACAATCTGCGTCCTTGCAATTAGAAATTTCTTCTTACTAATAGTGGAGTTTCTTGACAGATAGCCTATCGAGCATTGTGGTATATCTGCGTGTCGTTAGCTGTCGCTGTAGTTTCAGAATTTGCACTCGCAGTCGACCAGTAAATTGTTCCATGAGGGAGATGACCTGAGTATGCGGTCCACAGGTTGTGCAAATTGAGCAATGGCAATGACGCACTACATTGCCAATCTGACTATCCGTTCCTTTCATTGGATAGTGTTGTTGTCTCTAATCAAAATAGATTCAAGAATTAATGATGTTTCGAGCAACAATAAGTCACAAAATTGACTTGCAGTGCTTGCTTCACTGAAAATAAATAAAACAAAAACATGCAAACTTGCGTCCATTACTCATGAAATGAAATTGATTACAAATACAATTTACTTGTTCAAAAATGTACCGGTAATTGACAACAATTACTATTTGCATCTCTATCAACTTAACATAACTCTCGATTCTTAATTTAGATTTTGAGTCCATTTTCGTTTGTAGAAGGCGTCTTAGCGCACTCTACCCTATCCGCCCGCCGACTGAAGAGGGTGCAGCAGTTTCGAGTTCGCTATTCGGACATTCGAATTAACTAAAAATCTGATCGCACTGCATGAGAACCTTCTGAGATGCATCGAGCAGAGAATACCGAGATCGACAATGTCAATTGCGCTGTCTCTAGGTGTCATTCGTCCATTGAAATTTGCTTGTCACTAACATCTCACCATCGAACACTGTTTCTGTGCGGTCGCCCTGGTAGTCAGCTCTTAAGTGTGACCACAGATGGAAGCGCTAGCACAACTATGAACCAAAACTGGAAACAATCCTAAAATCATTGCTGATGGTCGATATGACCGGGTTTTGAGAGCAGCCATAATTGAAGCTCTTTGCAGATCTCAGGCCACATCTCCCTACAACTGTAAATTTTATGAGTGGCTCATGAGAATGAGGGGCAGGATTTTTCTCAGCTATCAGCTCTCAGATGAGACCGGGTTACTATCAGCTATCATTATGAACAAAAGTCAACTATCGGTTCTCATGTGTGAGCGCACCATTACACAAAAATATTGACGAAGCTTCTTTTGATAAAAATATTTTGAACGAAATTCAGGGGTTGTACGAACCAGATTGTTAACTGTCCTGTCAAATGTCAGGTTTGCGGAGCCCTGATCTACCTTATAGCCTGCCATTTTAGCGAATCAGCAAAAACTACGCTTCCTTATCCAAAACTTTGATGAATTGCACCACAGAAATAAATATAACTGTAGTAATAATAATAATATAAAATATATTTTTCGTGTGTCCCGTTTCAAGTGAAATAAAACTTGAGTTTTGCGTGTGGTTGCGCATGATCATCCACCGCTATAACAGCCAGCTCATTGAGCATTTGTTTCTAAATCTGGGCCTGCAAACGCCGATTTTTTCTGTATTCACTTTTCATTTTTCGTTCTCCACGCATGCTAATTACTTGAATATAGCATATTATTATTTTATTTACATTCGCAAAATGATTTCTCTTATTTCAGCACATCAAATCTCATGAATTGAACTAGTATTGCATGAATTACAGTAGACGGCTCTTATTGCGAATATCCTCGACCAGAAGCCCACCGTTAATATGCGACATCCCAATAACTTAGTATCATAAAAAATTGAATGAACACCGTCGAATCGGTCAAAAATGTTCACCCACAGTGGCATCACAATTGCATTAATGAATAGTAAGGGCTAAGGATGTAGCGGACCTCAAGTTCAGAATCACTCGGAGCTGGAGCCGGATCTAATAAAATTGAATCGATCCGGAGCCGAATCTTTCGAAATTTCGTTTGTCCAGAGGCGGATCTAGTAAAATTTAATCTATTCGGAGCCGGAGCCAGATCTTAATATTTTAAATCCATCCAGAGTCGGAGATGGAAGGAGATTCTTTTATGTAGCATGGTTTTACCATAGCTGATCTGGGCATCCGATTGAAGATTTGGCTGAGGTACAAAAAATGTCTACTTTGTAATGATAAGGTAAAGCCCGTCACATAACTGCGGCTAATTACATTTCAATTGAAATAAAACGTTAAAAAATAGTCTGAAAGCCATTGATACGTACAAATACAATTTCAGCAAAGTTTTGGCTGCGACTGCGTGATTTGATTGCAGTTTTTCGCAGTAGTAGTTCTAGTATATTCAAGAATTCATTTTCCTCGATGTTTGATGACTAAGAAACATATAATTTATCCTGGGATCTTTGAATGAGTATTGAACAGTCAATACTACTATTATTGCATCTCAAGTATAAAACCTCAATATTTCCTATCATTCTAACAACCATGCAATGTGAAATATTGATTGATTTCAAGTACCCCACATTATCATAGCTTCAGCTATGCGACAGCGAATAGTAAGTATTAAGATGAAGCGATTTAAGTCATGTTCGAAACGTTATTGTCTTATAAATGATCCCCGTATCTGCAACGCTAAGAACGTTGTTTACAAAGGCACATGCACTGTATGTAGAGCTTTCTATATTGGAAGCAAATGCCGCTTGCTTCACGACGTGCTCCCAGAGCATTTTCAGGCTAGTAGGGCTACGAGAATCTTCAAACATGCATGTACACATGCTTAGGGTAGTCCATCGATTTCGACGACAACGAATGTCTTCCTCGATGTCGGGTGGATGAATGACGTTGGGTCATATTGACGTCGGGCATGTGTGCGTTGATGGCTTCGAAGACCAGCCAAGGAAGCAAGCCGTATCCACGTGGCCGCACACGTGTCGCTGTGTTAGGTGGCGCATGGCGGCGCTCACCTACGGCGTCTCTCGGTGACAGTTGCATGGTACCAGTGACTGAAATGGTTTGCTCCGTCGTTCAACGCATTGCACCACGCATTTGTGTCAGCACTGAGCCTCTCAAAAGCTGTTGAGCTGATGTCAAATTTCTGTAGGGAGGCTTTGAGATTGTCGTAGAATCGCTTATTTTGCCCTCCTGTCGATAGCTTACCGGTCGCCAGCTCGCTGAACATTACCATACGTGGCAGTCTGGTGTCGTGTTGGCGAGCAACACGCCCAGCCCAGCGAAGTTGACGTGCACGGATTATCTCTTCTAATGGGCTGACGTGAAACTTGCGACGAATCTCTACGTGTGGCACTTTATTACACCACTGTAGACCGAGCGCTGCAAGCATTTGGTGGGGAAAAACTCGAGTTTCTGGAAGTGATGTCGATGCAGTGGCCAGGCCTCACAACCATGCAGCAGCACAGAGATGCAGATGGCTTTATAGACCAGCATCTTTGTGTGGACATTGAGCTTGTGATTGCAGAAGACTCGCTTCGACAATTTCGCAAAAGTAGAAGTCGCAAATGCGATGCGTCTATCCACCTCGATGTCTATCGTGTATCTGTCGGAGAGTACGGTGTCAAGGCATGTGAAACGGTCCACAACTGACAACGTGGTACCTCCCACTGACAAGCGCGGGTCGTATTGTGATAAGGCTCCAGATCTTTGTACAAGCACCTCGGTCTTCGTGGTATTGATCACCATGCCGGAATCTACTTATGCCGAGCAAGTGGCATCCAGTATACGTTGCAGACCAGTCTCGCTATGGCTCACAAGAGCGGCGTAATCTGCATGTTGAAGCTCCACCACGGAGAACTAAATCTGTTGCCTTCATTCTTGATCGTAGGCGACGTAGTTTGAAGATACCGCCATTGCATCTATGCCGAAGAGTCACGCCATCCATTTTTCTGTCGATTGCAGAATTCGCGGTGGTGGTAACAGTCGAGACAAACAGTCGAGATAAGCTTGGATGGCCAGCCGAATCCCTCTAGAATGTTCCACAATAGTTCCCTGTCAACGGTGTCGAACGCTTTGGTAAGGTCGACGAAGGCGACGATGAGGTCCTTATGCTGCTTTCTGCACTTCTCTTGTAAAAACCTGGCCGTGAAGACCATGTCAACAGTGGATCGATCACGCCTGAACCAGCATTGAGATTCTGGTACAGCCTTGTCGAGAAGCCGTCGAACTAGAATACGGGCAAGTACTTTTCCACCCACCGATAAAAGTGAGATTCCACGACTGTTGCTGCAGATTGCCCTATCACTCTTGCATTTGTATATGGTGACAATCTTTGAGTCATTCCATGCCTGGGGCACATCTTCTCTTTCCCAACATTTACCAAAGAGGTCGTGTGAGGTTGTTGCGACCTCGTAACCGTCATATTTCAATAGTTCCGGTGCTACATTGTCTGGGCCTGCTGCTTTGTGATTTTTCAGGCACCTGAGGGCTTGAGGCAGTGAAGGTGGATGCCAAAATCTTTCAGTATAGGCACTTGTGGAATATTGTTCAGAAAGGTGGAATTAGTTGGATATGTTTCATGTAGCAGAACACGGAAATGTTCCGCCCATCGTTGCAAGATGCCAGCTTATCCGACACTATCTGACCGTCTAGAGATCTTACAGGAGTCACTGTCCTGACTACTGGGCCACACACAGCTCTGACACCAGTATAGAAGATATTCAAATCCCCAGCGTCTGCATAAGATTGCAGCTCTAAAGCTCTAGCTATCCAACATTCATTTTCCATGTGCCTGAGTCTCCGCTGCGCCTCCTCCTGAGCTCCTTGAAGAGAGATCTGTTGGCAGTAGTCGTGCGGGCCAGGGCTCGGTTATGCGCTGCAGTCTTTGCACGTAGCAATAACCTTCCATCTGCATTGTTCTCGTCAAACCAGTGTCTGTGCTTGCACGTCTCCACGCTTCCTGGAATGTCGTCACTGGCAGCGGCAGTCACGTTTCGTAGCTTAGCAGATACCTCAATTCTGTATCGGCTTAGTCTTTCCTCATCCTTCAGCCGATACAAGCAAATCCGTGATTGTCTAGCACGTTTACGCATCGTCAGCCTAATCATCAGCTTCAGCTTGGACACAACCAGCTTGTAATCTATCGAAGCCTCAGCACCGCGGACTTCGGTTCGATTCCTAGGTCGGGCAAGTGCGGCCAGGGAATCAAGGGTTTTGGTGTCTTTTATTGACTTAATAGTTGTCATTCTCTTCAGATCTTCAATGTACTACGGCAGACCTTTTTTGTCGACCTACTGTGTGACGTAGTCGAATGACATGCTGATAATATGCTGTCACGCTACAGCATGAATGCTGGTAGCATTCTGTCAATAATAATAGGACAATAAACTGTCGATATCGCTTGGAGATGACTTCTGCCTTCACTCGCATTCATTTAGAACCGTCAGCGTGGCCTAGTGAAGAAGGTGCGAACTCGTCTCCACCGCGGACATCGGTTCGATTCCCATGTCAAAGGTTTCATTGACTTAACATTCTCTTTATATATTCGTTGTACTACGGCAGACCTCTGTTGTCAAGGTCTCATTTTGAAGCCAAAGCACATCCTTTTTACCATAATCAACATTGAAATGATGGCATTTGAGGATGAGATCATAATCTTCATGCAAAGTTTAAGAACTCGAAAGCAAAGAAACTAGATGAAAAGAACAACAACTGAATGGAAAAGCTGGCTAACTTCCAATTCCTCACTTAGTCGATAATCATCATGGCGAATTCTTTCTTTACACATCGTATAATTAACTCTTTTTCTCTCTACCGTGTTGTGACATAATTGAATAGAGATTTCCAGCTAATAGGCCCGACCATAGAGTAGGGATACATAGGTAGAGTGTCGACTCAAAAAAGTATCTGTATACAGTGAAAATTTTTATATCAAAAGGATTCAGTTTTTTTTGCGGAGATTACGTTCCCGTAGTCCAAAAAATTATTTGAGCAGTTTTAAACAAGTCAAAATTTTGCCAATCTAAATACTACCGAGATGACTCCCCGTTGTAAGTAGTATAAAGCAAGTTGAATATCAAAATGAATGAATATTTGCTAATAATCATCCCAACTAAGCGGAAATCAAGCTGATTATCAAGGGAATTTCATGCTCCGTATTATAATGGAAGTCTTCATGAAAAAGTCGCGATATTATTCGTGCTTTCTTGGCTGAAATATCAAGTTTTTAATTCAATTTTTAATTCCGGCATGATTTCATGATTCATTAAATTCATGTTTCATTTCTTGAATCTGAATAGTGATTTAGACCCATTTACATCTTTCAAAGTTAATTGAAATTACTGTCTTTGAATCTGTGACTTCGCCATTCCAGTGGCAGCTGTTGCCTGATCACGATTATGAAGATTCTTTTGAGGTTCAGCAGGAAAGCAATAGCGCAGGTCACCGAGTTGCCAATTTAATAAACATTACCTCACCAAGGCTGTCAGACACGGACTATCTGTAGAAAAATATCATTTCCTTCTGCTTTATGCTATCATGATCAGTCAATTCCGTTGTAATTTCTTTAAAACTGCATAAATGCGCATCAAACATTTGGAAACAATTAATCCGACTGTATCTCCTTTGAGTTATTTATTTATTTTACAAGGAGGGATGCTCCTATGGCAGTGACATCTGGTGAGGAACACCGAGATCCACCGCAAAAAAATAGGAGTGAACTACATGTACATTCAAAAGGATTACATCTTCACAGTCTTCAACGTTTTACGCGTCACACCTCTCTCGAACAGCTCGTGGGGGAGAGCGTTCCAGAGTCTGACAGTCCGGGGAATGAAGCTGGACGAGTGATGAGCCGTGCGAGACGACGGCACACTCAGAGCCAGTCTGAGTGTGCATTTAATAAAATCGAAAGTGTATACATGTACCTAATATATTTACTCTATGGGCCCGACTGTAATTACTTCTCATTCTAAATTTGAAACTAATAATTCAAATTGTCATTCATTCAGCAGAAAGAATTCGCCATGATGATTATCGATTAAGTGAAGAATTGGAAGTTAGCCAGCTTTTCCATTCAGTTGTTGTTCTTTTCATCTAGTTTCTTTGCTTTCGAGTTCTTAAACTTTGCATGAAGATTATGATCTCATCCTCAAATGCAATCATTTCAATGCTGATTATGGTAAAAAGGATGTGTTTTGGCTTCAAAATGAGACCTTATTTATTAATTTCTGTTGGATGATTAGAAAGTTATGCTACTTTAAAATCTAGTCACGCTTTTTATGTCGCACATATCTCTAAATCTGTATCTTTGACTTTTATTTCTTTATACTTAATAACTTTGATTATCGTATGTCTTTCACTACTGCTGTTCCCAGGGATCGTAATTTACCCAAGAAAAGAAAACGGAAAATCGGGGAATAACCTGGGCTTGAATGCATAAATTTGAAATATTTACATTTAGTCCGGGAGCTAGCGTGAAGTTGTGCAGGGAGCGAGGTAACACATAAAACTTTCACATAGCATAGTACACCTCTAACCTACTGCAAAACTTCGCGTCTGCCGGATCAGATCATTTGCTTTTCAGAAATAGAGAGGATACCACAATCCTATGTATTTCCCGTGGTAAAATTGTGACATTTAAGGTGTTGACTCCATTTTTTCGAATTTTTGCTCATAAAAGTTACACAAATTGGTATTTTGTTGAACTGGCTATTATACAGATCATGATCTTTCAAATGAGCTGTCATTCAGTGACAGAGGATGAAGTAAAGTGTACAAACAGACACTTTTCGTTGGTGTAACTGCAAATTTTAACATAGAAATTTCAGGAAAATTGTTGATATACTTTAACGAAAAGTGTCTGTTTGTACACTTTACTTCATCCTCTGTCATTGAATGATAGCTCATTTGAAAGATCATGATCTGCAGATGATTTCTATAATAACCAGTTCAACAAAATACCAATTTGTGTAACTTTTATGAGCAAAATTCGAAAAAATGGAGTCAACACCTTAAATGTCACAATTTTACCACGGGAAATACATAGGATTGTGTTATCCTCTCTATTTCTGAAAAGCAAATGATCTGATCCGGCAGACGCGAAGTTTTGCAGTAGGTTAGAGGTGTACTATGCTATGTGAAAGTTTTATGTGTTACCTCGTTCCCTGCACAACTTCACGCTACCTCCCGGACTAATTAGATTGATTTCGCTAAAGAAGCGGAAATGCCGGAAATAATCGGAAAATTGTGATCGCTGGCTGTTCCGGATGATGGACGGTTCATTCTGTGACTTGACTGCTAGAGTTGTGGTCATTTATTCTTCAGATATCGATGTCATGCTGCATTACAGATCAGATTGTCATTTAACCTAACACGCCTGAAGAAGCAGCAGGTCTACAACACGTTGAGAATTATGTTAAATTTTTGGCAGATTGGTATTTAACTTCGCTTTGATTACAAAAGGAGTACTCTACAAAACAATTTTCTTCCTCTAAAATACTGGAAGGCGATTTATTCCAAAACCTCTGGATGCCGGAATTAAAGTTTTTTGGGAATCCCGGAATTTCGATATTACAATCCCTGCAGTTTCACAAATATATTCTTATTAGAAAGAGTGAATTCTGTCACACCTTCTTCATCTCTTCATAAGGAATATTTGAATTTTTATTTCATGAGATAGATTTAGTAAATTGAAATTGGCAAGCACTCATCACATATTCCATCTAACTCGCATTTGCGACACAGATTGGGTAGAAGAAAGATTTACTCAATGCCAAAGCGCACGCGGGATTCAAACTTCTGCAAACAAGTCATTCGGTCGCGATCTCTTTCCACCTTCAAAGATCCCGCCTTCCGTGTTCGCTGTAAGTCACCTGAATCGCTGTCTCGATTTGTCCGACAACCTCTCCAAGTGAGCAACACAGATTGGCGGGAGAGAACACGAAGGTTTGGCATGTGATAATTCCACGTAGGAAAGTCACAACATTTTCTGAGTAACTGAAACATTGGCAAGAAACTGCTACTGACCTGTTATTGGTTAGAAATCGTTCGCATTTGCTCTCTCAGGGTTGGCAAGATTATCGTTCACTGATGAGGAATCATCACATCATCTTCTGGATATCTTACAAGATTTCACTTAACCCTAAAGTGCACGCGTAGAGTAATATTCTGTTCTATCAACTTGAAAGACAGTGATGTAACGCTTACCTCGTTGCCATCTGTGGTTCATGCATGCAGCTCTCTTAGAAATTCATTTTAATTGAAGTAGATATCAATTTTCTACAAGATATTTTAATCATTTCATATAGGCATATTTTACCTCCTGAATGTAATTCGGTATTCTATCAACCACCACGTCTAGGACCCCGCTTGTATGATTTTGAGTATGAGTTTAAGTGTCCTGATGAAGGGCCGCGAAGTAATTTCGTTATCACTTGGTGGGAGGGAATTTTTATAGGTGATTACGGGACCGATTATTGGGGAGGGGGGGGGTAGGCAAAAACATCGACGAAGGATGTCCGGAGCATCAGATCTTATAAATACTCTAAACATAAATGAAAATTAATTGTAATAAACGTGTAGCATTCTTGAAATTAGTGCTGAATGCACTAAACAATAATGTTCAAGGGGAAAGAACGGCGAGTGAGCACTGACCACCTGCAAATAAAGGATCTTTATCTTCTCCCCAAGTTCGAAAATATTTTTGACTTTTAAATGCAATAAGACTGAGCCAGATTTATCGAATTTTGTTAGATCACTTGTTTATGTTTTTAAGGCACTTGTTCTGTTAGAAAGACATATAGTGTTTTGGAGTTAACCTTGTAGCCTCTTCATAGTAGATTGTCTTATTTTTTTCTGATTGGATACTCTTTATTGAGATGGAAGACTTTTTGTTCAACATAATATTTCATATTTAGTTAAACCTCAGTCGATTTGAAGGAATTCTAATGTAACCTCTTGAGATATAGTAGATGCTCCAGGCTCTGATATAAGCAGAGAAGCCGTGGGAATGGGTATTCCCATATGGTGTGATGTGGGAATGGAGTTTTAGCTAAAGGAAATTTCCATGTGTGGGAATGGGGTTTTAGCTGAAGGGAATTCCCATGTGGTGTGATGTGGGAATGGAGCTTTAGCTGAAGGGAATTCCTATGTGGTGTAATGTGGGAATGGAGTTTTAGCTGAAGGGGATTCCCATGTGTTGTGACGTGGGAATGGAGTTTCAGTTGAATAGAATTTCTATGTGTCGTGATGTGGGAATGGATTTTTGGCTGAAGAGAATTCCCATATGTTGTGGTGTGGGAATGGAGCTTTAGCTGAAGAGATTTCCCATGTGTTGTGATGTGGGAATGGAATTTTAGCTAGAGGGAATTCCCATGTGTTGTGGTGTGGGAATGGAGTTTTGCTGAAGAGAATTGCCATGTGTTGTGGTGTGGGAATGGATTTTTAGCTGAAGAGAATTGCAATGTGTTGTGGTGTGGGAATGGAGTTTCAGATGAAGAGAATTCCCATGTGTTGTGGTGTTGGAATAAAGTTTTAGCTGAAGAGAATTCCCTTGTGGTGCGCTGTGGTGTGGGATTTCTGTGGGACACCTGTGAAATAGAAGTTTAACGCCAAAAACGCTGCATTGTGTCCACTGAAAATATGTAAATGTAATCGTTGGCTCGTCACAGTGTTACATTAACTATAAAGTATACCAGCTGAAGTTTACTTAGTCATGACTGATGAGACACTGTTTGAGAGAATCCCGGAGAAACCTTGCAATATTGAAGCCCTATTTTTTTAGTGATGGTAATATGGATCGAATGGGGAATAGAAAATGCTACCAATTATAGTGACGATTAGAAAAACTTGACAATTAATGCAGTCAACTGTATAGTAGGCCTCTATAAATTGATGTGTTCAATAGCTACCGGTTTATGCATGAAGCTTGTTGCAGAAATGATGATTTCATTTCCCAATTTTATTCTTTTGGCAATTGTCAACTATATTTTTCAAACAAGGTTGTAGGCATTAATTACCGTTTCTTACAAAGATCTTTAATAAAAATGGCTACGTGGAGGGATAGCAATTAATGGAAGCCATTTAGTTCTACATATGCATGCATGAAAATATTATTGTTTCCGGTTTAGTTCATTTATAGTAATGTTGCGCATATTAAATGTAAATCAGAAATGAATAGTCTTATCAATAAATCTACAGTCTATACTTACAATACGGAGATATATTATCACAGTAGCATATACTTGACAATGTGTATGATTCAAATATATCGTGCACTATTCGAGCATGTGTAATAAGTTGTTTACAATGACGCATTTCTGTGATGTGTGAAATTCACACACGATTCCCATAGATTTTCTGTGGTGTGGAAAAGGTGCGGGAATGAAATATGGTGTCCCATGACAACGCTGGACATAAGTCATCGCTGTGGAAACTATAGTGTACACACCACATGCCGTTACAACTACGGATCCCGTGGTTTCTAATGAATCTGGAATGAAATGTGCAAGCTTCAATTAACAATTTGTAAACTCAAAATTCCCAGGGTCCCGTACCTTCTTGTAAATCGTAAGTTTTGGGGAATGCGGATCACGCTTGCAAACATCTATCAAAATATAAAAGGGCAGGACGGTAATTGGATGCATTTAATTTTTCGTTGATAACCATTTCAGAGATCAGTAATTAGAATTCCAATGCCTTAGTAGGCTACAGATTTCTGCGCAGCATTGAAACCGAAATTCATGCTTCAGTGCTTATCTGCGCCCAATGTCATTGTCTCAAATGTTTCTTGAATTTTTTTGATTAATCTCTTATGAAAGTCCGTCTGTACAGAATCGTCCGCAGCCAACCTTTCCATTTTTTTCATGGGGATGAGATCAAATGATGCGTAAATTTGGATAGAAAGATGTTATCAGTCTTGATCTAGAGCAAAAAACCTTTCGTTCCGATCACCGTTCATCGGCTTCTCAGACATACCGTTCGATAATTCGTTCATCAGAAAAATGAAAAAAATACCGTTCAACCGTTCGTTCAGACCGTTCGTTCAAATGCCCTGGTTGCGATAATTATGGCATTGAGCCCTTTTGCAGAAAGCTACAATTATAGATAGCATCAAGTCCATCAAAGCACCAAAATGGCACATGAAACCTCAGAATATTTTATTAAGTCAATATTTGTTTGCATTCGTAAATCCGACATCTAACGGACTTGGGAATTTCTTAAAAAAAAGAAAAATAAAAAGAAGCATGTTTCAACATTTTCGCTGCAGGTGTGTGGGTCAGAATAGATGTCTACCAGTGTGCGGATTGATTTTGACATGTGCTATGCACAAAATTTGACTAGGACCGTTCCACATCCGCACAGGTTGGTGTCATTGACTAGAAGTGCCTCTGCGCATCGCCATAGAACACCGTGTTGGCCGGAACCCCCGCATCCGTGCGCAATTGCAATAAATTTTCCCATAGCCCTAATACAGGGTCGCCAAACTGCGGCTCGCAGCCCCGTTTCAAAACTTGCCATCATGTGTAACCCACAGCGTCTATAACAGTTTCTGTAAGCTGGTGCTTTTAGGCCCATTCACACTGGACGCGGCGCGGTGCGCGTCTTTGTGTGGGCAGCCCCATAGGTTTACTAAGGTTCTGAACGAAAATTCCGACGCGTATGGATGCGCCACGCCGTGTCCAGTGTGAATGGACCTTTAGTTTCGTCCTTTTCTACGTTGAACGGGGTCAGACGGTTGCTGCTTTCCGATGGGACAGTAGTAAGCAAGTGACAAACACTCGACCGGCGCCCCCCCTCTGGAACGGCAGAGTGTCGTGGTCGGCCGCCGTGGTGCTTCGGGTCTGAGTCCCCCCCCCTCTGGAACGACAGAGTCTGTCGTGGTGTGCCGGCCAGGTGGGTTCACAACATGTTCGCTGACTCCCCCCCCTCTGCAACGACAGAGTGTGAGACTCGGATGTGTTGGTCTCGTATGGGTTGACGTGACCGACCGCCTAGGTTGACGTGGCCGACCGCCTAGGTTGACGTGGGCGACCGTCTAGGTTGACGTGGGCGACCGTCTATGTTGTCGTGGATGGTGAAATGGCTGCCAGATTCGGATTCAGCGTAAAATTCTGCATCGGTAGGGTGAGTTTCAAGGCAATTGGCGAGAAAAAATTTTTCTTCAAAATTTTAACAGAGTTAGAATTTGGGACGTTTTGGTGTGTAGCGCCCAAACGAAGCATCGGATGAGAAAACGGAGGCCAGATTCGGAATCTACGTGAAATTTTGGGTTAGGAAGGATGTTTCCAGCGAAATCGGAGAGAAAAAATTTTCGGCTGACGTCCCCCCCCCCTCTGGACAGCTTGCTTCGATTTTGGCTTCCAGTGGACGGATTTTGTCGTGCGATAGCTCGTTTGAAAGCTAAGAGTGAGACAAATTCAGTGAAAGAATCGGCTTGTTCCTATCTGTCTTCGTTTAGATGTGAGACGCCATTTAAGATTTTGGGACATTGGTGAAAAACGACAGAGTTAGAATTTGGGACGTTTTGGGCTCTAGCTTCAAAACAAAGCATCGGATTGATAAACGGATTTCAGATTTGGAATCAGCGTGAAATTCTTTATCTGTATAGTGAGTTTCAAGGCAATCGGCGAGAAAAAATTTTCAACATTTTTCGAAAAAACGACAGAGTTAGAATTTGGGACGTTTTGGTGTGTAGCGCCCAAACGAAGCATCGGATGAGAAAACGGAGGCCAGATTCGGAATCTACGTGAAATTTTGGGTTAGGAAGGATGTTTCCAGCGAAATCGGAGAGAAAAAATTTTCACTGACATCCCCCCCCTCTGGACAGCTTGCTTCGATTTTGGCTTCCAGTGGACGGATTTTGTCGTGCGATAGCTCGTTTGAAAGCTAAGAGTGAGACAAATTCAGTGAAACAATCGGCTTGTTCCTATCTGTCTTCGTTCAAAAGTTAGAGCGGTTACAAGATTTTAGGTCGGAGCTCGCTCACCTGAAAAAATCCTAAGTGTCAGAGTGGCTTTGTATGGGTAAAAATTTTGAAAAATTTTCCAAAGTGTGGAATTTCGACCTGGGACCGCCACCAAAACATTTTTCATCAAATTTTGAAATTTCACTGACGTCCCCCCCCCCCTCTGGACAGCTTGCTTCGATTTTGGCTTCCAGTGGACGGATTTTGTCGTGCGATAGCTCGTTTGAAAGCTAAGAGTGAGACAAATTCAGTGAAAGAATCGGCTTGTTCCTATCTGTCTTCGTTTAGATGTGAGACGCCATTTAAGATTTTGGGACATTGGCGAAAAACGACAGAGTTAGATTTCGAATCAGCTTGATGTTATTGTCCAATGAGGATCATCATCCAATGAGAATCAAGCATTTCTTTATAAATAGCGAGCCTTCCACAGTGAGAATCATTCCATCGTTGAATCACACGAGTGACGGACGCACATTTTCTCTCTCTCTAGTTCCCTGTTCTATTATCCAACTAAAATGGTAAGTCGCTACTTCCCTCCCTCTCCTCCCTTGAACGTAAACTTAATACAATCTTTTTTCATTTTCAGGCATCTACTCCATCTGCTGCACTAGTAGGACAAAATGGCGGTCAAACGTTACAAGGTTCGCTACGGTCAGATCATCTACAACTGAGGCCAGTGGAAGAAACATCCAAGGTACATAATCCTACACCGCTACAGCGTAAATTTAAACAAGCCTTGCGTTATGATGATCATAGCGTAGTACTCCAAACGGGAATGCTCCCTTCCACGGATGTCAAGATAATGCACAATCAGTATGGGGACTACATACTGATCCCCGTGAGTCCGTACATTCGCCACCAACTTGATATTATTGAGGAGTACGTGACATTAAATATGGACATTCCTACTCCTCTTGCTCAAGAGTGGAAGGCGAGAGATGACAAGGATACTCCCTATAGAAAGATTTGGGATGGTAATCACATTTGCCTACCAGTATCACATTGGTGTACTTACTATAAGAAGGATGGAGATCATTCAATACCCATCAGATGTGATGAGCTCGGAGAAGGTACTTGGGATATCCTTTTCAAAGTGAATGGGCTATATTATGGTCGACACAAGGATAATAAAATAGCCTCTCTCTCCATGCATATGGAATCCATCCTATATATTCCAAAACCACCCAACGTGGACGACATAATTGATCAAATCCTTAACAGCAGTGGTACGAAGCGCAAGTCGGAGAATAATGCTACATCAAAACGCAAATCAAAGAAGGAGAATTACTAGTCCTTTCCTAACTCTACCCTATGACAATTCGCTTATGTGCTTTGAGTGTCGTAGACGTGGTCTTATTAGATACATTTTACTTCTTCGTTGCCATCATATCATTTGCGTATTTTGTCGTGAAAAGCATCGATGTAATTCTTCATTTTGTAATATGTTATAGAACGTTTCCTTAGATGTGTAAATTTCCGTTTTAGGCTTCTATCATCATTTTTATGGATTGTGAGGGTGAACCTGTACAGGAGCTCAGTGCTATTGCTATGAACAATTGGACATATCAGATTGTCAGTGTCTATCATCAACATGCCAACTGCGATCCCAATGTTGATCAATGGGCGAGAAAACACATTCATGGACTTAATCTGAAATATTTGCAAGACTATGGCTTTTCTTGTGAAAGTGCTCTTCTTATTGACTTTAAACGATGGTTAGCTGCTTTCAATGTTATACGCATCTTTTGTAATAATCCTGGTAAGGAGAGGAAAGTATTTCCCAATCTAATCATTGATGATATTTTGCTCCCGCATTGGGATAGTAGAGTGAATCAACATTATCATGAAGTCACGAAACGTTTTAAGGATTTGTGTGTTCCTATTTTGTCTGTTCGTTGTAGTAGCTACGTTCATAACCAATGCTTCTTTCCTCCTTACCTCAACACTGCCAAAGTCCTGTATGGTTATCATTGCTCGCTGTATGATAGTTATCAGCTGTATCTATTTTATCTCTTTCAAACCATTGATTTATAATGCATGCTTGTTACCGTTATTCAATAAATGTTACTATGAGAAGAGTTGTTGTTTTCATGCAATGGATGGGTTAGTTAAAGGGCGATCATGTCTTTCTCAAACGACTGCGGAACATTACGTTTTCATAGGCAAAGTTTAAAAGGAGCTGTTCAAGATTATGTGATAAATTTTCATAAAGATGAGACCGACATCGAAGCAGTGGTCGATGATGCTAGCACTCTATTTCTAGAGTTAATGAATACATTCTCTGATAGCATTGTCATGGCGCGATTAGTTGCGAAAATTAAGTTTAGTCATTTTGGAAAGGAAGAGGTGGAAAGTCGCTCTTTCCATTTTGCTTCTTATTCAATGGAAGTGGTAGATCACCCCGAAGAATTTTTTAAAAGACATATGATAAAAATTGCTGAACGTCTTAACGCATTTAACCATCATGGTAGCAGTCTAGTGATTGAAGCGATTTCAGATATTCACATTCAACTTTCCATAAAGAAAAATTGAAAATGCAGTGGTACTTGATTGTAGCACAACTGGTTTTCGAGCTATGTCTGCTCACTCTCGAAGTATATTCCTTCTGTACATGCGTCTATTATTTAGAAAAGGCTAGCAAATTCATATCTTCAAAAAGACTTGCTATAGACATCAGTAACGGTGAAACTATGTGTTGCGATGTATGTAAGCGAAAGGATGGAAATGAAAAGCGCATCTTCAAGAGATGTAAGCATGCTTTTTGTCAACGCTGTTTCATACGTAATTGCATTCAACTTTGCCAATGTAACCACTGTGACATTGCTCATTTCGAGTGTCACTTATGTCGCAATAGTTAGTACCTATGCAAATGTGGTAAAGATAGGTTTTAGCAAAGACTAACACGGAAAATGGCGAAACGTAAAATGACGAAACGTAAAAGTCAAAAGTTTTCTTCAGCCATTCAAGCTCTCCGACGAATGAAAGCAAATCAGCGATACAATGCTATACGACATGCTAACGATAAATTCATTTGTGAAATTATTTCTCATGTGAGGAAGTTGAGGACGAAGAAATTAGCGCCAAAACAACGAAAGTTACTTAAGCGATATGCTACGAAATTGCGTTTCATCTCCAATCCTAAAGTCGCCCTTCAAAGAAAGAGGAAAACTCTAACACAAAAGGGCGGTTTCCTTTCAGCAATACTTCCAATGATAGCTCCTGCCGTGGGCAACCTATTGGGAAATATCTTTGGCTCTAAGCGTTAATTATGCAAATGTTGAGTCTCAAAGTAATAAAATGGATTTCAGACTTCAATGTGATAAAGTTCTGACTGTATCAGGTCCATCTCATGCAGGTAAAACTGTTTTCACGCTGAATTTATTGGATAAAAGAAGGGAGTTGTTTAAGGAACCTATCAATCGAGTGATTTGGTGTTATGGTATTTATCAACCGTCGCTGTTTCAGGAATTGCAAAGTCGCAACTTTATTCGACATGAAGGAATTATTCCAGTGGATAAACTTCAGTCTAATGATGTTGTTGTATTGGATGATTTATTAAAAGAAAGTAAGAATTCAAAAGATGTTACAGATATGTTCACTCGCGCAGCACACCATAAAAGGTGTTTTATCATCTATATTACACAAAATTTGTTTCCTGATGGAAAAGAAGCTCGTACACGAAACCTGAATACACACTATTATGCTATTTTCAAGAATCCGCGAGATAAAAGTCAATTTGAAATTTTAGCGCGACAAGTTGCACCCAGAGGATCAAAAGCCTTAATTGAAATTTTTCAAGCAGCTACTGAAAAACCATACGGTTACTTATTCATTGACTTTACGCAAGAGTGTCCGGAAGAATTTAGATTTCGAAGTGATATTTTGAAAACTCCCATGATTATCTACAAACTATGAGTTCTTATTCTCGCATGATTGTTATTCCTCAGGATGAATATGTACAATTGACTGCCATGCAGCAAGTAAAGCAACCTCTTGCAAATCAAATGTATAGGAAAGAAATAGATTATCAGCAAAATGTTCACATCAAAGATCCACATCGTGCTGTATTATTACAATCGGAAACTGTTGAGCAATTGAAAAACTTGAAGAATAAGATGCGTGACTCTGTATCGACTGCTACACCTTTAGCATCTCGCGCACATGCCATATCTCTTTTCAACAGTATTGAACCCCATCTCAATGTAAATGATAGAGGAGAAATCATTACAGATGAAAATAAAGTGATTGATGCTTCACGTTATGAAGACTTGATTCAGTATGCGACACGTAGAAAGCGCCGTCAGGGCTATGTTCCACCTGGTTGGTCATACTTTCTTAAACTATTGAAAAAGCATAATGTGCCAAAATTTGCTTTAAATAATGAGACATTGAAAGAACTTGATTCAACAGTGGCTACTACTCCAATGCTTCAGGCGATGAAAATGCCAACAAATTGGTTTAAGACGTCACCTGCTACATCCCCTCCCACACTCACTAAGCAAACAAGAGGAAGAACTCGACGTAGATCTACATCGCCACTAAAACTGGTAAAAGGAAAACGTAAAACAGCTCCTCCTAGGAAATACATGTTCTCAGACTATTAATATGAAGCAGATGTGTTGCTTGCCATGTAATGAGCCGCCAGAGGTGAATGTCGTTGTCACTTGCACTTGCTGCGCCAGCTCTCATAATGAAACCCCTAAGCAATGTGAACACGATCGCAAAACCGCTAAAGCTAAATGCTGCAGTTGTTGTAAATGTAGAAAGGCAAGAAAGAAAAAAGATGAGAAGGAGGAAAAAGAGTCAGCCGTCATCGACTGAACGTTTGAAGTCAATCTATTATGATGTAAAACATCCGGCAGGATTTGCATCTATCAAGAAATTATCAAAAGCGAGTGGTCTTCCACAATCACAAGTGAAACGATGGTTAAAGGGTCAGGCTACCTATACACTCCACAAACAAGCGAAAAAGAAGTACCGCACCCGCCATTATATTGTTCATGACATCGATGAACAGTGGCAAGCAGATTTGTGCGATGTTGCCTCCATTTCAAAACATAACTCGGGCAATAATTTTATTTTAACCGTCATTGATATTTTCTCGCGTTATGCGTGGGCTCAACCTTTAAAAACTAAAGAAGGGAAAGGAGTAGCAAAAGCATTCCAAACAATTTTTCGAGAAGGTCGCATTCCAAAAAGAATTCAGAGTGATCAAGGAAAAGAGTTTGAAAATCAGCATGTGACAAGATTATTTGAGAGGCATGACATTGAGTTGTTTAGTGTAAAGAGCGCTTATAAAGCTGCACTCGTTGAACGTTTTAATCGCACATTAAAAAATCGCTTGTGGCGACATTTTACTGCCAACTTGACACAAAATTGGACAAAGGTTCTACAAGATACACTCCATGCCTACAATCACTCTATCCATCGTTCTATTGGACTCAGACCAGTAGATGTAAATGCTGACAATGTAGATAAAGTGCGCGAATCATTCCAACGTAAACGCACTCATGTGAAAAGTGATGTGAAAATTGGCGATAAAGTTCGTATCTCAAAAGTGAAAAGTGTTTTTGCTAAAGGGTACCTTCCGAATTGGACAGAGGAGGTATTTACAGTATCAAGGATTAATCAAAAAGACTCTCCGACCACCTACAAGTTGAAAGATTACGATAATGAAGAAATTGAGGGTAGCTTTTACCGCGATGAGATTGAGGTAGTCACTGAAAGTGAAACATATTTGGTAGAGAAAATCATTCGATGTAAAAAACGGCAAGGTGAAGAATGGTGTCTTGTTAAATGGACTGGTTATCCTTCAAGTATGAACTCTTGGATGCGTCGTGCCGACATCTTTCATCTAAGTGATCGACAGTGATTCATGCAAAGTTGTAACTAACAATGTTTAGGGTTTGAGCTATGAATCCAACTGCCTCATTTTATTCACGACCCTCCTATGTAAGTGGCGGAGGACAAATTTACATCGGTGCTCGCCGCCAACGTGGAGGTAGCATACTTGGTGCACTGAAATCTGTTGTTCTCTCATATCCAATGTCGGTAGATCTTTAAAACGAAATGTTTTAAGTAATGCCGTTGGCTTTGCTGGTGATGTTGCTAGTGATCTTTCCAGAGGTAGAAGTTTTAAGAGCAGTTTGTTGAATCGTGGGAAGGAACGCGGTTTAAAAACATTGAAGCAGACCATTGCTGGTGTTACTCAAGGAAAGAAATCACCTAAACGAATGAATAAAGGAAGGAGGAAACATCGCGGAGCTGGTAAGGTGCGATCTTCAGTCAAAAGGCATTCACGCAAACGTCGCAGAGGCTCTAATCATTCATCAGGCGCTAAACGACGACGCTGCTATAACTTCTAATCATGGAGTGTAAAACTTCCGGTTTTTGTTTGTTCGATCAACAAGCCATACAGACAGATATTCTTAGTTCAAGTATTGTAGATTATCATCCTCGAACAGCTGAGAATGCTGGCCCCATTGAATTTGTTATTCCTGGTGGTAGTGATGACTACATAGATTTGAGTTATGCGATGCTTGATTTGAGGTTTAGAATTCAGCAAGCAGATGGAACTGCTATTGACGATGCACATAAAGTTGGACTGAACAATTTACCATTGACTACATTACTTCGTGATGTTTCTCTAACGATTGGAGAGCAGCAAGTGGAAGGTGGTCAAAGCGATTATCCCTATAAATCATATTTCAATCATGTATCACAGTTTCATCCAGCAGCACAAAAAAGTCATATGGAAGCCATGGGATGGTACAGAGATGAAGCAGGAAAATTTGATGTTGAAACAAACAGTGGCTTTGTAAAGCGATCTGCTATGATTAAAGATAGTAGAGTATGTCAGCTATATGGTCCGCTGAATTTAGACTTCTTTAGACAGTCAAAGTTTTTACTGTGTAATACCAGCATGCGACTCAAGCTGACATTGAATAAGCCTGAATTTGCGCTGAATGCATTTGCTAAAGTTGACAATTTTAGAATTCATGTGGAAGATATTGCACTTTACATTCGTCGAGTAGTACCGAATCCAAGTGTCATTAGAGGGCATGCTGAAGGCCTTAACCGCCAAAATGCCATTTACCCCATTCAGCATACAAAGCTTCTCACCTTTACAATTCCGAAAGATCAAAAGAGTTTCATGAAAGATGGCCTCTTTCCATCGGAAGCACCGAAGCTCCTCATGGTGGCAATGGTTGAAAATGATGCATTTAATGGTAATATAAAGAAGAATCCTTTCAATTTTAAACACAATCAGTTAAGTGAAATTGCTTTACGTGTAAATGGTGTGAGTCATCCTGGTCCACCCTACAAACCAGATTTTGCTTCAGATCAATTTATGCGCAGTTATGTTGATTTTATGGATGTTTTTGGCTTTTACAATACGGATGACACCAACGGACTGACTATGAAAGAGTTTAAGAGTGGATATACTATTTATGCATTTGATTTGACTGCTGACAGCGATATTAGTGCACCCTATCGTCAAGCGAACGTGCCTCATAATATTCGTTTGGATTTAACGTTCAAAAGAACACTACCTGAGACGATCAATGTATTAATTTATGCAGTCTTCGATTCAAATATTGAAATTACAAAGTATCGTGACGTGATTCTTCAGTATAATCGTTAATGAGTTGGTTGACTGCTGACGATATTAAGACTAAAGTGCAGCGTAATGCAGACGAAGCGACGTTGAAAGCTTTCGATAATGTCTATTCACTCGATACCTTACCACCTGCAGTAAATCACTATCCCATCTTTATTGTGCTAAACACTCATTCACAGAATTTAGGCGGTGAGCATTGGAAAGCGATCTTTATTGGAGAAGACCGACGTGGTGAACTATTTGACTCTCTTGCTCAACCTCCAAATATACCAACACAGCAGTGGTTGAGAAAACATACGCGTCAATATCAGCGAAATGAACGCATACTACAACATCCACTTTCATCAACGTGTGGTGCTTTTGTACTGTACTTCATCTTAAAACGTTTACATGTATCTCGATTTGCATCTATTATTCAAAACTTTTCATGTAATCCATCCTCTAATGAAAAAATGATTTGTAAGTTCTATCATGATTTGAAATAAAAACATCATGTTGGAAAAAATTGTTTTTTATTTTACAATCCGCTGGGTACGTACATACTCAATGAGATAGTCTAGGATCATATTTGCTTGTTCATGAGATTTTAGTCCAGTAATGATCACTTTACTATTATGAAAGATTGCCACATGCACAGGCAACCAACAACTAATGAGAGCGGCAGGAAAAAGTTCGGGTTCATAACACAAACTGTAACTGCTGGTACGAATCTTCAAAAATGATAGACTGTCACTCAATTGAGTAGAGATCACCATATTGTCCACAGTCAGATTCGACATCACACACCTCTCCCTCTTCCATATCCGACGTAGTAGTCTTTGTAGCTCTAAGCGCATTGACTGCGCCGATGAATGAGAAAGGGCGCCGAGAATCTGTACAGTCCCATTTGGGAAGAGTTGAAGATTCCGTGAATTGTTCATCTTCACCACTAACATTTGAGGACGGCCCGGGTAATACTTGCTGTTTGGAAGCTGTTGGCGTAATGTTGTGAGATCGATTTTGGTGTAGAGTCTGAAGCGACGGAGAATGTTGACGATGGTGTAGCGATGGCGCTTCATGATGAAAGAATGAGTAAATTGAGCGATGTACCTTCCTTTTATACTTTTCCCAACTACCTTGATGAAATGTGAAGTTAGTATGAAGTTGGGAATGATAGAGTTGAATTCGCCGATTGTTGACGCGCAGCCAGATGCGATTTCCAATACGTGAATGTCTTTTCATATAGAAGTATTTCAAGTCCTTCATGATATGATGTAGAGATTGAAAATGACGATAAGATAAAGCAAACTCTCTTCTCACATTTCCAGTTGAATCTTTGAAATAGACGTTTCGATCATGATCCGTTTCAATACGTTGTAGGGAATCTAATTTCCAACTCATGGTGCGTGGTAATCATATCTGATTAAGATTTGCATAGTAGGGCGATGAACTCACGACGAATAAATGTCATGATGGAGCGATGTATGTATCTTCTATACTTCTCCCAATTGTATTTGCGAAATGAGAAACAGTTTGCGGAATGAGAATGGTAGATTTGAATTTCATTTCTGTAATGTTGAAGCCAAACTTGATCACCCAAGGAGATGAATCTTAATGTTTCAAAATATTCCAAATCCCTCATGATATCATTGAGGTTGACAAATTGTCGCCATGTTAATGTAATTCCTCTTGATGTATGACCATGAGAATTTTTGAAATGTACGTTTCCATCACGATCAACTCTGATATATTGTAGAGAGTCCAAAATCCAAGTCTTCATGATGTTATGCAAAGTTGCAGATTAGCAATATAAAAATGTCGTTTTATCATATTTTGCTTAGCAATGCGGCTACAAAGAGATTTACTAGTAATCGAGCCGCACTCTTTTCTACTCCCATTGATCATGCACAACAGCTAAATGGGAATTGGGAAGTGGGTGTCACTCAACTTGTTTATAGCAACTGTGTCTATACTTTTGATCATGAGGTGATGACTATTAATATGAGGCGTACAGCTGCTTATCAATGTGAAAAGGGGTGCCGAGTATACATTCCACAGTGGTCAAAGAAAGATCTCTTATCATGTAAAAAGTTTATATATGATTTCTTGAATAAAGCGTGTAAACATATTGTCCAATTTACTCCGCACAATGATGATTATAATTATGTACATCATGTAGTTGAGAAAGATTGGATTGTTGGTTTAAGTCCAAGTTTAAGAAATGATTTAGGCTACCTCGCTAGCGCCTTAACAAGCTATGATAATTTTAACGTTAATTACCACATAAGTGGTCATAAACAGTTAATATATCGAGAGGAAGCTTATTATGTAGATCTTATTCCAAGAAATGAGAAGACGTTGGTGAAGAAGATTGTGATTAAGCCAAGAAAGACAAACATGACTCCTGAAACATTATTGAAGAAATTTAATTATCTCCTTCGAGTTGATGGTAAACAAGTGGCAACATTGACTTATATCAAATCATCTAATCATATTGCAATAAGCAAATTAAATGATGATGATCTAGTATTAGTTTGTTCAAAAGATTTTCATCAGTTCTTACGACATCGTTCTGCAGCTGTTCATGGAAAATCTGATATGCAACATTTACCATGTGAAAGGCCAAATCAATTTGATACAGAATGGGCCGTATCTTTATACAGAAAGTGTGTAGAGCCTTTTGGTGGTTTCTTACATGAAACAAGAGTGTTGATGCCTCGCATTATTACTTCGGTTAAATTGGTTGTAGATTATTTAAATGAAGTGATTAATGAGCAACATATTTCATTTTCTGAAAAAGAAGGTACTTTGTCTCTCACTATAAATGGAAAAGGTATTGAACTAATTATGGATAAAACTCTAATGGACATTTTGGGTTTTGATCAAAATATCTTTAAAAGTGGTACTGTAACCAAAGCTAGCGCAGACATGTCGCTATCGCGTCGTATTAACTATTTTCAGATATATTCCAATATTGGTGAAGATGTACGTGTGGGAGATGTTGAAGCTCCATTGCTAGCAATGATACCATACCAGCCAAAAAGCTGCAGTATTTTATCTGAGCATACTTTCAAGAAAGTGCATTATACAAAGCTGAAATCAAACTACATCCCACAAATTGATATTGCCATTTATGATGATGCTGGTGCGTTGATTCCTTTTCATAAGATGCTGTGACAAGTATTACACTCCATTTCCGAATGAAGAGTTAATGCAAAAGTATGCTATTATATTTTTCCAATGTGAATAATATGGAAAGTGAAAATAAGGACTCGTTTCTAATCTACTTGCCCAGTAATGCTTCTATGAATAAATTTCCCAAAAATAAACCATCAGACTATCGAGTAGAATTAAATCGGCCACTGCATTTAGAAGGTGAATGGGAGGTTGGCGTTTCTAGTATTTGCTATGATAGCAATATTCAGAATGTGAATGATTTGGAAGAAATGATATTGACTCCTCGCACCCATGATGGAATAACGATGAATAATGCATTCCACTTCCCATACAATTTAACATCAGATGGAAAATGGAACTATGAATGGATTCAGATAAAATCAGATTCTTATGAGCCATTTGGGAATGAGAAAATTATTAAGGCATTCAACAGTGGTAATACTTCCATCATGAAGAATAAAAATCAGAAAGCTTATGAGTTTACTATCTATCATTGGAGTGGGAGACAGTTCCTCCGCTTTCATTCTTTTACTAAAGGTCTTACGCTGAGGTTGGATAGTGAATTCTATCCGCATCTTGGTTTTGGTCATGGACTACATCTAACGTCAATTGCTACTGCAAATGTTAGAAAAGTTTATTCAAATCGAATCAACAAATTTCATTATAGATTTAAAATATTTGATGAAGATGTTGTAGAATGCGAAGAACGCATCATTTTGAAAAAGCGTGGTGTTCAACCTTTATCACTTATTGAGTTAGTAAAACGATGGAATGAGACTGTGGGTAAGAAGTATGGAGAAAAAATTATGGCGGACAAAAATAAGTTGGTTATTCAGAAATATAATGACAAACTTACAGTTTATTTCTCTCCAACCTTGCGTCATTTTGTAAGACATTATACACCTATTATTGGAAGCGGTGTGGTGTATGCTTCTCATGAATATCACACTAAAGCTGATTCAGTTAATGATGAATGGTGGGTGGACATCTATGGCGATCGCATCAAGAAAATTTACCAGTCTTATGAAGAATCTAAAGTTGCTATCAATATAATGCCGCGTCTATATCATACAGTTGAAAGCTTCATTCATGTAGTAAATCCTTATATACAACAGAAGTTGAAGCATGTGATGAAAAGTAAATATGATGTAAAGACACACCACATTTCGTTTTCAATTGAAAATCAACGCGTTGTTCTGAAACTGGGTGATGACATTCAATGTCAATTGAGTAAAAATTTGAAAAAACTCTTTGGTTTTTCAATGCTACAAACAGTGTTTGCTGCTGCGCATACGATTGGTATAGAAACACCAATGACACTTGATAAACATGAACAGCACCTTTACATTCAAAGTGATTTGATTCTACCTATTTCTGTTGGTGAGAAAAAAGAATACATTTTACGTGATTTCATTCATGATAAAGACGCTTCATATGGAATAGTCGAGAAGATGTTTGAATCTATTTTCTATCATCCCGTCGTCAAACAAACTATACCCTCTATTGCTATCAAAATTACCAATGGTTTACAAGAGTGCATCCATGTGAAAGATACTAAATCCCTCATAACGTTAGTGTTTCGGAAAACAAAGTGAAGTCATTGTGATATGTTTATTGAAATATGTACATGAATGTGAAGCAATAGACTTTATACAACATCCACTGAAAATATATACATGAGCGCACTTCAATAAACATTGTTATATACAAAAAGTCTTTTTACTTCGTGAAGGGTGGAAATATACAGGGATAGGAAAAATGTCTTTCAGTGGAAAAGTCATCACATGGGGAATGTACAGATGTGGACACATATTCACAAGGAAAAAACAATCTCATGCGATACATAAAACAACAATGTTTATCTACAGAAATCAACATCAAAATACTAAGTTAAGGATGATTATGCTAAGACGTCTCCTGAATGTGGTAGTGTGAGTTTAATTCTTTTGGGTGGTGGTATGTTTGTGTCAGGATGTCCATGTGGAAGAGATATGTTGTGTTCTAACCAGCACCTCTTATCCTCCCATGCTGAAAGCGCCCGTTTCCTAAAAGTATGAGTTTTGATCTCATGCGACTTAGATTTTAAGATTGTCATATTGACAAACGTTATATTTTTATTTCTATAGGCTTTCCTGAAATTCTTATGTTTCATATTTTGCACAATGGATTTTGATATGCCTTTAGCGCGCTTAATGCTATCATCACTATCCTTTAATTTCATAGAATACATTTTTGGACGGAGGAGAATCATTTCATCTATTTCCTTCCCTGCTGTCTCATCCTTAAAGCAGCCAAGTTTTGCCTTATTTTTGATGGAGTAGAGTGGATGATCAGCAGGATAATTTGATGTATCAAAATATCTTTCCAAAGATTTTCCTACTTCATTGAAATTTAAATCTTTTTGAGTGGTAATACCTAAGAAGAAACTATCTGTATCACCACCCAACAAACGAACCTCTTTTACGAGAGGACATGGTTTTAGTATTTTATAAAAGAGTTGGTACATTTCAAGCTTAGAATAATCTAGTACAGCTTGACCAATATAGATGGGTTTGCACAACTCAACTTCAGATTTTATCATTTTAACACCTATAAGGTCCTCATCGATAATGTCTCTATCGATGAATAGAGGTGATGAGGTCAATTTGTGATACTTTTGATCATCATTAACTAGTTTGTAGTTTACGCGCTTTCTAACATCCTCCATCGTCTTACCAAATAGACTGTTGTTCTTATATTTATAAAAATCTTTTTCAAAGTTATTTTGGGCTAGTGCACGTTTCTGGCTGTTGCTATCAATATATGGCTTGAGGAAGGCTTTCTGTCTAAATTTAATAATGCGGTGAACTCTTTTTAAAATCATACCCATTTCTAAATAAAATTTTAAGATGCTAAAGTGGACTAGATAGTTTTCTTTATCATACTGGGTGAGTAAAAGTTTGCGACAAGGCTTATAGTCGGGTTGTCCACATGATTCTAAATCTTTATGAAATTGTTTCATAAAGTCGGAAAACATATCTTTACTCACTTCACCTGATTCGGGTGCGAGTGGAAAATCTACGGTTTTATGTTTAATATTATTTGGATAGATTAGATCTATCTCAAAATAATATCCCCAATCACCTTCATCTGGAATTGCTAGTATGTTAGAAGGGTTGGAGAAATGTTGAATATCACTATCATCTAACCAGCTAAACTCAGAGTGAGGTAGCGGTTTGGATAATGAACTACCATACAAATTATTTTGGTCATAATACTTCAGATGAGTCTGGTCATTGCCTACTGTTTCAGATTTTAACCTATGTTTATTTACAAATGTGAGACCACCGCGAATTCCTCGCTCAAATAAATTATACATCTCTGGATCTTGTAAGAGATGAATGGTCTCACCAGTCATTTTAAAAGCAGACTTAAATGACATGGCTGGCAGACTGACAAAGTGGACGGGATCTAACTTATCTTCTTCTAATGCCACTCGTCGAAACTCCTGAAATACATCAGCCAGCAAAAATACATCTAACTTAAGGTAGGCAATCATATATTCGCCAAATGTATGGCAGTCAAATTTTATCCATGCATCTTGTGCATGATCATAATCTTCGGTCTTACATTCTGCGCCGGTCAAATCATTTTTAAATTTATCTATGGGCGGAAGAGAAGTCTCGCCGAGTTTACTAATCGCATCAAAATATGCATATGGAAAGACTCCTTTCCGTGTGATGACTTCATCGGTTAGATTTGGGTATTGTTTCTTAAGATTTTGTGTTAGTGGAAGAGACTTTAGATTTTGCACGAGAGAGGCCAGTGATGCAGTCATAAATTGGTAGGAATCTAAAAATTTTATATCAAAATAGACCGTCTTATTTTCTTTAGTTTTATCGACAGGCACTTTTGCTGTCATGGCCATAAACTTCTCTCTCGTTTGCGCTATTACATCAAGCTTCCACTCTTTCATTTGACCTAAACCTCCTTTTATTATCATATGGCTGTCGTAGCCCTTGAAATTATGGAAAATGACGGGTAATGTACGCCGTTTCATCCTAAGTGAAAAATTGCATTTTGAACAGAGTGCGTTTCTAAATTTAGCAGTGATGTGATCATGGTCGCGCACTTTCTTAATCTTATCATCGTCAAATGTTTTCCTACATTTGGGGCAAATGTTGCAACTATCAAATTTTGCTTGATCATCTGCTGTCATATGCAATGATCTGCGATAGAGTTCACCATCATGTTTTTGTTGAAATTTTACAGCCTGTTCGAGGAATTGTAGGAATTGGTAAATACAATCCTCACCTTGCCAGACGCGCATTTTATTTTGCCTACTCCTAAAGTGATCATGCCATACTTCATAGCAGGAAATGGCTGCTGGTCGATGGATGTTATCATCGATATAACATTCGATGTCAGCATAGATGACACGAAGAGGACTTAATTCATCACCATTCTCTCTATATGAAAACTCCTTATCTTTGGGCATGCGCTCCATTTGCAGTTTACCTCGCTTACACCATTCGTAATGAGTTTCAAATTTAGTTTTCCTCCTAAAGTGGCGAATACATCTGTCGCAGTAATATAACTCTCTACTAGAGTTTTCTAAGTGGTGGTATAAGCGAGAGATTTTGGGAATACCGCAGTAGTGCCATTCCTCACTATCATCCTGTTTTACTAATAACAGGTTTACTGTACGTTCATAACAACTCGAACGCGAGTTGTAGCGCACACCCTTCAATCCTTTTTCCCAAACATGGAGAACTATTTTGATGTTGTTCAATTTTTCAAATTTTTCTATATCTTTAATTTTCATATCGTCACTATTACAGTCATCGAAGTTTAATTCATTCTCCCACTGTTGATACTTACTCTTGCGGTATCGACTATTCTGCACATCATTATAGTGGAGAATGGAGAGGACGGCATACTTAAAACATTGCGATTCGCAATCTACAGAAATGACTGCTGCTTTATTTCTTAAATTTTTCGGAAGTTTAAAGGAGCCTCGACCACTATGATTTCCTAATAAACTGATTTTAATCATGGCGGTCTCAATACCATCAAAAACGAGTCCACTATCACGCTCGTTAAATTTATCTATATTTAATTTTAACCCTTGGATATGAAAATTTATCCAAGACTCACAGTCTACAACTTCGGTTGCAGGAGAGGAGGGTATGTGAAACTCCAACCTCTCTATTATTTGTCCAGTATGGTGGTCGATTTTTACATATTTTATTTTAAGATAGATGAGCGCCTTCATCCTAAAATTGTCTAAATTGTTGAAGAGCGCTTCTATCAATGATGAATTTTGATGAAACCATTCCTCAAAGTTAGCAATGGTTTCTGAGGAGTCCATCTGGTAGTTCCTCACTAAATTATTTATGGACACTTCAGTGAGTCGGATAGAGGAGGTACCGTTGGTGTAGGTATCGTTCGCGTGTGTATGTTGAAGTCTGTGCGAAGATAGTTCAAAACGTGTCTCGAAAGACTGAGCGCACAAGTCGCAAGAAAAGGAGACATCGTTAACAGAATCATCCCTACCTTCGGAGATTGATGCCGGCTTAGGTCGACAAACACCTCGCTTGATGTGTCGGGTGAGATCACGCTTCCTCGTGAAGATGTGTCCACAGTCAGCACATTGCCGATCGTCGCATTCCCGCGACAATGTTGATATGGACTCGCACGAGATGGAACTGGTATCACCTGAAAGAGAAATCATTCTTTCATCTCTGTTCAAGTGTCAGTATATTGTTACAACCTACCTTGACTCAACAACTCTAAACTTTCCTCGAGAAGGGAGGGTGTTGGTGATGAAGTTGATGCCTGAAATTGAGGAAGATGCTATTAGCCACACGTTTTGAGGGAGATGAGAGAGGAAATTTTCAACTTACCATTTGAACGAAATTATGTTTAAGCTTGATACTTGAACAAGATAGAGACTACACACAAATTTGGAATTCACTAAAGAGCAGTACACTTGTACGCCTCAAATACAGAATTCGCTAGAACAACAGTTCACTTATGCGTCTCAAAGACAGAGTGAAATGATACGGATGTCACTTTGCTTATATACTTTCATTCTCTTCATTCATTGGATGTTCATTCTGATTGGTTGCTTGTTGATACTTAAGAATTAGAAAACATTTCAAAGTCATTATTCACAGTCAACATGACAAGCCCTCCGACAAACATCAAACACAAAATTCTCTTCTCCATGCTCAACACCAAAGGCGCTCGTTACACCAAACGCTCCAAGAAAGGCGAAGGTGGAGAAGGTGTACCAACTGGACAATATCAGGAAGTTATCATTACCAGCGGATGAGGAAGAGGAGAGTGTATGTGAGAAGGAGTGTCCCGACTTAACAGGCGTGAGGTGGAAGTATCTCCAGTACGATACTGACGATGTGATGGAGATCACCAGCACGAAATTCCTCCACCAATTATGGGAGTGGTACACCCTAACTCCCAGCCACGAACTATGCAGAGTGGGAGTATATTGATAAAGTGAGCATCGCAGTGGAAGAACGATTAAAGCAACTGAACTGTTTTTGTTATCTATGTAAGCCAGACTCTGGGACGATTATTGACGAAGAAGACCTTTTGAAATACATGCCATAAATAAATTTTATTTCATATTATCTTTGGCTTTCATACTGACGTACTGTGCATGGGGCTTCCAGTGGATGATTTAACCATGTATACATTGAACATTTGGAAATAGTTAGCAGCGCTTAGTCTAACTTTGTAAATCTTAAAAACATTTCATATGGACGATGATGATAGATGAAATAGTGTCAAATAAAATTAAGATAGCTTACACTTCTGATACAGGGATAGCAATCGACTGCGATCCATGTGTAAAGAGCTTGTTAGACTACGGATGGGGTTAAGTGGATGATTTAACCATGTATACATTTTCATTTGGAAATAGTAGAACGCTTAGTATAACTTGTAAATCTTAAAACATTTCATATGGACGATGATGATAGATGAAATAGTGTCAAATAAAATTAAGATAGCTTACACTTCTGATACAGGGATAGCAATCGACTGCGATCCATGTGTAAAGAGCTTGTTAGACTACGGATGGGCTTAAGTGGATGATTTAACCATGTATACTTTTTCATTTGGAAATAGTAGCACGCTTAGTCTAACTTGTAAATCTTAAAACATTTCATATGGACGATGATGATAGATGAAATAGTGTCAAATAAAATTAAGATAGCTTACACTTCTGATACAGGGATAGCAATCGACTGCGATCCATGTGTAAAGAGCTTGTTAGACTACGGAAGAGAGAAGTTTGTTATGTTGCGTGTGGCGCGTGAGTGTCCTCCCATTTCATTCCATTCATTATTTTTCTTCCCCTCTGCATTCCATATCCGAGGATATGTGGCAGGGCTTGGGACCGCTTCTCTTCAGGCTGCATTAGAAGGTTGGCACCTTAAAAGAGCCATGTGGGTCGTTCTCCGTCCACCGACACTCCTCTCACTATTCTGCAAAAACTCTGAAAAGAAAAAGATACAGGAGATTAGATGATCTACAAAAATGATCATGTTGAGGAAGCTTACTGGGAACTTTCTTCCGAACATTTCGGACCGACGAAGTCTTCAAGCTGGCCGGATAACGTCCATACTCATGTGGAGACAATCGGACTCCGTCGCCCCTCATAACACTGCTGTGTCACGTGGGATCATCCGTGGATGGTTGGGGCGTCCGCATACATTGTTCTCATCAGATTGAAGATGGGATTATCCATACACTCTCCTTTTTCGACACTATCAAACGCTCAGTGCAGTCGCATTTCCACTTCACCCGTCAAACCTTCTTATTAAAACCTTCACCTCCTCCGTCCCTCCATTCACCACGCCTTCGCATCCGCTTCTATCTCTTCATCCTTCCTAGACACACTCGCCTGCAAACTCTCCCACCCAAAACTGCCTTCCTCATCAACTCGCTCCTTTCCCTGCCATCCATCATCCTTCTCCTTCTTACTATTAATTTCTTTTGAGTTCGTTCTTTTCTTTACGTCCTTACTCTTACAGTTAAATAATTTCTTATCTTACATCTTGTTTCTCCCCCTTTTCTTTCTTTGCCCCTTTCTGCTTTTTTTCTTGTATTATCTTTCTTTTCTTCTTTTCTTCATAATTTATCTTTCACATGGATCAGCCTTATCTTTTCTTTTACAATAATTTATTCTTCTATCATACTTGCTTTGCTTTTATTTACTTTCCTTCTTTAACTTTTCATTTAATTCTACTATATCGAATCCTTCTCATTCAGTTTCTTACTTCTCTTTATAAATACACTTATTAGTTCTTTCAATATCTTATTGCGCTCATCTGCTTTTCTTTTCATTTTTTTTTCTTTTCTTTCTTTTTTTTATTTTTTATATCTTCCCTTCAGGTTCTCTTCTACACCTTTCTTCAATACTCTTCCATTCTTATTCCTAGTCAACTCTTCCTTATCTACTAAACTTTAATACTTTTCCTTCAATACTTCTAGTCCTTGTCTTTCTTTAAAAATTTAATTGTCTTTATTTACTTCTTACTCCTCAAAGCTTAATCCAATTTCTTACAATTACTTTCATTTCTTCTTTCTCATTTCATTGATACTTGTCTGGTTATAATTTTTTTACCGGTTATTTACATGTTTGACGTTCTCTTCTTCTTCTATGTCCCTACTTACTTCCTTAACTTTCTTACTTTTTTATATCTACTTTTTTTTCTTATAATATACCTTTCTTACTTCTCTTTTAAATCTTCATATTACTTTTTTTTCTTTTCTTTTCTTTCTTTTTCTTCTTAATAATACTTCACTTCCTTCCTTCTTTTATTCTTTTATCTAAACTCTTTCACCTTCTTCTTAAATTTTATTTTTATTTATTGAACATCGTTTCTTCCTTCCTTGCTTACCTTTATTATTCCATCTCTTCACTTACTACATTTCCTATACTCTACTTCTCCTACTCACTTTCTCTTATGTTATAACCACCTATTCATTTTTCTTTTATTTACTTTTCTTCTACTCTTCATCTTTTTACTTACTTACTTCATATCTTATGTCGTTTTATATATTTCATATGTTACTTACTTACACTTACACTTGTACTTTTTAGTTCTTTCTTTTTTTTCTTCAATTCATTACCTTTCTTTTCCTTCTTCTTCTTCTCTTTTTCATACTTTCTTATATTCTCACCCTTCTATGAATATCAAACTTTCTTTACTTCCTTTATTTACTTTCTTTCAATCATAACTTACTATACCAAACCAATCTTTCTTATTTCTTTCTACTTATTTCATTACTGGTATGTTCACCTTTTTTTTCTTTGACCTTCCTTCCTTATACTTTTGCATGTTTAATTTAAATTCTTTCTAAATCATTAACTTCTTCTTTCTCTTTCTTATCCTTAACTCTTTTCTTCACTCGTTATTCTTATTATGCCCTTCTTATTTACCTTCTCTTATTTATTTTAATAATCTTGAATTCTTCCTTACACTTTATTACCCTAATTATTTTGAGTTTCTTATCTGTCTTTCTTTAAACTTAGCTATCTTACTTTTATTATCTTTTTTCTTTCGCTCTTTCTTTTAGGCTTTCTTTCTTTCCATCTTCATTTAACATCGCTTCTTTCCCCTTTTCTTATTTTTCTACTTTATCTTTTCTTTTCCTATTAAACACTTTCTTCTTTTCTTATTTAGATACTCGTAATTTCTTCTCCCTCAATATTTTTTTTCTTTTAAAAATCCTACTCTTCCTTTATACTATTTTTAAACATTTGTTTATCTTTCTTTCCTTTCGCCCCTTTCTTTATCTTTCTTTTACCTTCTTTTTTCCTTTGCTTCTTTTCATTCTTATTCTTTTTATAATTCCAGTTCTTATCTTTATTTCAAGAACTTTCGTTTACAGATTGATTCTCTTTCTTTACTTTCTCATATCTCATATTTTAAGGCTTTTCTTCGTCCTTCATTCTATGTTTTTCCTCCTTCTTCGTTACATACCCCCTTTGTCTTTACTTCTTCTGACGGAATCTACTTTCTTATCTTACTTTATTTATAACTTCATTTCACTTCTCCTTGCCTTCTAGATATTTTCCTTCATTATTCTTTCTTTTTCTTTTCTATCTTACAAATATTTCACTTCTTATCTTGCTTTTCTTTCTTAATTTTTTTATTATACCTTTCCTTCTTAGTCCCTCTCTTTCTTCTTCACTTTTCACTTTACTACTATTTACTTTTTTTAATTCTACTTAATCATCACTTCTTCGTTCTTCTCTTCACATAATTTCACACTTTCACTACCGTATTCTACTTCTATTTCCGAACTATTCATTTCTTTCTCTTTCATCACTCTTTTTCATTTCTTCTTGACATACTTTCTCTCTTATACTTATCTATCCTTTAGCCTTTACATTTCTTTATTCTCACTACTTATTTTTTTAATCTTTCTTATCTTATATGCAATCTTTGCTTCTTCCTATCTTTTTCTCCCTACTTACAACTATTCTTTTAATGTTATGAAAATACTTCCTTTCTTATGTCCATCTATATTCTTATCTTTTCTACTTATTACTTAAATTAAACAATTCATGTCTAACTTTTCTTCTCTTTTTTCTTTTTTGTAAAATTACTTTTATTATCTTCTTTTTCTTTACTTTTTTCTTCTTATTTATTTATCTTTACTCATAACCTACTTAAGCTTATTTACCTATATTGACTCTTAATTCCACTCATACTCTCTTTCCTTTTTCCTTCCTCTTATCTTCTTTCCTTCTTCCGCTTCTTCCTGCTTTATCCTCTTTCACATTTATTTTAGCATTTCCTTTCTAGATCTTTAGCCTTTTTCTTTATTCTTTTTACCTTTAAATCATTTTCCATCTTTTCACTTTTCTTCTTTCGATCTTTTTCTTTTTTCTTCCCTCATTTAATTGCGCATTTCTCATTACATTCATTAGCTTCGTATCTTGTCCTTTTTATTTTCCTTACCTTTTAACTCTTCTTCCATATTTAATTCTTTTTCTCCTCTTTCATCAGTTCCTTTACTTATTTCTTTTTCTTCATATATCCTTCTATATACCTTTTCTTACATATTTAGCTCCTTATCTCCATGAATCATCGATTCTACTTCTCAGTCCTTCTTGCATATCTTTCTTTTCGCTGGGTCTTTTTTTTTTTTACGCTTTACTTCTTTCTTTTTAACTTTTTACTCTTGTGTATTTTCTACGCTTCTTCTTTGTTTTCCTTTCTTCTTCTCTATTTTACTGCTTCTTTCGACTCTTCTTTTCTTTCCTTCTCTTCTTCTTCTTACAGTTTACACATCCATTCAAATACTTTTTATATCCTTCTTCTTTTTTCTTTCTTATACTTCTTGATACTTCCTCAACCTCCAATCTTTTACTTAATTCATTTTCTTTTCTTAGGGAACTTATATTCTTTCTTTGATTTTACCTTTATGTACGAAACTCTTTTTCTTCTTCCCTCTTCTCTTGCACTTTACTTCTCATCTTTTATCATTTATGTTTCTTGATTCTGTTGATAACAATCAATCTTGCTCTTATATCCTTCTACTTCTTTCAATCATCCCTTACCATCTTACTTTTTCATTATCTTATCTTCTTCTTTTTCTCTTACTACTATTTAAGTTATTTGTTCTGGGTGAACTGCTTTTCCTGAACTTTCTTAATCATATATTACCATCTTCATCTTTTGATTAATCTATATAATTTCATTATTTTCTACTTTTGCTTCTTTCTTTTTTAAACACAATTGTATTCAAATCTTTTGATTTTCTCTTTTCCTTCCCCCTATTTCCTATTCTTTTCTTTTTGTCCAATTATTTACTTAGTTCTTTCCTTCATCCATGTCGCTTAAATACTTCTTGTACCAGGACTTCCTTTCTTAATAATTTCTTATTTGTTCTTTCCGTTTACATTAAAATTCTATAACTTTATAATATTTCCTTTTATTTATTTACTTACCTTTCTTTATCTTTTTAAACTTCAATATTCTATCTCTACATTATTTTTTGAAATCTTAATCTGATCATTTTTCCCTTCCTTCTTACTCTTTTTAGACTATAATTCCTGCTCTTTTTTTCTTTCCTATCTTAATTCCTCTCTATTACTTATCCTTTTTTCCAATTTTTTCTAATTCGCCACTTTTCTTTTTTCTTCATTCTCCTTACTTCATCTTAACTTATTCATAATATTTCTTATTCTTCCCATAAGCTTAATGTTTTTCATTTTAGACGTAACTTCCCTTTTTCAAAAACTTTTTCATTTTATAACATCTTCTTGATTCACTATGTTTATTCTTCTTCTGATCAACATGTCGCCCTTCTTCCCTTTTATTGTCTTAATATCTTTAGACTTTCTATTACGAAACAATTCATTCAACGCCACCTATAGTATCTTCGTTTCCAAACTTTTTTTATGGACTTCACTTTGAAAATTCCTAAAACTACTTTTGACTTATCTTCAGATTCTTCAATCCTTTTTCTTACTTCTTTTCTTTTTTTTCTTTATTTATTAATTTTTCTTTGTCTTTCTTTACTTGTCTTACTAAATCTCCTTCATAACATACCTTTCTTCTTTTCACTGTCGTAATTTATACGCTTTACCTTCTTTTGCATTTTTTTTCTTCACCTATTCTTCTTAATTTACCTTCTTATTTATCTTTTTCTTTTTTCTACCTTCTTTTCCCTTATGTTTTTTTACTTTCTTTTCTACTTCGTTACTTTCTCTCTTCTTAGTTCTTCTCTTTCTAAAAATTTCTTTCTATTCCTACCAAGCATACTTCTTGTACCGTGACTCTCTTAAAGTTTCGTCATAAGTCACTTCTCCTTCTTACTTTTAGTACTTACATCTTATACATGCTAGCTTTTCCTTTACGTTTTTCCTTTTCTACTCCTTCTCAACTATCGTTTTTTCTTTGTAAACCCCTTCTATCGTCTTACTACAAACATTCTTCACTTTTCGTTGTCCTTCAATTTATTTTCTTCTTTTACCTTTATCTTTCTTCTATGTTGCTTCTACCTTTCTTATCTTTTACTTCCTTTTCACTTGGGTATTACTCCTTTTTTCCTTCTTGATATATTTATTTCTTCTTTCACTTTATCTCTTATTTAAAACTTCATCCTCATATCTTCTTATATTCTCTATAATTTTAAAATAATTCTTCCTTTAACATATTATTTTAACTTTACTTCCTTCTATTTCAATTCTTAAGAGTTATCCTTTCTATTCTTATCTCTCTTATTTTAATTACTTGTTATACTTCATTCATTATCTTCCTTACAACTCCTCTTACTCACTTGCCCCCCCTTCAATTTACCTTTCGACCTTTTTATTTCTTTTTATCCTTCTTCAAAGTCTATTCTTTCTGTACTTCTTTATTCTTTGTTTCTATCTTCTTATTCTTCATTCTCTTGCTTTACATCTTTTTTCAAAATAATGAGTAATGTTATTCTTTTCTTGACCTCTTCTTATCTTCACTTCTTCTCTTATTTCTGAATAGTATACTTTCCTTCTTTCCATCTTTCAATCTATTTCCTTTTATATTTTTTATTTATTGAATTATCTTCTTTTAATGTTTCCTTCTTATTCTTCTCTTTAACCATTAATCTTGTTTTCCATACTCCTTCTTCCCTCCTACTCTTCAAATACTTGCAACTTGCCAAACTTACTTTCTTTTTAAATTTAAGACTTCTTCTTCATCTTCTATTTCCTTACTCCCCTACCTTCCCCCCTTTCTTGTCAATCTTTAACTTTTTCTTACTTTCTCTATCTTCTTCCTTAACCTTTCTTAAATTATTCTTTCCTCTTCTTCCTTTTTTTTTTTACTTTTTACTTTAAATAAAATCCTATTTCTTTCTTCTTAATTCTTCCAGCACGTCCTTTAGTTCCCTTCATGTCTTTACTTTATTACCTTAAACCATAAGTGCTTCCTTCTACTACATAATCTTTCCTTCTTACCCACTTCTTAACCCCTTAGTTACCTCTTTAAAGTATTCTTAAATCTCTGTTCTTCTTCTTTCCCTTCTTTTCACCGTGTTTAATCTTCTTTTTTATTTCTTGTTCTTTTTATAATTCTTTACCCCTTCTTTTATTTGTATAAAAGCGTCCATTTTCTTTAACTTTTGCTTTATACTTTTCTGTCATTCGTAAATCCATCTTAACTTCTTTTATCTAACTTTCATTCTCTTCTTGCTAATTTCTTTCTCCTTACTTCACTTAAATCATGTCTTATTTTAATTTTCTATTCTTTTTCTTAAATTATGTCCTCTTTTTCGTTTTCTTACTCTTTCTTTTTATACTATTCACATTATTTTTCCTATACTCTTTTCTCTTTTTTTTTTTTATATCCCCTTATTTTTTTACTTGTTCTTACTTTTTAACTTCCCCATGCTGTCTAACTCTTTTTATTCTTTTTCTTTACTTACATGATTCGAGTATCTTTTATTTAATAATCATTAGTCTTACTTCAGATTTTATCACTTTTTCTTATTTATCACTATTCTTGCTATCTTGTACTTCTTTCTTTCTCCTTCTTTTTAATCTTGTCTTTTTTCTCTTCTTTTACTTTCTTCTATATTTCAATATTAACTTATCTCCTTTAGTGTTTCTTTTCCATCTTCTTATTTCTTAATTCATTTTCCCTCTTTTCTGCCAATTTTAAACAATACTGTCTTCTTTCTTTTAAACACCTGGGGTTCCTTCCTTTATCTTCCTAATTCATTCTTATACTATCTTAGTATTGCTTCACTTTATACTTTATTCTCTCTTCTTCTCTACTTAACTTTAATTTATCTCTTACTTCTTCTTAACTTTTATTTTTTATCAGCATAGTTCTTTCATCTTCTGTTCAACTTTTTTTAGCGTCTCTTATATCTTTCTTTAATTCTACTACTTATTTCCTTCTTACACGACCATCTTTCTATTAGTTTTACACTCTTTTCTTTCTTAATCTTCTTCTATCATGCTTTTTTTTTTGTTTATCTTTTATCCTTTTTTGTGAAAAATATCCCTTGCTCTCGTAGCTTCCTTTTCCTTCTTTCTTCTTTCCTCCTTTTTCGCTTAGTTATCTTCTCGTATCATCCCCTTTAAATCCCTTCTTATCACTTTCCTTGTATCTTCCTTGCAATAGTTTCTAAACTCTAATTCATACTTAATTACCCTCATTTCTTTCTTTGTGCTTTCGCTTTTTTTCTTTATTTTCCTTCTTATCATTTTCTGTCTTCTTTCACCCCTTTTTTAGATCTTTAATTTTCTACTACTTTTACATTTCAAATCTTCCTTCAATATCAACTCCTTCTTCACAACCTTCTTTTTTCCTTTTTCGTGTCTTCTCTCTTATGTACATACATTACTTACATCTTTTATTCCTCTTCCATCTTTAACCTTCTTATATTCCTTCCTTTTTTTCTTATCCTGTCTCTCTTTTCTTATCAATACTTCTTACAGGGCTTTTAATTCACATCTTACATTCTTACCCTCTCTTATCTTTATCATCCTATTTCTTTGTTTTAACACTCTACTAATTCTTGTCTTATTATTTCTTCAGACAATATCTATCCTTACTCTTTGCTTGTTCCTTCTTTCTTCTTCTTCTTCTTTTCGCTCTACATTTCCTTACTTTATAATCTCGACTCTTCGTTTTATATTAATTTACTTCATAACTTTTCGTTCTCATATCTTATTTCTCTTCAGATTGTTTGCTCTTCTTTCCTTACTTTGTCTTGAAACTTCTTAGATAGTTCTATTTTGTTCATAAAAATCTTACTTGCGTATATTCTTTACTTCGAATCCTTCTTCCTTCTTCCACTTTTAACAACTGCTTCCTTAAAATCTTTTTTTTATCTTCTTTTTCCTTTTATTCCATCCTTCTTCTTCCTATCTTCTTTTCTTTCTACTTATCTTTCTTGCTTATCTTCTTCGTTTGTCTTCTTCCCATCTTGCTCAATAACTCGATCCTTCTTAACTTATTACCTTTTTTTTTTTTTCTCCTTCTTTTTCTTCTATTCTCTTGCAAAACTCTTCTTCCTTCTTATTTTCTATATTCCTACTTATCATACTTCTAAACTTTTTTTTTCTTTAAATTTTTTTTTCCTTTTTAACGCTTCTTTTACTCTCTTATTCCATTACTTTTTACCTTCATCTTGTACCCCTTACATCTTTTACCCCTTGTTTTTTCTTTATAAACTTAAAATCTCCTTCTTAATACTTCCTTCGTTTCTTTTCTTTCTTTCTTCGTTAATCCTTCCTTCCAATGACTTATAAATTCTATGCTTTTACTTCTTTACTTCTCGTTTCTTAACTTTTCTTTTCCTTTATCTTCGTCTTTTATTTCTTTTATCTTTTTTTCTTTTATCCTTCTTCTTTGCTTCTTTATCTTCTTTCTTTCCCCATTCTTCTTATTCTTTTTTACTTCTTTTATTTCTTAATTATTCCTAATCCTTAATTCTCTTATTCTTTCGCTTTTCTTTAGGTTCTTTTCTTATTTTATTCTTCTTCCTTCAATCCCTTAACTTTCCATGTATCCTTCTTTCCATCTTGATTTATACTCTTACCCTTCTTTTACTATCTTTCTTCTTCCCTACTTATGTTATCGTCTTTCTCCCCTACTTCGTATCTTTTTTCTTAAACTACCTTGGTCTTAACTTGATCGCTATTTTCTTAACCTTTTTCACTTCTTATCACAAATTTCTTTCTCCTTCTTTTGTTCTTCATCGTATCTTATTTTTTCATCTTTCTTAATTCTTACTAAATCTTATATTTCCTTAAATATTATGCCCTTTTTAGTCTTACTTCCTCCATATAGTTTTTTCTCTCTTACTAATTCGTTCCTTATTTGATTTTCTCCTTCTTATCTTCTTCATCTTCTCCTCCGTCATTCTTCGTTCCTTTAATCCTTACATTTAAATTCTCGTCTTTCTCTCTTCCTATTTTCAGATTCATAAGATTCTTAACTATATTATACTCTTCTTCGATGATATTATTATACAATGTTTTCCTTCTTTTCTATACTTTCTAACGACCCATTTCTTTCACCTTTCTTACTTTCATCAAGACATCCCTTCATTTTTAGATTACACACTCAATCTTTTAAATTCTTAAACCGAATACGATACTCTTTTTCTAATACCATTCAATTATTTTGCTAGTAAATTATCTTCCTTCCTTCTTAAGCTACTTTACATCTTGCTTATTTTTGCTTTCTAATCATACTTTCCTAATTATCTCTCTTAAAGTGTGACTCCTTCTTGATCTTATTCTTAATCTTAACCTTTTTAAATAATATACTTCTCTTTCTTAAATCTATTCGTCTTTTATTAAATTCTTAACTTACTCCTTCTTATAATTTTTTTACTTATTTTCCTTTTTTGGTCGAACTCATTTTTTCAGGTCTTGCTTACCCTTTTACTACAGAACTATATACGATATAACACAAAAAAAACCGCAAAAAACAAATAACAAATCATAGAACCAAAATACATAATAGCTACATTCTTCAACATCGACTATAATCATACTTTGATGCCATCTCTTATTGCCACAACCCAACTATATTACCAAGCTCCAAAACCAGCATAAAAACAAATTCACGACCCCGGAAACAACGCCAGCAAAACATCAACAATAAACAAGCTCAACTACATAGACACAAAACTCAACAACAAATAACATCCTACCATATAATCCAACCTACAATCACCCGCGCGACAATTACATTGAACACAACCAAACATCTGAAACTCAAATACCCCCATTAAAAACACCTTCTTATTCCTTCCATCTCTAACTAACGATATTTCTTAAATATTTCCATCCATCTTCAACCCTTACTATACTCACTCTATATCATAAAATCTTTTTTCCTTTTCGTATCATCAAGAAATCTTTTCCATATTCTTATTCAATTCCCTTAATTATACATTATCTTCAATCCTCATCCTACTATTTCATTCTTACTTTTATATTTAGTTTGTAGTATAAAAATTATATATTATCTTCTTTTATCCCAATATGTTTCATCCTCTTATTTTTCTTAATTGTTCCTTATCTTTTGTTAATGTTCTCTTCTTTACTTAAATTTATAAATATTCGATCTTTTCACTTCATTTTTAGAATCTTCTACTTAACTTCAATCTTTTGCTTCTTTCTTGATTTATACTTCTCTTGAATCTTAATAACTTCTTTCTATTCCTCCTTCTTACACTTTTCATTTACTTCTTAGAATTCTCTCTATCTTCTTTATTTTCTCAAATACTACTTAGTACTTATTTCTTCATTCCTTCCTCTTTACCTGGTTCTTTTCTTCATGATTTCTTCTCTTCTTTTCTACTCTATACTACTCTTACTCAAACTTACATTTATACTTTCCCTTTTACTTTGCTTTATCTTCTCTTCTTTTTTTTCTCTTCCGCTTCTTCCATTTTATCTTTGTTCCTTCTTTTCTTCTTGCGCACGTTTCTTTTTCCAATTCGTGACTTCTTCAGCTCTTGCTTATTTCACTTTTATATAATGTACAACTTCTCTTTTTCTTCATAGCTAACTAGTCGTTGTTTCTTCATTCAATAATTGTTCTTATAGCATTCTTCTTGTTTCTTAATGCAGTTCTAGTTCCTTCAATTCTCTTTTCTTTTTTTGATTTTTTCAGCAATATATTTGACTCTTCTTTTCTCTTCCTTCTTTCCCAATCTTAACTCTTCTTTTTCCTTCCAACATAATTTTTCTTCTTACTCTTTAACCATATTTTCTGTAATTTCTTTTTATTACTTACTTTATACTTACTTCCGCATAACTTACCTTCTTTTTTTTCTCCATCTCCTTCTTGCTTCTGTGATATATTTCTTTCATAACTTATCCCTCTCTGTCGATTCAGTTTTTTTCCTTCTTTCTTTACTTCCCTACTTAATTCCTTCTATTAAATCCTTTTAATTAACGTTCTTCGTTCTTCTTCTTAATCTTCTTAAATCTTCTTCAATTTTAAACGTTCAATTCTTTTAACTTTTCTCTTCTTTTCTTTCCTCTTTTCTCTTTCTATTTTACTTTTTTATTGTACTTCTCTCCTTTATCCTTGATACGTACTTCTATCTTTATTATACCTTTACTTATTTTCAGTTCGTCTTCCTTACTTTTTATTACTCATACGTAAAAAGAATTACTTAGCATACTTACGGAAATCCTTCTTGTTGTTCTTCTTCTTTTTATCCTTCTTTATTTTAATAAACCTTTACTGTCTTATTACTTCTTCTTATCTTTCTTCCCTTTAATTCTCATGTTATCTTTTTTGCCTTAGATTCCTTCTTTGTTCTTTTTTATTTAATGTCTTCTTTCTTTCTTCCTTCTTTCTTCCTTCTCCTTCTTTATTTTTATCAATGACTTTTACTTCTTCTTTTAACCTTTTGTCTTAACTAACATGCTCTTTTTTTCTTCTTCAAATCTTCTTTCTTACGTTTACCCTTATACTTATATTTCTCCTTCTTTGTTTTTCTTTATTTCTTATCAATACTAACTTTCTTTTTCTTACTTGCTCTCAAATATTCTTAACTTCTTCATATTTTATTACTTTATGTCTATCTAACTTTTCTTTTTTACTTGATTCCTTCCTTCCCTTTTTCTTCCTTTTAATATCTTAAATTTTTTTTACATCTTTTTATTCTTATTTTCTTTTTTTGACCTTCTTTAATTTTACATAAATTAGTCTTTTCTTATCCTTTAATCTCTTAATCCGTCGGTACTTTTCTTCTTTTTATTTACACTCTTGCACTTTACTTTAGCGTTTTTCTTATCTTCCTCGATCTTTACTTCTTCTACGCGATTCTTTGTTTATTCGTGTGATCTTATCTATTTCTTACACTTTATTTCTTTACTTATTCATTCTTTATTAACTCGCTTTTTCCTATATATTCTCCTTTCTTTTTTACCTTACTTATCATTTCACTTCTTATACTCTTTTAACTTCTTTTATCCTTCTTCCTCATTTCTCTGTCTCTTTCTAGGTGTTCTTGATTTTTACTTATCTTCTCTTTCGTTTCTTCTTATTTATCCTTATTTCCTTACAAACCCTTTAACTCCTTTTTCTTGTTGTTCTTGTAACGTCTTTTACTTTTTTTCTTAGATCGTCTGTTTCCTTCTTTAATAGTTGTTCCTGTTTCTTCCTCCTTCTTCGACGGTTTTATTACTTCTTCTTTCTATCTTTTTATCGTTTTCATGATACTCTACTTCTTTCGTCTATCTTTATTTCTTCTTTATCTTCCCTTTCTTATTTACCACTGGTATCTTCTTCTAATCTTTCTTTGTTTCTTAACTTTCTTTTCTTTTTTCTTAATTTTTAAAATTCCCCTTCATTAGCACTTACCATCCCCACTTTCTCTCATCCTTTTACTTCTTTCAATTTCCACTCTATTCTTACTCTTGACAATTTCTTCTTATCTTCTTCTTTTATACTTTTCTACTTTTAACTTTTTCTCTTTTCTTATCAATCTAACATAATTCTTCTACCTTTTGTAGCATTTCTATCTTTAAACTTGTACCATCCTTTCTTCTCCCTTTCTTTCTTATTCTTGTGCTCCTTCTTTATTTGAGTCTTTTTCCTTAATCTCTTTTACTAGTCCTTTTTCTTCACTTCCTCTAAGTTTCTTAATTCCTTATAATTCTTTTTATTTTTACTCTTAACGCTTTAAGCCATTTGATTTAGTCTCCTTCTTAAACTTTTCTCCCTTCACTTTTTCCCCCCCCACCTTACTTTACCTATATTGTCTTGCCCTTTTCGTAATCCATTATAGCAGTATTCTTCTCTTGATACAACATCATCCTTCTTCTTTACCTTTCTTGTCTTTTCTTTTTCTTATATCTTTTCCTTGTAATACATCTTCTTTCTTACTTTTTTTTACACGCTTACGCTTCTTTCTTTCTTCTTTATTTTATTCATCTGTTCGTTATTTCTTACTTTGTTTATTTAATATCATAGTTAATAACATCTTTCCAACTAATTCCTTCTTTCATTCATCTTCATCCTTATCTCTTTTTTTCACATCTTAATTTCTTAATGAGCCTTATTAATTCTTATTTCTTCTTTGATCTATTGTTAACAAGGTTCAATTCTTTCTCTTTCTGTTCTTAGTTTTTTAGATCTTTTCTATCCTTACTTTTATCTTCTTTTATACCCTTTTCTCCTTCTTCTTCCGAATCTTTTCTCTCTTTGTTTTTCTTTTCTTCTAGATTTTTTCTTTTTCTTTTATTATCCTTGAATTTAATTACTCCTCTTCTTTTCTTGCTAATTCTATTGCTTTTCTTTTTAATTCTTTCCACTTTACAAAATTTCTACATTTATATTTCTACTTAGATTCAATCCTATCTTGTTTAACTATCTTTCTTCTCTCTTCCATCTTTTGCTTACATACTTCTTCCACATTCTAATTATCACTTTCTCTTACTTTTGCTTCTTCATCTTCTCATTCTTCTTTGGCTGCGTATTCTTCTGTGATGCTTCTTTTTGTCTCATACTTCTTTCGTTCTGAACTTCGTCTATCCTTCTTCCAAATTCTTTCTACTACTTATTTCATAATTCCTGAACCTAGAAATTATTCACCGAATTTGCCCGATATACTTCTTCTTCCTGCTTATTATCATAACACTTACTTAAGCTATTACTCTTCTTCACTTTCTTTAACCCTCAACATTCTTCCTTATCTTCTTCCTTATTCTTATCTCTTCATACTTATGTCTTCAGTCTTTCTTATCCTTTTATTTTTTCTTTTAGCTTTATCAATTATTGCCCTAATTCTTTTTGGTAATTTTCTTATTACTACTATATTCCTTCTTGTCCTTGCTTGGACACATCACTATCTTTTCTTCTTATCATTCTTTTCTCACTTCTATACAGCTTTCTACTCCACTTTTCTTCTCTTCCTTAACTCCGTTTATCTTTTATCACTCTTCTTCTTCATTCTTTATTTAGTTTCATATTTTTAATTCTTAGTCTTCTTTCTTTGATCCTTCTTTTATTAATTTCTTTTAAAGTTCATGTCCATCCTTCTTTTGCGCTTATCTTGATTTCTTAACATTATACTTTCATTTTGTCTTTTTCTTATGATTGTCTTTCTTAATATACATACTTACTTTCAAATTCCTTCTCTTTCTATTCTTTTCTTTCTTCTTAATAATCTCTTCATCACCTTACTTATATAGTTCCTTATCATTATTCTCCATATCGATTAACAAATTATCGTTTGATCTCACTTTACCTTTCTTTACCTTTACTTTTCTTACTTAATCTTTATCTTTCTCTTATTTCATTCTTATTTAACTATTTTTTTTTAAAATCCTTCTTCTTTCTCCTATCTTACTTGTTTTTTTCCTTTCCTTCTTAAATACATTCTTTGTATGTTGTTTCTTATTCCTCTTCTATTTTTTTATATCTTATCAATATTCTTATCTCCTTGCTTTTTACATTCTTTCCATCATAACCCATCTTCTTGGATCTTATCTCCTCCTTCTTACTTGACTTCTTTTTGTTTTCATTGATATCTTATTCATCCTTTTAAAACTCCTTTACTATCTCTTTTTTACTTATACTACCTTCCTTAAGGTCTTTGTCCTTTTATTATTTCATAATATCTTTTCTCTCCTTCTTTCTTTCTTCTTAGCTAAATCTCACCTAAAACCCTTTACTTCTTCTAACAAATTTTTCTTGATCTTCTCTTCTTCTTAATCAATGCTTTTACCACTTTCTTTACCTAATTTCAATTTCGTTCCACTTTCTCCTTTCTTATAACCTTATTCTTATTTGTTCCCCTTAATTTATTTCATTATTCTTTGCTTCTTCTCTTAATCTTGTTTATTCTTTCTCCCCTTTTTTGCATATCTTCATTCTTTGTACATGCTATATTTTTCTTCATATAACCCTTTTTTTACCTTTTTCTTTTTTCTTTATTCTTTTAATCTTTTCTTTTTTACCAATTTAGGTTCTTTTGCTCAAAACTTCTTTTTCTTTGTCTTTCTTCTCCTCTTTTTTTTTCTTGATTCCTTTTGAACTCTTTCCTTCCTTTTTCTTGTCCATCTTTTTGATCTCACATCCGGCTTTAAGCATCTTCATTGTTAAAACTCTTCTTTAACTCTTTAACTTAGCCTTTTCTTTATAATACGCCATCGTTATACAATCTTGCCTTTCTTCTTTTTATTCCCTATTCTATCTTTTTCCTTCTTCTATCTTTTTCTTACATTACTTCTCTTCTTTTCTAAGCCTTCTTCGTTACAAGCCATCTTACCTTACTTCCTTCTATTTTTTTCTTCTTTATAATCTTTTCTATCTTAATTATCTTTTCTTATTATGTAAATACTCACTTCTTATTACTATCATATCTATCTTATACTTCTTTCTTCTTTCCTTTTCTATATGACTATTTACACTTCTCTTGCTTCCTCTATGCTTCCTAATTTCTTCTTTTTCTCCCTTCTTCACTCTCTTCTTGCCGATACTAAATTATTGCTTTATGTATCTTTTTAGCTTTCTTTTATTTTCTTATTTATCTTATATAATCTTACACATCCACTAGTTCAGGTTACTTCTATCTTTCTTCCTCCTTCTTTTTCTTTTTATATTACATTCTTTTTTCTTTATTGCACGCTTTCTTCATCTTTTGTCCTTCTTCTACTACCTTCTTTATTCTCTCTCTTTACTTTCTCAAGCTTTCATTCTTCGTTTCTCATTTCTTTCTTGTCTACGTATTCTGATCCTTCTTTCATCTTTAATCCTTCTTACGGATTTTTTTTTCTTATTAAACCACATTCATTTGTCTTCTTTAGTTAATTTCTTTTATTATCTCTTACTTCTTATAGTATTACTTCCGCTTTCATTGCATTTTTGTTCATTGTCTTACTTACATCTAAGTTACTCTAAATTCTTTTCCTTCATTTTAACCTTTCTTTCTCCTCACTTTCTTTCTTAATATCTCTGTTTTATTTTTTTCAATTACTTTATTTTTCTTTTATATAATAACTTTTTTTGACTATGCTAGTACTACCTTCATACAATAATCCTTCTTATTCTTTTGTCTTTTTTATATTCTTCTTTTCTCCTTTCTTCATCTTCGCTCATACAATTCTTTTACTCCTTCTTTCATTCTTTAAACAAATCTTTCTTTGCTTTTCTTCTTTTCTGTCTTAATATTCTAATACCATTAGTATTTTAGCTCTTTCTTAAATTATTTTCATTTAACCTTATTTGTTTTATCCTTCCATTTTTTACTTACTTCTAACATTGTACTTGTTTATTTCATTATACATCCTTACCTTCATTTTTTAATTCTTAGCATCTTCCCTCTCTTCTTCCTCTTATAACATCTTACTCTCTTTAATTTAATTTCTTTTCTCCCTTTTTACTTATCCCTAATTATACACCTTACTTTCACGTCCATATTCTTCATCTTTATAATTTTCTACTTATCTTTGGATTCTAAACGAACATCTACACTTCGCACCAAATCTTCAAAACTCTATTTCTTATTTCCTTGAAAGGTCTGGGTATACTACTTATTCTCCTTTCTCTTATTATTAATTATCTTCCTAAACTAGTTTTTACCTTATCCTTCTTTATCGTATACTTACTTTGTCTCCCTTTACCTTTGACTCACTTTCTTTTTTTTGTTTTCTACTCTAGATACTTTATCGCCTTCTCTCTCCATCTTGATTCCTTTTTTTTCAAAAACCTTCTTGTGTCTTTCATCCTTTCTATTTATATTCTTTCCTCTTCCTTATTATAATCTCTTCTTTTATTCTTCTTTATCCTATTTTTATCTCCCTTCAATTTCTTAAAAATAATATCTTTCGTTCTTTCTTTTTATTTTTACTATTCTTTTCTTTATTTTATTGTTATTCTTTTTATTATTATTTATAATAATTTATTCCATCTCTGATTCTCCTTTTTCTAAGATTCTTTCTTTGCTTTTACTTCTTCTTAGTTCACCCCCATTCTTTTCTTCTATTTCTTATTTTCCTTACTCATTCTTTTGTTTTTTCTTACTTCTTTCTTATCCTTGCTTTTTATCTTCTTTTCTTTTATCTTACTCTCCTTACACTTTCTTTTATTTTGATCCCTTTCCATCTTATCTTCAGCTTCGTTCTTCTTTTTACTACTTTTTTTTATTCTTTTTCCTTATTTTTCTTGCGTCTTTTTATTCTTAACATTTTGTTACTTCATACTTATAATCATCCTATCGTTTTACCTTACTTTTCTGCTCCTTTTTTCTTTTCTTTCATTATTTCTAATCCTTTTTCTTCTTCCCCTTTCTTTATTTTTTCCTTTTGGAGTTCCTTATCTTCTCTTAGTCCTGACTTAACTTAAATTTTACTTACGAAAACTTTTCAACCTCCTTCATTACTTTGTTTCCCCCCCCCCCCCTTCCTTTTCTATTTATACGCTTAATGAGTTCTTTCTATTCACTTCTACTTTATTATTATTTCTTCCTTTAAACTTCTTAACCTTATTCTTAACTATTTTTATACACTTTTTCTGCATTCCCATTCCTTTTAGTCTTTTTCTATCTGCTTTAATGGGGTTTCATGTCTTCTATACACACGATTGTATAACTTCTCCATCTCTCGATTTTTTTATTGTTTTCTTTTCTCCTTCTTTTTTCACCTTTTTAATCTTCTCTTTTCTCCTTCTTATATTACTTTCTTTCTACTTTTCTTGGTCTTCTTCATGATCATCTTATTAGTTTCTTTTACTCTGTCTTTCTTTTACTTAACCTTCCTTCTTTTTACCTAACTCTCCTTACTTTATGGTTCTAATCTTTATTCTTAACTTCTTTTCATCCTTCCTCCTACTTCTTACACGTACTTTCATTCAATCTTTTCTTACTTTCTGTACAACGGAATTTCTGTTTCTTTTCTTACAAATATGTATCTTTTTTTTGTTTCATTACTTGGCACATTTTATAATTATTGTTATTTTTTTTTTTTTTTTTTTTTTTGGTTCATTAACTTCTACCCTCTATATAATTAGTTTTCAGCTTCTTAAATTTTTTTGTCCTTTTCGTTCTTTCGCTAATTCTCCTATCTTTCTTGATCAATCATGTTCTTTATCTTTGACTTCTTAACTTTTCGTTTCATTTCTTCATAAACTTTTTCCCTTCTTAGTTTTTTACCATTTCTCGTTTACTTTAAAATCTTTACTTTCTCTTACACCTTCTTCTTATATCCAATCTTGGGGCTACCTTATTAATATCTTTACTTACACTTCTGTTTTCACTGTCTCCTTCTTTTTTCTTTTCTCACTTTCCTTCTTAACTTTTAACTTTTCAGCCCTGTTCCTCTATTCTCCTACTTTCTTCTCTTCTCTTCACTTCCAGACTTAGTCCTTCTTAGTTTTTTCTCAAGCTCTCCAACTCTTCCTTGTTCCCATACGACCCCTTCAACCTTCTTCACCACAGCTCATTCATTCTCCTTCAAAACTTTTCTATTATTACTTTCCGAAAGCCATCACAACATCCTTCATTCTCAACAAATCACCTCCGTGTCATACGGAAACGCCTCTTGCTGGCCGTGGCGATGACGCTGCCATCGGCTTAGCCACTTTCCTATGCCCCCTCAACCAACTCTTCCCTTCAAATCCGCTATGTCCCCAAACAAATCTTACCATCACCCGCATCCAAATCAACATCAGTCCTTCCTTCTTCATATTTCGCTCTCAACTCAACTTCCTCATTCGAACTCCCTATCACACGAACCTCCCCTCACTCCGCATTCCTCACCACTTTCTCCCCAATCACGTCCCTGTATCGCGTTGCCACCGCCTCTTGTCACCTCTACCCATCTCCAACAACTCATCCCTCAAAACCATGCCTTGAACCCCTTCTCCATCCGATGTTCCAACTCTCACACTGCAAATGCAACCTTTCATAAATTCCTTCTCATCTCATCCCCATCACTACATTTCCGACAAGACACACACAACCTCAACATCACTTTCACTCTCATGGTCCCATCGTCCCTCTTTTTTTTTCTTTTAAATGTTTCTTGAGTTCGCTACCCTCTAGCAATCTTTGCCACAACTGCACTTGCCCACAAGCTTCTTGGCGTTAACTTTCGCTTTCCGTCATGAATAATTCTGTAAAAGATAGAGTAAAATTTGATTAGCAAGTGTTTAAAGGATACTACTTTGCTGATATGCATTGAAAAGACATAAGTCACCAAACATTTTGATAGCAAGTCAGCAAACCGTTTGGTGTGTAAGCTCTTGAATCCGTTACAGCATTTACTCAGAGGGGATCTTTATCCCAAGCTCTAGGCCTCGGACCCAACCCAAATCCAACCTCGATCGGACAGAGCTGTGCGTCAAATCACACTGTTTTTGGTATCCGGGCCCCAGTTTTGACATGAAAACCGTTGGCAGTTATTAACAAGAGGAAACGACCCAAGTCATCAGAGACTCATAGAACGACTGCTTTGTATTTCAAAAACTTTAATATTATCAATTAAATATGTATTTAAATTTTTCAGTATTTTAGTTACTACTCATAAAACGTTTTATAAAGTAGTCTGTTCACCTTCAGCATAGCAAACGCTGTCGAAATGGTTTTTTGAATCAAGTCTAAATGGACTTGTAGAAGCAAAAGTATAAGCCGTTTGAAGATTTGCGGCCTACAATCATCAAATGGTCGAGGTCATGGTAATACTGACTAACCTATAAGATCTGACAAGACCTTACTGATATAAGCAATGTAAAGTCAGAAGTCCGATATCGGACCTCAAGAAGAAAGGGCGGGGACGACTTACCTGATAGTCCCAGTTTTCCAACTTAGTGAAATTCCTCTCTCCCCGATTCCCGTTCTTATATACCACTGTAGAATATGCAATCGAATAAGAGGAGGGGCACGGGTTGGGGGGGGGGGGGTGTTCTTTTGCCTACCGATCCTCAGTGAACCCCCCAAATCAGTCCCCATGAAATATTGTTTTTGGTGAGCGTATCCCAAGTTCGAAATTCCACACTTTGGAAAATTTTCAAAATTTTACCCATACAAAGCCACTCTGACACATAGGATTTTATCAGGTGAGCGAGCTCCGACCTAAAATCTTGTAACCGCTCTAACTTTTGAACGAAGACAGATAGGAACAAGCCGATTGTTTCACTGAATTTGTCTCACTCTTAGCTTTCAAACGAGCTATCGCACGACAAAATCCGTCCACTGGAAGCCAAAATCGAAGCAAGCTGTCCAGAGGGGGGGGGACGTCAGTGAAATTTCAAAATTTGATGAAAAATGTTTTGGTGACGGTCCCAGGTCGAAATTCCACACATTGGAAAATTTTCAAATTTTTACCCATACAAAGTCACTCTGACACTTAGGATTTTTTCAGGTAAGCGAGCTCCGACCTAAAATCTTGTAACCGCTCTAACTTTTGAACGAAGACAGATAGGAACACGCCGATTGTTTCACTGAATTTGTCTCACTCTTAGCTTTCAAACGAGCTATCGCACGACAAAATCCGTCCACTGGAAGCCAAAATCGAAGCAAGCTGTCCAGAGGGGGGGGGACGTCAGTGAAATTTCAAAATTTGATGAAAAATCGTTATTGGTGAAAAGGTCCCAGGTCGAAATTCCACATTTGCAAAATTTTTCAAATTTTTACGCCATACAAAGCCACTCTGACACTTAGGATTTTTTCAGGTGAGCGAGCTCCGACCTAAAATCTTGTAACCGCTCTAACTTTTGAACGAAGACAGATAGGAACAAGCCGATTCTTTCACTGAAATTGTCTCACTCTTAGCTTTCAAACGAGCTATCGCACGACAAAATCCGTCCACTGGAAGCCAAAATCGAAGCAAGCTGTCCAGCGGGGGGGGGACGTCAGCCGAAAATTTTTTCTCTCCGATTTCGCTGGAAACATCCTTCCTAACCCAAAATTTCACGTAGATTCCGAATCTGGCCTCCGTTTTCTCATCCGATGCTTCGTTTGGGCGCTACACACCAAAACGTCCCAAATTCTAACTCTGTCGTTTTTTTTCGAAAAATGTTGAAAATTTTTTCCCTCAGCCGATTGACTTGAAACTCACCATACAGATAGAGAATTTCACGCTGATTCCAAATCTGAAATCCGTTTTCCAATCCGATGCTTCGTTTTGAAGCTAGAGCCCAAAACGTCCCAAATTCTAACTCTGTCGTTTGTCACCAATGTCCCAAAATCTTAAATGGCGTCTCACATCTAAACGAAGACAGATAGGAACAAGCCGATTCTTTCACTGAATTTGTCTCACTCTTAGCTTTCAAACGAGCTATGGCACGACAAAATCCGTCCACTGGAAGCCAAAATCGAAGCAAGCTGTCCAGAGGGGGGGGGACGTCAGCCGAAAATTTTTTCTCTCCGATTTCGCTGGAAACATCCTTCCTAACCCAAAATTTCACGTAGATTCCGAATCTGGCCTCCGTTTTCTCATCCGATGCTTCGTTTGGGCGCTACACACCAAAACGTCCCAAATTCCAACTCTGTTAAAATTTTGAAGAAAAATTTTTTTCCTCGCCATTAGCCTTGGAAACTCACCCTACCGATGCAGAATTTTACGCTTGAAATCCGAATCTGGTCAGCCATTTCACCATCCACGAACAACATAGACGGTACGCCCACTTCAACCTCCTAGGGAACGGTTACGCGGGGGGAGGGGGGCTGAGGCGGGAGTGGGGTGGCGCACACTGTCAACCTAGGCGGTCGGCCACGTCAACCTAGGCGGTCGGTCACGTCAACCCATACGAGACCAACACATCCGAGTCTCACACTCTGTCGTTGCAGAGGGGGGGGGGAGTCAGCGAACATGTTGTGAACCCACCTGGCCGGCACACCACGACAGACTCTGTCGTTCCAGAGGGGGGGACTCAGACCCGAAGCACCACGGCGGCCGACCACGACACTCTGCCGTTCCAGAGGGGGGGGCGCCGGTCGAGTGTTTGTCACTTGCTTACTACTTGGGACGCCTCCACTTCTGCTGGTCGTGGAACATTGCTGGATTTGGGTCCAGAGCTCGAAGGTCATCAGAGATCTTCTGTGATGATGTTTTCTTTACTCTTTCTCTTGTCGTCTTACCCTTGAGCTGAAGCTGGAGGACATCTTCGTCCAGTTAGCTTGTCTTCTCATAATGTGTTTATCCCACTACAGCTTTCTTTTTCGCAGGACATTGGAAATTTCATCTAGGTTCATGTTCGACCGTAGGTCTTCACTCCTGTGTCCATCGATCAGTCCCACATCACATTTTCCTTTTGCCAATGCCTCTTCTGCTCCTTCCATCTTATCATGATCTGATCGCCTTTCACGGCCCACGTCTCACTCCCGCATATTATTGCGCTACGGACACATGCAGAAAACACCTTTAACTTTTTATTTTTCTATTGATGTTTAACACGGTACGAGTTTGAAGTTCCTCCGCCATCCACAACCTACTATTTTGTTTAGTATATTATTACTTCTCTATTGAATGTCATCAAGCAAAATTATCAACCAAATTATGAAGTCTTATAGACCTGCAAATAGGATGCGTTTTGAGATTTGTTTTCAAACACCACAATAAGGATTCATCTTGCAATGATTAACTACTGCTGGAGTTACGGCCCGCGAGTAGGTTAAACTTGATTCAGTGGCCCGCAGGCTAGTTGAAGTTGCCGACCTCTGCCCTAGCAGATTCTCCCGGGATTGGAATACCTCGTCGTCATAGGAAGTGAGAGCTACAATGATAAGCAATTATTGTCCAACTGATTGATGATTATAACCAATCAGTCAACGGCATGAGGAGGTCCTACAGCTAAAAGTCGAAGTATGACAAGAATTTGATTACGCCGACAATCTCGAATCACAGATAATCTGTCTCTCGAGTAACGGCATGCGGCTTCAACAGTGAGTCATACGCTTTCCCCGATAGAAGCCTCGCCCTTTTAACTCTACCGATTTCTCCGCCATGGACATTGTAATTCACTGTCTTTGATGTTGCCGCCATTTCATCTTTGCGCGTCACATTTCAGTGAGGAAGTACGCTGTAATTTGCTTCACTCACCTTGACTGAGATAATCGCAATGAAAGCTTCTCCATCTTTGCTTATAATTGCTGCTGCAGTCGATTAGATGCCGGCCTCACAACTCTGTGACATGCTCCCAAGCAAGGACATTTTTGTCTCTCACTGAACCCAGCTTAAACGTGAAATATACTACACACAAACTAAGAAGCAGACTGATTTAAATACTGTACAGTTGCAGAATTGCCAAAATTGTCAACACGTTTTTAAAGCATTTCATGCTTCTACAATTGAAATCACATGCCAACTTTTGACAAAACTGACATGCATGTTTATTTGAATCAGCTGAGGTTATCAGAAATTAATTTCAATTACTTTTGGCGGAGCAATCTATTAATTTTAAATGCAGCAGGATACAATCAATTAATTGCAATTACTTCTTGGAAGCAATCAATTAATGACAGTTATTTGATGACAGCAATCAAATGATCGTACGTAATTGGTGTCATCAATCAATTACTTGCATTTTTTTATCATCAAATTCAACACAATCTCTAAGCACAAGCTAACAAAACAATCAGCAATATCACACAAAACAACAAAATTATATCACACAACACAAACATCAAACACACACACAAAACATCATAATAACACACAAAAAATCACACATCAACACATCAAATCCATCACACAACACAATTCAATGCAACACAACAACAATCGACACACAAAACAAAAATAAACAGAAACAACACGACACACACAATCACCACATCAAACAACAACCATCATAACCAATCAAAACATTCCAACAACACAACCAACACAAATATTCAATCAAATCACACAAATCAAATCAGCAACACACCCAAACACAAAACAACACACACACCAATCACATCAATCAAAAACAATATAAAATCAAATCAAACATCATCAAATCATATTTTTCAAACAAAAATCAAAAAAACAACACACAACACACAATCCACAAATCAACACAACAAAATAACAACAAAACACTCATCAACATCACACAAACACAACAAAAAACAAATAAGAACAATAACAAATCAAACAAACAGAAAACACACATCACACAACACACAAATATCACAAAAAAATAAATCAATCAATTATCAAACAACCACACATACATCAAATTATCAACAACAAACAACACAAATTATCAAGCAACACACACAAATCAATCATCAAACAACAATCAGTTCAAATCAACACAACACACATTAACACAACAACATAACAACACACAACAACACAAGACAAATCAAACAAATCAAAAAAAACATACAGCAACACACAAACTCAACAAACTCAAAATCCAATTAACCACTATATGAACAGACCAATCCTTAATCCTTGATTTTGATTTTCTTACTTTGGTGCTACTATCTTTTTAATTTAAATGTCAATATTGATCAACTTTATTTCATACAAAATACACTGATTAGAATCCTGAAATCTAACAACTTGTGAACAAGAAAAGTTTGGGAAGCTTAGTATCACTGAAGGTTCTAAGCGTTTCCTACAATGGTGAGTGGCGATGGCATACAAGTAAAGATGTCCATTAAATACATTCTCCATTACAAATCAATTAATCAATTAGTTACAATCATTGATTGAAACCTGTCGATCAGTTGCAATTGTTTGATGGCATCAATAAATTAATTGCAATTTTTTGATAAACTTTAGATATTTGTGACTCATGAAATAAGGAGGATAGCGTAATCATTTAGTTGATAATTATTTTCAATTTCGCATTCACACTGTTTCTTTTGCTGATCATCAGAGCAGCATTCAAGTCGTTTTCCTTCATTTTTACAATGCTTTCATTTCTGTTGATAAAGCTGAATGATTTCATAAATAGGGGCTTCCTTGCATCTCTCTGATAGCATGTAGTACTTGCAATTACATCGCCGTTAAAGCGGAGCTTAAAATCTAGTAATGACCAGGAGTTATATTTCTCTGGATGTTCAATGACTATCTGTCATGGAAAAAATATAAAGTTTCACACATACGCAAAAAAGCACAATATAAGATCGAATTCTTCTACTTCCATATTCCGTATATTTCCGACACAGTTAATCTTTAAATCAAACTAATCTTTCAAAAATTAGACTTACTTGTACGAGAGAGAGAGATAAGAAAGTATTTCCATTCATTGCAGGAATAGGAACAGTTAAATACTTCAGTGAATTAGTTATTTACAAAATTGAATGCAGAGGACATAGAGTAAGCATAAAGTAAGTATATAATTACTTGCTATGGTAGAAGATGTAGACCAGTGGTGGGCATTGTCACTTGGTGGCCCGCAACCGGTTCTCATATCTGAAGTGGCCCGCGGACATTATTTGAATCGATGATGTGAAAATGACTCACTCCGACTTTGACCTTTTTGGAGGTGAATCTAAGTATGAGGGATCCTCTTTAGAATTTATAAAACCTTCAATTAACAACTACTGTAAATGAGCAATATGATGGGACAAAAAACAAAAATTCACATTCGAATGATCCAACTATGCTATTTCACAATGAATATCTTCTCGCATAAGCGCAAAATGGTCATCATCTGTGCGAGGCTATATGCTAAGTCACATTGTATTCGATGCCTTGTTGAGCACGCTTCACCACGTAAAAAACAGGGCCGACCAAATATGCATCAACAAGTGATCGTTTTGTGCGCATAAAAAAAGTAATTTTATGCAGTGAAAACTGTTTTTATGCAATATCATTCTGAGTATAGAAATAGCTGCAATCTAGAAAGAAATGTAGGCCTATGAATGCATAAATGGTGAATAATCTGTCAGCACTTTGAGTTCATTCCTAATAAACAATGCATTCGGATGTTTTCCTTAGTCATACTAGTACGATTGCTCCTCATAAATAAATGCCTTGTATTATTTCTGAAAAAAGTCTCAACTTCAGAAGAGGCAACCGGAGATCGCGACAATAGCAATTGTTCTTCCAATGAATATCCTTCAAAGTCCCTCTCAACCAGCTTCTTGAATCCTGTGTTCTTTGAAGAACATGCTTCAGCTTGGTCCTTTACATTCGCATCAAATTGATCGCTGATGCCATCGATCAGTTGTTTGGCTTGAGACGGGTCGCACTTACGGTCTTGAAGCTGCTTCAGACAACGAGGAATAGAGCCATATTTAGAAATGTCTACGATACCTCTTGTAATCTCGGTGTTCGATTTTTCGATTTGCTCCTTCAGGTTAACATTTGCAGGTCAATCATCTTCCAAGTCAACAATCACTTTTTTCAGGGTCTGATAATTGGTGAGGTAGTATTCCACTGCTTCTATCCATGTGCACGAACAGTTGGTTATCGGAGAGGGTGGCAGTGACATATGAGCTTCTTTCAGCTTGCGACAACGTGAAGGTGCTTTTCTAGACACCTTCTTGGTCAATGATTTCAGTTCATTGACTTTTGTATATAGTCCAATCACAAGTACAGCCAAGTACAATCACAAGTCCGGCCACAGAACAAGGAGGAGGTAGAATGAGTGTTTCCCAAAATGTGTGAAGCTCTCGCTTAACGGTAATAATGTCACATCCCAGCGAGTGGGAAAATGATCGATAGCGCACTTCAGTCGTTTATCGTCTCTCAGTCTCTCACTCGCTTGCATGCACTAAGGAGAGACAAAGATGAATGAATGAATGAATGACAAGCACTTTTAAAGTCCGTAGCTTCATAGAGCAACATATCATTTATGAAGTTTGCCATGCCTAAGTCAGTCGGTCCATATTGCTCTGCATACGGATGCTCAAATGCACAAGGGAAAAACGAGGAATTATCATTTCACACATTTCCAAAAGATCCTGAAATTCGCAAGAAAAATGGTAACCGCCGTTCATCGTAAAAATTTCCAACCGTCGAACATACACCGTATTGTGCAGATGAAACATTTTACCCAAGACCTCATTCGTCGATCATGAGTGTACTGGAAGGTCTAACCTCAGAGACATCCGCGAAAAAAACTTTATCCGAATGCTGTGCCGTCTATCTTCTTCGCTATGCAGAACATTTGCAAGTGCACTATCCCGCTACAGAAACGCCGTAAAACGAAGGCATCTGAAAAAAAAGCAGCGAGTGTTGATATTTGATCACTTTTAATTAAGCATCGATCATACATCCGTCGACTTCGGAAAGTGTCATATCGTTGAACCTAGTCAAGACTCTACAACAAATGAACGACGATAAGTGAGTTTGCGTAAAAGCGCATCGAAGAATTAGAGAACTATTTTCAAAGAGAGAAGGTGAAAGTTTAGGAGTTTAACAGGAGACGTTGTAAACTCTTACAAAAAAGGGCTGAGAAAGCTGAAAGATACAGGAAAATGTAGGAAAAATCACGTGCAAATTTAGTCTAAGGAAACAACAGAAAGCTTGAAAATAATTCGGCAAGCCAAATCAGCGAGTTCAAAAAAAGAATGCATTTGACAAATATATTGGAAAGACTTAGAAAAAAAATCATTTCTCGTACCGAGTAGCATTTCATAATAAATTTAAGGATTATTATGAGGGGCGACTCTCTTACATCTTAGTGAAACAACTAACTATGAAAGAGGCAAAAGAGTCAAGCAGTTTTTGAATGAGGTGAGGACGTTTGCTTCGGCTCATCACTTTTATCAGCCCCTCGTGCATACGAATACGTCCCCGAAAATACTTTCAGTTGCCGCACCCACTCAAAACCCCATTGAGGAGTTTGGGATATCAATCATTGAATGTCGCCCTGGATTTTGCACTCCTGCCCTTCGAAGAATTGAAAAGAAGGGCGAGAGTCAGATCAAGGAGAAAATTTTCAAAGTCTGTTCCTTTGTTAGCCTGACGAGATAAGTCAAAAGAAACATGTTTCAATTTGATTCTTCATTGAGCAAGTATTTTGGTATGTCGACAAAGGACTGCTCCACGAAACCGACAAACAACAAAGGCACAATCCTGCTCCTTGTTTCTGATGGCAGTTGGTCCTTAAAGGGCTTTTGGAAAAATCCCATTGAGCTTATGTTTTGGTCAATGGACGTGAGCGGTATCTTTCTAACTTCGATTTTGAAGAAATGTGTGAAATCGACTTCATAAATGTACAATGTCACATGTGGCATCTATTACATGTGATGGAACCATCCACAACATTACTGCATTGGAGTTATTAGTGCCTCAATATCCATTAACAATCCGACAACTTACTTCAAACATTAATCCAAGTGACCAATCACAAAATAGTGTCCGTTTTTCTGGATCCGCCACAACATGATTAAAACTAATTCGAAAATTCTTAGCAAATCTCTGAAAATTTATAGTGTGGAAAAACAAAGGTCCAAGCGCATTGGAGTTATATTTGAACGACTGGTTAGAAATTCAGGACACTCACGGCTTGGTTTTGGCTAGGCCAATAAGTTAACGAACGCGTCAATGTTCAATTTCATCAACAAAAGATGAAAAGTTTATTTAGAGGGGCGACTCAGGTATTTTTTCGAAGTCGGTAGCAGATTCATTGTCGGTTTCTTCACTAATCAAAAATTTCGCCCGGGTTCAACGCATTCTTACGTTTCTGGTGACAGCTGATTTTTTGCCAATTTTTCAACAATCTCCTTTGATTTGTTCAAATTCCCGAAAGCTCTTTTCTTATGATATTCAAAGCCCCCGTTGATAACTTGAAAATATGGACCAAGAGGATAATTTTCATGGAACCCAGCAAAAACAACGTTGACTTAGTCTTACTGATTGGCGTGGGCAACAGGTAATTATACAATCGATAATAAAGACTGGTTATCTGGGTTTTCTACGCATAACCTTGAATCCCTGAAATTGTTTGGCAAAATAGCTTGTTGACACATAAAAATTTTCAATCATTTTGACCTACAAGTTATGTCAAGATTGCATAGAATTATTCTTCAATTCTATTCGTTTGAGGAACGTTGGAATTTCAACCCAACACACACATCATTCAGATCTGCATTTTCCGACAAACTTTTGTATTCATGCCTGGATCAGAACATTTTGCATTGTCTCCGCCACTATCGACTAATACTCAGTCACGCCTTGATGGCAACACTGTGGCCAGCTAATCCCTCCAATTCCATATCTTCTGAAGAGAATATTTTTTCTGAAGAGGAGACACGATGCAGAAATATTCTCTGATAAGGATTTTCGTCCGATCCCCATAATGCCAAATGATGACCACATGGTTCTACATCCAGCAATTGGTGGCGAACATTTTGTGAGTCAATAGTGTATTACATCGGCGGGCGATTGTTCGTCCGCATTCAATCAAAAATAAAATTGTGAAGATTGTCGAAATTCTCTGTACGCAGTTCATCGTGCGGACAAATTCTTTGCCGTCAAAACTTACAAAATCAAAAAAATTAGTCTCAATAAATCCGGTTTAGTGAGGCCAAGTAAGGATTTCTTTGAAATACTCCTCTGGCACTGAAAAACTGATAAGAACATTATTGAAAAAAGGAATTAAAGCAGCCTAACGCAACCGCGAATTATAACCAAAGTCGTCCGAAATGAAATCACATACGTTAACTCATGAGTGTGACTTTGGTTGGAATTGAACATCCACCAACTTCATATTGATTCGAACTTTGATCAACTTCCAAGCTACATCTACATACGGTATCAGAGAACTTGAGGGCGAAAGTGGCGAAAGTGGCGAGAAAGATTGGTCGAACGGCACTCTCGCCTCCATCGCAACACCGGTGATATTCGAGAACTTGTATGTTTTTTGGTAAGCTAACTTAATTTCATATTACAAAGTGAAAAAAATAAATCATTCCACTGCCTGTTGCTTCAGACTTAAAGTACAATACATGTTATGGAAATGTGCGTTGACTTTAAAATTTGACACCGAGATATTTTGGAACATTACAATTGAAACATTGTTTTGCATTATTCATAAATCATTTCTATTGTATGAAATCAAGATTCCTGTCGCTAAATTTATCAAAACCTGAACTAAATTTTCCCCTTGAAAATATGGGGATCTCAGATTACTTTTAAAGCAGAAAATATTTCCGTCCTAAAAAAGCAATTTACGACAAGCGACAAGGCTAAAAAATATTTAAAACACTATCTTTTGATTCATAAATGCAAAGAAAACCTTGGCAATTTTGTAAAATAGCTTTTGGACCTTGCCGCTTGAATTAATGAAAATATATTCGTCTTGAAATTAACTCGTCAGATTGTCGGTTGTTGTTCGTTACCAGAATGCAGTTGACTAATTTTAATGAAATCAATTGCACCATAATACCGTTTTGCAATCATGATTTATGCAACATCATTCAAACAAATGATTCTTTTCTGCCTGTTAATAAATGACTTTCTTTCATTTTTTGCATTAATGCGCATGTACCATGCATACAAGAAGAAAAAAAAAAGAACCACACAGCATTTATTTTGGCCTAGAGCTAATTGCGATAACAGACTGTGATTGATTTGGCGCTTAGATTTATTTCTATGACGAATGGATCGACAACAATGGAGATATCTAAATTCATATTTGTCGGGTTACAATATACCTGCGCACATGTTTCTTTTAAACGCAATGAATTGTCTGAATCTTCTGTCTACCGTCAGAAGATACATTTCGCCAGCTAATAAAGGACATTTAGAAGGGTTACCAAATTATAGATCAAAGCCAGCATTTAGAGACTGTGTGAATCACAGATCTAATATTAATTATTAGATCTGTGGTGTGAATAGGTGTAAGCCACGTGAAACGTTTATCAACATGGACAGACGGAAACGCTTAGTATTCTATTGATCGCTCGCGGACGAGAGGAGTGTGACACTTTTCCCACTGGGAGTCAGCCTCATAATTCACCATGCCGGCAGCCGATAACACGCATTCTACTTCTCCTTGTTCTGTGGTGCCGGCACACGAAGTGCAGCCAGTCTACGATAATAAACAGCAAGTGCACATAAAGCACATCACATAACTCAACGAATGTGCATATATCGTTTTTTGCATTTTCTCATGACCAAACTCTTCGCGACAAATGGATAAGAGCAATTGAACGAGAGGATGTCGATAATTTTGGCCAAAGAAGCGTTTTCGTTCCAACCTTGTCTTCGCGAATTTGTTTTGTATTTTCTCGAAAATGATTTGATCAAGACAGGTCAACAATTCAAGATCATCTAAGCGTCCAAGAAAAGAATTGAAACTAATTGCAACTCAAATCTTCGTCGGCAGTTCCCAGTGTTTTCAACAACTTTCCATCATACTAACATACCTCGGCATCTTCATCAAATACAACTTCATCCTTCACTTAACAAAAGAAGAATCAACGACCGCGGGCTTCGCATGGAAGAGAGAACACAAGAATGGAAACTTGATAATTCGAATTCCCAAGGATGATATCACCGAGTTTCGAGATCTCTTAGATTAGGCTTCCTTCAATAAATCTCCCAACAAATTACACATATATTACGACTTCCGAGTGCGCAGTGTTTTCTCTCATTTTTCTTCAGAATCATTTAACAATAAATTGTTTCCACAATTTTCAAAGTTTTTCATTCGTATATTTCATCATTTGTCATTTGACTTCTACATCGATGGAATCGGGATACATTGCAGAATCGATTTTATTATCCCTTGGAAGCGAATGACACAATCTAAGAGAATTGACTAATTTATCGCAAAATGTAAGTCCATTGCTGTGACTCGAACAATCAGGTTGTTAATAGGTAAGCTGATCTATAACTATTTCTTTCTCTCCATCGTTTGTTAGTTATAAATTTGTACAGGATTTAGTAATTCTAATTATTTGGTATCGCATAGTTCTATCACTGGCAATATATTGTTCAGAAATAAAGATCGTTCCACATTTTACATCGTTAAGCTTATCCTGATGTTATTACAATGACATGATAATTAGCATTTTTCATGATGAATTGACTGACAAGTATATAACACGTCTACTCATTACCTAATGTACCTCTAGAGAAAGTAAAACCCACTAATAAATCACAATTTTAAACATGAAATCGTGTTGATGAAGAGAATGAAGCCCGCATGAGATGAACAGTCCAAATGAGTACTTCATCGCACTTGTTCATCGAGATACGTCAACGTTTTGTGAAAATGTGTGATTATGACATTAAAAATCGTGCTTGATTGCTTACATCGATTATCTGCCATTATTAATTCAAGTTAAACTTGCTTTTGGTTGTGAGTCACTCGCGTATTGTGTTAACAGCATTCAATTTGTGGTTGCGAACTTCGATGAAAATACTGTTGACATGTGTATTTATATTTAAATATACACCATACCATGCAGTCATAACGAATTACATTGTACAAATCCAATTTTCGAATTATAGTTGTGATTAGTTGATACTGGCTATTGACAGGGCAATCCAAATATTAGCAACATATACTGACGTCAAATCTTCAATACATTTCGCGTACATTTCAAACAGGTGATCAGTCAAGATGCACTTGCTGCATCTCCATTCTTGAATAGGGGCGGGTGGGGCACATTGAACATGTTTTTTGATCTTTTCTCAACAGTTTTTAATATACTAAATCAAATGAACCAAAATCAACTCGGATGAAAGGTCGAGGGTATCCCTAGTAATCTCTGAGTTGTTTGACGTTTTTTGTGACATTTAATCTCCTCAACAATTTTTAATTTTAAAATTTCTACCAAAGTGGTTCAATGTGCCCCACGGCTCATGGGGCACATTGAACCACCCACTGGGGTGGCTACTTTGCTATGTTCATCAAATCGTCAAACGAAAACGGCGTGAAGATCACTATGTAACTATTAGAACTAAAATGACGAATAAGCGGATAAACAACAAACTAATATTGCGATTATACTTATGATTAAGAAGTTAACCTACAAAAGAAAAACAATTAGTTAAGCGTGTATTATTATCATTCTTGTTTCGAAATAAGTAACATAATTTTATCTTACTTTAATTTGCGATTTAAGGTCAAGTTTATATTTACGAATACGATAATTTAATTTTTGCGAGAAAAACAATCACTAATAAAATCAATATTTAAGAACAAACTTTATTTCATTAAAATAGTTTTGATTTACGCGAGCGTTTGTTATAACGAAATCTCTATCAGAGCGACCATCACACTTGAGACGAGATTTGGTTTTGTATCCAGCTTCGATGCCAAGAAGAGTTTAGAGCTGTAACTTCGTTTTATCGATGCCTGTCAAAGGTGTTGAGAGTGAAGTTTCTCTTTACATAACTGGAGACCCAACTATCTTTAGTAAAGGACGGTACACACTTGACAACGATTTCATTTTGATAATGGCAAAAATTATTTGCTTAACCCACTATGAAATCTTTAATAGTTCAAGTAGTTATTTCAGGATATCGGTCGCAAACTTAGTATCCATTATAGACTTGAGTGAGTTTAACAGTTTTTTAGCTTTTAACTCAGTAAATAAAGATGAAGTTTAATAAAGTTTATAGATATAAATAATAATATACAATAAGAAAAGTTAATCCTTTTTATAAATAAGTCTATTAATAATAATTTTTCTTCTAATTTATGTCATTTTTTTATTCTCAAGAATGAGCGATCAATAATCAATGATGTCAAGCAAATAATCAACCATTGAAGCGATAGTAAGTATTTCGTGTTTCGAAATAGGTTTATAAAACGTCTATGTGAAAGTGAAAATATCCGCAGTGGGGCCTGCACTATCGTCTCTTGGACTGTGTGAACCAAGGCTAAACGTTTCGGATGAGTTACTGAATAACAATGACTTTTGAATTGTGTAGTATCGCAATCTTCATCTATCTAAAATTGGTTTCGTGACAGACACAACGATGATAAAGAACCTTTTCCTTTGGCTTGAACACGGACAATTAAAACAAAAGACCATAAAATTGGACAATTTATATCAGGACAATTTGTTTTAATCTCAGTCAGATTTCATTGGCTTATCCACATATCCGTAGTCCGAGCTCGTATCACGCATAGGATACATTCTCTCTATTATATTCAAACATGATTTCTGAACAGGAAAGGACAAGTAGGAATATTTGCCATTTAGATATGGGCATTTTCACGCGAGATCGAATGTATTAAACGAATATATGTACATGAAATATGGCAAGGTCATCGTTCGAATTTTTGTAGGCGTTCTCCCTATGAGATAATCATCAGATACCTAATAAATTTCCATTGCAACAAATAAGCCTGTGATATAACTGAATTAAAGGAACTTATGATTAACTGATGAAACAGAACGTCCACGCAATATTTGAACATAGATTGTGAACTTGTCATTTGTAGATCGTAACTGCAACGTACATGTACAATTACGAAATTGAGTACAATGTTAAAGTTTTAATTCAAACGCAGGGCTGTCCCATGGATGCACATTCCAGCCCTCTTTTTCGCGATTTTTTTTATGAACGATATTGAGACGAAGTTCTTTACAAAATTGAAGCAGGACCATAAAATTGAACCACACATTTTCAAGCGTTATATTGACGATGTAATCATGGGTCCTTTTGATCATGACAAGGAATTATTTTAAGATGAACAGAAATGTTTTTAATTCCATCAATGGGAGTCATTCAGATTTACTTTAGATGTTCCTAATAGCGAAACCAAAATTGAATATTTTTGGACATTTCTGTATTCGTAAAAATGAATGCCGCCACTATAAAATTCAACCAATCCCACTCTATCAAAATGGTTACAAAAAAACTAAAGTATTAAAACAAAATAAAATTACAAAATAAGACAGAATTAAAAAATTTCGTTATTATGAAATGTAATTTCCTCCTCAATGATACAAGCACCAGAAAGTTTGAACGGCTTTTATCAAAAAAATACGATCTTCCATAAAATTAGTTAACAAACATGGCAGGTACATAATGCAGTTGTATTAATCAACCTGTAAATAGAGACATTAAACATCAGAATTGTGATATCTGCGACAAATTACCCAGATCAGCAAAGCTGCATGCAGTGGGACAAGTTTCACAGCGTATAAATATTTTACTTGTAATCTTTGCCATAAAATTTACATTTGTCAAACTGCCCGTCCTTTTTATCAGAGATAACAATAATCAACGTTGGCTTAGATATAACCAATAACAACAATAAACGCGCAGTCAACCACGCGAGACATGAACCCGAAAACAGTTGAGTATTCATCACTTTACCATAGAATCTTCGAACAAATTCAGAGTCCTGAGAGGCCAAGAAACGCCGAAGCCAAAATACATTCAACCACATGTCCGTCTCTCAATAGAAAGAGGAGCTCACCCCAGTGTAGCCGCCGATCTCTCAACCTATATTATGCCACCCCCAGCCACCATCGTGGTTTAGGCCTACTCCATCTGGACCCGAGGTAATGCTGCTGCGCCGCGAAAGCTCGTCCGCCTGTAATATTATTTTAAGCTTGTACAAATCCTTTTTAATTTTACTAATCGGATTAAACTACTTGGGAGTGCCTTTTTGCTTTACGGACTTCATAGCCACGTTTTTATTATGAATCGCCCGTATACCGCAATCAACTATGTGCTATGAGATGTCTAAAAATTTCCCACTAATAAAGCCACAAAAATTCATGTTAAATGTGGATAAATAGAAGATTCATTTATGATATTGTTGCATTCATGCGCTTTTCTCTTCCCAATCTAGTACACTTGTGCCATCAATCCGATAACTATATTAACATTTCTGCATAACCAAGATTTGTGTAAACAGTAAATCTACGAAATATGACTGCCGTAGAAATATCAAATTAATTCATGATTACCCGAGCAACTATTATGGAACACTTAGTATAGTCCCCCATCTCAGGATGAAGTATATGAAAGAAGAAAAATATCTGGAAGCCGATATGGACAACAAATAGTTATGGACCAGCAAACAGCTGAATGAATTGTCTTCCGTATCCGACCGTCATTTTGAATCACAACCCGTGGAGGTTCACCATAGCTGTCCGTAATGCCAGCGCGATCCATTTGTGTTTATTACCATACCTCCTCAGATTTGACTTAATCCATCCTCATTTGGTCAAATGCTTGGCCTACTACAAGAACAAAGTTCGAAAAACATCTTTCCCTTTGAAAATAAGCGTTCCCAAAGTCTTTCATCGATAATGGGAAATTTTAAAAATAGTTGTATGTTCAGGATTTGTATAAGACTGGTCTTCATGCATTTTCTATGATAGCAGTTTTCAGAAGATATATTTTCATTTTTTTGTAGATTTTGTTTTAAATGAATTGATTTAATATCAAATGTATAGCCAATTTTCAGATTTTTAGTAGATTTTTTTTTTATGAATTGATATATTTTCAGATGTATAGCCTATTTTCGGATTATTGTAGATTTGTTTTATGATTGATACATTTTCCAATGTATAGCCTACTTCAGATTTTTGTAGATTGTTTCATGA
>CAJQUW010013216.1:45000-252116 GCA_907163375.1 Prostheceraeus crozeri | reverse complement strand
CGTGGCGTCTGGCCGTGGGTAGACGGCTGAGTGCGGGGGGGTCGTGGGGGGAAGTTGGGAGGGTGGGTCTTTGGGTTCACATCCTGAACCGGGTGTGGGGTGGTGTCGGCAGGTTGGTCTGGGGGGAAGGGACTTGGGGAGGGATGTCGGGTTGGTGTTGGGCTGGGCGGTGCCTGGGAGGAGCGTGGTAGGGCGCCTGAGCGCTTTGGGGGTGAGGAGTGGGGGGCGTTGGCCTGGGGATTTGGTGGGGTCGGGCGCGCGGGTGGGGGGAGAGGGGTCCGGGAGGGGGGGGTGAATTTCTTTGGGTTTATGGTACGCGGTTAGCGGTAGGGAACCAGGGTTGTAGGGGTTAGTGGTTGGGGTGTTTGGGGCTTTGCGGGGGCGGTAGGGTTGCTGTGACAATGGGTTTACAGGGGCTAGTCAGTTGTTCGGGCTCGGTTCACGTAGTCCGAGAGTGGTCGGGTTCTAGTGGGTATTCGCGGGGAGCGGTGCGGGGGGGGGTTGGAAGTCTGGGCGGGGTCCTTTCCGGGGTTATGGAACCAGTCACTATGGTGAGTGGGGTCGCTGGGGCTGCTGTTGGCTAAGACAGGGGTGGGGGGGTCGGCTTCCTCGGGTGGCGGAAAAGGCTGTCAGGGCGTACTAGTGTGGCTTGAGACGGATGGTGGAGTCAGTCTGGGTGGGGGTTCTGGGGGGCCCATTTGGCTTGGCGTCTTGTATGGTGGTTGGGCTGGATAGGCTTCCTGACGGCGGCATGGCGTGTTAGGGGGGTGAGTGGGTCGGTGGGTGTGGGGTTTTCAGTTTAGGAGGGGGGATTGGGGGAGTTTTCTTGTTGGATCAACCGTTGGGGACACGTTGGGGAATGGCTATCGGGCATCACGGTAGGATGGAGTCGGTTGGGTTGAGTCTTATCGGAGTGGTTATGGAGAGGGACGGTATCGCGTAACTGGCGGGGTTCTCGATTACGGTGGGGTCTGTGGTTTGCACTTCACTGGGTGGGGGGTGGAGGGGTGGACTGTGGATTGGAGGTGCGGGATTGGGACAGAATCGTGGGGGGTTTGGTATCTGGTTCCACGGGGGCTGGGTAGAAGGTAATGCGGCTTGGGTGTACCTTGGTCTTATCTGGCGTCGGGGGCCGTACTACAGACGGTTGGTGTAGTGCGCGAGTATGTGTGGGGGCGGGGCCTGGGTCAGGCTGGTCGGTAGTGTTTTTGAGGCCGGTTTGCGCGGGTCATCCTTACGTGGGGTAGCGGGTTCATCGAGGGGTCAAGGGTTTGGTTGGGGCTTGGGCTCACGGCGGTCTGCGGAGCGGGGCCGGGGGGGATGTTGGGCCTGGCGAATGGCTGCATTGGCGGGGGGCGGGTTGTGGTAGGGGGGTGTCAGGGGTAACTGTTGGCCCACCGGGGTGGGGCGGGGGGGCCGTATTGGGGACGGGTGTGATGGTTTGGACCACTTGGTGGTGAGGGGGGGTACTGTGTTGGGGGGGGGGGATCGGTTTTGTTTGGGGGGCCCTTCTTTTTTCGGAGGGTCGGTTGGTTCGCTTGGGCGGTCCAACGGTGGGGCCGTGGCGCCTCTATTCAGGGTTTGGGATTATGGGTGAGGGTTGGGCGGGGTCAGGTGATTGGGTCTTAATGGTGGGGGGGTGGTTTGGGGGGTATGGCTGTGGGTTTGGGGGTAATGGGGGGTGTAAATGTGGCGTGTCTGTTTGGGACCCTTCGTTGGGAAGGGCAATTTTATGGAGGCTGGGTTTTCCCACGGCTCTCAGGGTTGGCCCGGGATACGACCGGGGTGCCTATTGCTCCGGGCGTAAGGGGGGATTTTGACGGGCCTATCCCCTGTGGCTCGGTGAGTGTTGGCTTGGGGGGAACCAGGTTAAGTGGGGTGGGAGGGCAGTTGGGCGTCGGGCGGTGTGCGTGGGGGGGGTTGTCCCGGCCTAGACAACCGGATGGTCGCGGGGAGTGGGTATTCGCGGTGTAGGTATGGGCTGACGTCTCTGTGGGGGCGAGGGGTTATCGGTTTTTAGGACGTTAGGGGCAGGGGGGGTGTGGGGATATGGGGGGTGTCCCTTCCCGTTCGGGGCGGGCGGGGTAAGGGTAGGGGTGTTCGGGGGGGTTCGAGGTGGGGTGTGGCAGGGGGTGGGGTCTCGGGCTTATAAGGGGGGTGGTCGGGGTCAGGGGGGGCGCGCTGGAGGGGGGTGGTGCGTTGGCGGTCGGGACGGCTTGGGGTGGGGAGGGGCCGGGAGGTCGGGCGCACTTTGGCCATGTAACCAGGATTTAGCGCGATAGGGTCATCAACTTCGGGTCAGTGAAGTTGGGTGCCCCGGGGTGGGAGGATTCGGGTTGGGGTTTCCTAGGGGGGGTCCTCATGGGTTATCGTCGGGTTGGGGTCTGGGGGGTTGGGGTGTACGGGCGCTCAAGGGGGTGGGCGGCGACAACCTTTGATCCGGGTCGATTTGGGCGGGTCCTGGGGATGACGTAAACGTCGGGGATGGGCGCTCGCCCTCATGAGGGGGTGGGAGTTCGGGCGTGGGACGGCTTGGGGGCGCATGGCTTAATGGGCGGAGGGGGGCGCGGTCGGCTTGGAGGGCCGTAAGTTGGCCTTGTGCCGGGTCACGGTCTCATGTGGGAGGAGGGGGTCAGTGAATGTCAGAGGGTGCGGGCGTCGGGGGGGGTGTCTGGGTCCAAGGGTTTCGGTCGCGCGTCTGCGTGGTGAGGGAGATTTGGAGTGGGGGCTTTTCGTGGGGCTTGGGGTGTCAGTGATGAGATGGGTAGCGGCTCCCCTGGATGCCCGTGATTGGGCGGTTAGTGGGGGGGGGGGTCAGAGGGTTCTCTAGGGTCCGGGGACCGGGCTCGTGGGGTGTTGGGGGTTATGGGACGGGCTGGGGTGTGTCTGGGGGTTCTGGGTGGTTGGGGGGTTAGGGTGCGCCTGTCAGGGTCGTTTCGGGAGAGTGGTGTTTTGAGTGGGTTGGTAGGTTGGGTTTGGGGGCGGGGCGGGGGCGCCCTGGCCAAGTTATTGGGGGGTGGCGTTGGGGTATAGGGGTGGGTGGGATTGGCCGGGGTCGGGGGGGTTAGGGTGGTGGAAGGGCCACCGCGGGGGTGGGGTGGGTGGGTCTCGCTTTGGGGGGGAAGTCGGGTTTATTGCGGGGGGTGGAGTTAGGCGTTGGGGGAGGTGGATGGTGGCGGTGGGTGCGTGGTGCGGCTGGGGTATGAGGCAGGAAGTGCCGGGAGGGACCGTTTGGGTATGTCACTCTTGGACGCATGAGGGTAGGTGGGGGCCTGTGGTTGGGTGGGAGGCGTAGGGTATGGGTGGGGGGGTGGAATGGGGGGTGGTTTTCGGGGACGTGGTTTGGACGTCTGCGCAATATGGGGACGAAGGTGCCTCTGGCGAGCGTCGCCGGGTGGGTGGGGGCAGCTTCGGTCTTGGGAGTGCACATGGGGTGTTTGTCAGAGCCCGTGTGGTGGGTTTCGGGGGTGGGGGTGAGGCTGGGGGGACGGGCTCAGGTGTGGGTTGGGTATAGGTGGGGGTTGTGGTTGGATGTTTAAGTCATGTTTGGTTCTGGTTTTGCCGGGTAAACCTGTGGGGCGGTGGTGTGGGGTGTCTGGGGAAGTGCGGATCGGCATGGGGGGGCGGGGGGGAACAAGCTGGAGGTTATGTCCTGTCGGGGGATGGTTTGGGGTCTTTTCTCATGGGACGGATGGGTTGGGAATTTGTTGGGGGTGTTCGACTAGGACAGGGTAGTGTGAGGCTGGGTAGGGGAGGTGAGAGGGTTGGGGTTCTGGGTTCGGGTGGGTTGGGTGGAATCGGGTATAGTGTGGGGTCAGGGTTAGGGGGGCCTGTTGGGTGTAAGGCGAACGGGCCGGGGCCGGCGTGTTGCTGGGGGTGAGGGATGAGGGGGGGCGGTCGGGGGTCTATGTGGGGCGTGGCTGGGTGGCAGGAGGGGACGTGGGTTGTCGTGTGGTGTTTTTTTGTAGGGTTTCCTCGTTGGGGTTATTGTTTGGGTTATATGGTGGCGTGAGCGGGTGGGGGGCTGATGTGTGTTGTAGGAGGTGGGGGGACTGGCTGGGGTACCAAATGGGGTTTTGGGGGTTTGTCTGGGTATTTGGCTTATTAGGGGGGGGGGTTGGGGGAAAGGGCTGGGTACTGGGGGGGGTGCAGTGTAGGGTCTGCGGGGATGGAGGTGGTTTCTTGACTGTGGGTGTTGTTGGGAGGTGTGGCCTGGGGGCGCGGGTGGGGGGTGGGTGAGGAGGGGTTTGGTTGGTGTGTTGAGGGGGATGGGGTTATGGATTGGGGGGCCGGTTATGATGAGTTCTTGGGAGGTGTCGTGGTGGGGCTGTGACCGGGCGGTGGAGTCTGGGCTCGTTGGGGGCGGGGGGGGACTCTGTAGAGGGCGGTTTCGGTCTGCGCTGACGGTTTACTGTGAAGCTACGGGGTGGGGTAGTCAGTTGGGGGTGGGGGTGGGTAGGTCGTGGTGAGTGGTGGGGTGTCATTTGGGGTGGTCTTTTCAGGGGAGTGGTGGCAACGTGGCCGCTGGGTGTGGGACGGGGGGGGAGAGTTTCGTGTTCTGGGCTTCGGGTGATGGCTGGGTGGGTTGTCGCGGGTGGGATGGGATTGTATCCTGGCGCCTTGGGCGGTATGGGGGGTGTGGGATGTGGGTGGGGGGGGGGGTTTCCGTTAGGTGTCAGGTCCGATTCATTGCCGCTCGGGCCGACTTGGGTGGGTGGGTGGGTTATTGTGGTAGGGAGGGGGCGGGCGGGGGGTTGGTTTGCGTGGGTGGGGGTACTCTGCGGATCTTTAGGGCTGCGGGGTCAGGTGGGTTCGGAGTTGGGGTGGGTGAAGGTTTGGGGTTAGACCGTGGGAGTTTGGTGAGATCCGGTCGGGGTATGAGGGGGGAGTGGTTTTTGGTCGCGCAGTTCAGGGAATTTGGTTGGGCGGGGGGGCGGGTTGGGGGGTGCTTTGTTTGTGGGGGCATGGGGTAGCGGGAGGGGCGTTACGGGAGGGAATCTAGTAGCATCGTCGTTATTGGGATGGGCGGGGTCGGCTCGGTGGCGGGTGTCTTCGAGTCGGGTAGTTCGTCCGGAGGGTAGTTACTGCAAGGGGGGGGTCGGGTGGGTGCGGGGGGGGCTTGGGGGAAGTGTCTGGGGGATGGTGGGGGGCGGGAAGATCTCACAGCGTGTTAACCCGGGTATTCGGTCAGTGGGGTTGTGGTAGGGCCAGTAGAGGGTTGGCGGGGTGTTGCAGTGGGGGGGGGCCCTGGGGGTATTGGGGTGGTGAGGTGTGGGGCGGGGTGGGGGTCGCAGGGTGACAGTTCTTGCGGGTTTATGCGTAGAGGGTGGGCGTGATCGGGGGGGGCTTTGAAGGGGTTGAGGGGGGGGTAGGTGGGGTGGGGGGGGATCGGGTAGGATAGGGAGGGGTGTGTTCGGGGGGTCGACTTGATTGGATTGGGGGCGCACCTTGGCATGAGATAAAGTGAGGGTTTGGGGGTTTGGCAGGTTTGGTAGGTGGGGTTTTTGTGGTTGGTGTGGCATGGTCGGTTTTGAGGTTCGTGGGGGTGTTAGGTTTGGTGGGTGTGTAGCATGCCGATTCTAGGGTGGGGGGGCTCTTGTAGTGGGAATTGTCAGGGTCTGGTGGAGACTGGCTGGGTTGTTTTGGGTAAGGAGCTGGGCAGGAGGGGGGTTCGGGTGGGGCGGGTAGTTCAGAGGGCCATGATCTAATGGAGGTGGGGTGGGGTGGATATGTCTTTTTATGGGGGGGTGGATTGACATGGTAGTGGCCTATTTAAGTGCGGGGGGGGGGTATGGTTGGGGGTTTAGAGATTTGTTGGGGTGGGGGGGCTATATTTGCCTCAGCTGTTTGGGGAAGTGGGGGTGGAGGGGTGGGTTGGGTTCGTTATTTATATTATTGTGTGGTATTGGGGGGTGGCCCCGGTCATCGTGTGGAGTTGGGTGGTAGGGCTTTGTTCGTATTTCTTGGTTCTGGGAAGGCTTCCGATGGGGGGTGGTCAGGGACGAGGGGGGTCGGGTAGGCGTGCGGATTTATAGGGTGTGTGTCCGCGAGGGGGCTTGGCGCGTGGAGGGTTGGTGGGGAATTGCTGGGGGTTTGGGGAATGACGCTGGGGTCAGGGAGGGTGTATGCGGCGGGGGGTAGTAGGGATGTCGGTGGTGAGATGGTGGTTTAGGTGGGGTATGTTGTTGGTGGGTGGGGGTGGCATGTGTTAATGGGGGGTGTGTGTTCTATGGGGTTAGGTGGGGAGCGAATGAGGGCGGGAGTCTTTGCTAAAACTTGTGTCTACGCTAAGTCAGTGGGGGGGGGCGGGTCGGGGGGTGGCGGGAGGGTGGAAACATCGGGCGACTGTGGTGGGAGGGGTTTGGGTTGGGCTGGGTCCTTTGGGTTCCCGGGGTGTGGACGGGGGTGCGGGGGTTCCTGGGGGTCGCAGGGGGGTAGGGTCGGGGAGGGGGAGTTGTGGGGACAGATGCGGGGAGGGAAATTTGGAATGTTGGAGGGATGGGGCCGGGGGTCGGGAGGACGGTTGGTGGCGGTTAGGGGCGTTGTGGGGGTGGGGCTTGTGAGGGGGTTGGGCTTGTTAACGGTGGGACGGAGGGGGGAGGTTATGGGTCTAGGTTTGCCTTCGGTGCAGTTTGGGATGGGGAGGGATGGGACTACTTTGGAAGTTTGGTTGGACGGGGGGTGGTTTTGGGGTTGAGTCAGTGGGATCGTCTGTCGGGGTTATCTAGGGGGGACTCGTTTTGTCGTCACGGGGTTCTGGCCGGTTGGGGTGGGAAGGTTGGATCGGGGTTGGTATGGGGCTAGGGGGGGGAGGGGGTCCCTATGGTGGGGGCAGGAGTGGGTTGTGCGTTTTGAGTATGGTGGTGGTTTTGGGCTTAGTTTGGTGTGGCTTGTGGGTTGTGGTGTTGGATGAGCTTGGGTGGGTCGGGCGGAGTTTGGGTAGGATCTGGGTGGGGGTGGGGGAGTCACAGGGTGGGGTGTTTTGTTGGTTTGCTTAGTGGGTGGGTTAGTCGTGAGGGTGGGGGGGTTGAGGATGGATAGTCACTTGGTGTAGCGGGGGTCAGGGAGTTGGTGGAGGGGCTAGGGGGGTTCATGGGGGGTAGTGTGTTCCTTGGTGTTCTGGTTTGGGGGGTGGGGGTTGATGGGAGGGGGGACGGTGGGGGTCTGGGTTGTCGGGGGAGAGGTAGGGTCGAGGGATTGGGTGTGCAATGATTGGGAGTGGTCAGGTGGGGCTTCGGGGGGGTTGGAGGTTGGGAGGTTGTGGGTTAGATGTGTAGTTTGGGGGAGGGTTTCTAGTTAGGGGTGTCTGTTTTGGTTGGTAGTCTTGGGATGAAGGGGCCGGTGATGGGGTGCTCGTGGGGGCGGTTAGGGGTTTTGTGGGTGGGGGTGGGGTGCTTGTTGTAGGGTGGTGGTTGTGTGCGGGGAGGTGGTGGGAGAGTGTCTGTCAGTTTGGAGGGTCTTAATAGTTCGGGTCTGGTGGGGAAATTTGTTAGGGGTTGTAGGTGGGTGGGGTTTGTTGTGGGGTTTGTTTAGGTGGTTGGTGTTCCTGTGTATGGTGGTTAGTCAGTGAGGGGATGTGTGGTGGTTTGGTGGGGGGGAGGTTGTTAGTGGAAGAGTGCGGGGCGCGGGTTGTTGGGGTGGAAGGGGGGGGGTGGAGATGGTGGTAGAGGATTAATTGTGGTTGGGCGGGTGGTTGTGGTTTTAGAGTGGGATTACTGTGTCTTGGGGGGGGAAGGGGTTGGAGTGGGGTATGGGCGGGGTTGGTGGGTGTGGGTTTGGGGATTTTAGGGATTGCTGGGGGTCAGTGGGTTATGGTTTAGGGGAGGCGTAGTGGGGAATAGGTGGGGGACGTGGGTCAGTGGGGGGTTGTTGAGGGGGTAGGGTAGGATGTGGGGGGGGGGTGGAGTGTGCGGGTTAGTGTCTGGTGAGGGGGAGCTATGGGTTAATGGGTTGGGTGGTGTGGATGTTTTGGGGAGGGGTAGCTTGGTCGATAGAGGTGGGGGGTGATGTTGGTAAAGAGGGAGGAGTAGTCTTGGAAGGGGGGGTGGGATGATTCAGTGTTTGGTACTGGGTTGGGTTTCGGGGGGTGTTTTGGTTGTTGGGGTGGTGCTCTCGGGGTGGCTTTTGGAGGTGGAGGGGGTAGGGTACGTGTGGTAGGGGGAGTGGGACTCGGGGTTGTGGGGTGTAAGGGGTTTTTTTGGGGGGGTTTTAGGGGTCAGTGTCAGGGTGGTTCGTGGGTTGAATGTTTGTGAGTCTGGGGGAGGGTGTGTCGGCAGTGGGCAATAGCGGGGCTATTTGGGGACTTTATGCTGGGGAAGGGGTTAGGGATGGTGCGTTTTGGGCTGGGGAGGAAGTGGGTAATGGAGGGTTGGTGTATGTATTGGGGGCGGGATTTGCTGGGTATTGGGGGGTAGGGTGTCGGTAGTTCGGGGGTTGGTGGCATTGAGGGATATGGTGGGTGGTGCTGGGTTGAGGGAAGGTGTAGGGGTTTGGGGGGGTGGGTGGATAGGCGGTGGGTGGGGAATGTTGGTCGGGGGTGTCCGGTTTGCTGAGGTTTGGGGAGTAGAGGGTGTGGGTGTTGGTTGCGTGGGGAGGTTCCGATTGTGGATGGATGTAGGGATCGCTTTGTCGTGTGGGGGACTGGGACTGGTGGCTTTGGGATTTGGGCGGGGGATGGAAGGCCTAGCCTGCGGGGGTGGGGGTTGGGATGGGGTGGGGGTGGGGTGCTAGGGATCGGGGTTAGGTTCTGGGTACGTCTGGTGGGAGGGGGCGTACGGGGGAGGTGGTTGGCTAGGTTCGGCTCGCTCGTGGGGACCAATCCGGCTTCGGGGGGTTGTCCAATGGGGGGGTCCCCCCCGCCCCCCCCCCTATGGGGTGATTGTGGTGGGCTCGCGGGGGTGTTTAATTGTCAGTGAAATTCGATGAAAAATGTTTTGGTGGCGGTCCCAGGTCGAAATTCCACACTTTGGAAAATTTTCAAAATTTTACCCATACAAAGTCACTCTGACACTTAGGATTTTTTCAGGTGAGCGAGCTCCGACCTAAAATCTTGTAACCGCTCTAACTTGTGAACGGCTGGTCCGATTGACTCGCAACAAAAAAATGTTGTCGAGCAGTTTTTTCTCCTCTTTCAAACGAGTAGCTGTAAGACAAAATCCGTCCACTAGAACCAAAGTTAGAAGATTGCTGTCGGGGGGGGGGGGGGGTCAGTGAAATTTGATGAAAAATGTTTTGGTGGCGGTCCCAGGTCGAAATTCCACACTTTGGAAAATTTTCAAAATTTTACCCATACAAAGTCACTCTGACACTTAGGATTTTTTCAGGTGAGCGAGCTCCGACCTAAAATCTTGTAACCGCTCTAACTTTTGAACGGCTGGTCCGATTGACTCGCAACAAAAAATGTTGTCGAGCAGTTTTTTCTCCTCTTTCAAACGAGTAGCTGTAAGACAAAATCCGTCCACTAGAACCAAAGTTAGAAGATTGCTGTCGGGGGGGGGGGGGTCAGTGAAATTTGATGAAAAATGTTTTGGTGACGGTCCCAGGTCGAAATTCCACACTTTGGAAAATTTTCAAAATTTTACCCATACAAAGTCACTCTGACACTTAGGATTTTTTCAGGTGAGCGAGCTCCGACCTAAAATCTTGTAACCGCTCTAACTTGTGAACGGCTGGTCCGATTGACTCGCAACAAAAAATGTTGTCGAGCAGTTTTTTCTCCTCTTTCAAACGAGTAGCTGTAAGACAAAATCCGTCCACTAGAACCAAAGTTAGAAGATTGCTGTCGGGGGGGGGGGGGGTCAGTGAAATTTGATGAAAAATGTTTTGGTGGCGGTCCCAGGTCGAAATTCCACACTTTGGAAAATTTTCAAAATTTTACCCATACAAAGTCACTCTGACACTTAGGATTTTTTCAGGTGAGCGAGCTCCGACCTAAAATCTTGTAACCGCTCTAACTTGTGAACGGCTGGTCCGATTGACTCGCAACAAAAAATGTTGTCGAGCAGTTTTTTCTCCTCTTTCAAACGAGCAGCTGTAAGACAAAATCCGTCCACTAGAACCAAAGTTAGAAGATTGCTGTCGGGGGGGGGGGTCAGTGAAATTTGATGAAAAATGTTTTGGTGACGGTCCCAGGTCGAAATTCCACACTTTGGAAAATTTTCAAAATTTCACCCATACAAAGTCACTCTGACACTTAGGATTTTTTCAGGTGAGCGAGCTCCGACCTAAAATCTTGTAACCGCTCTAACTTGTGAACGGCTGGTCCGATTGACTCGCAACAAAAAAATGTTGTCGAGCAGTTTTTTCTCCTCTTTCAAACGAGTAGCTGTAAGACAAAATCCGTCCACTAGAACCAAAGTTAGAAGATTGCTGTCGGGGGGGGGGGGTCAGTGAAATTTGATGAAAAATGTTTTGGTGACGGTCCCAGGTCGAAATTCCACACTTTGGAAAATTTTCAAAATTTTACCCATACAAAGTCACTCTGACACTTACGATTTTTTCAGGTGAGCGAGCTCCGACCTAAAATCTTGTAACCGCTCTAACTTTTGAACGGCTGGTCCGATTGACTCGCAACAAAAAATGTTGTCGAGCAGTTTTTTCTCCTCTTTCAAACGAGTAGCTGTAAGACAAAATCCGTCCACTAGAACCAAAGTTAGAAGATTGCTGTCGGGGGGGGGGGGGGGGGTCAGTGAAATTTGATGAAAAATGTTTTGGTGGCGGTCCCAGGTCGAAATTCCACACTTTGGAAAATTTTCAAAATTTTACCCATACAAAGTCACTCTGACACTTAGGATTTTTTCAGGTGAGCGAGCTCCGACCTAAAATCTTGTAACCGCTCTAACTTGTGAACGGCTGGTCCGATTGACTCGCAACAAAAAATGTTGTCGAGCAGTTTTTTCTCCTCTTTCAAACGAGTAGCTGTAAGACAAAATCCGTCCACTAGAACCAAAGTTAGAAGATTGCTGTCGGGGGGGGGGGTCAGTGAAATTTGATGAAAAATGTTTTGGTGGCGGTCCCAGGTCGAAATTCCACACTTTGGAAAATTTTCAAAATTTCACCCATACAAAGTCACTCTGACACTTAGGATTTTTTCAGGTGAGCGAGCTCCGACCTAAAATCTTGTAACCGCTCTAACTTGTGAACGGCTGGTCCGATTGACTCGCAACAAAAAATGTTGTCGAGCAGTTTTTTCTCCTCTTTCAAACGAGCAGCTGTAAGACAAAATCCGTCCACTAGAACCAAAGTTAGATGATTGCTGTCGGGGGGGGTCAGTGAAATTTGATGAAAAATGTTTTGGTGGCGGTCCCAGGTCGAAATTCCACACTTTGGAAAATTTTCAAAATTTCACCCATACAAAGTCACTCTGACACTTAGGATTTTTTCAGGTGAGCGAGCTCCGACCTAAAATCTTGTAACCGCTCTAACTTGTGAACGGCTGGTCCGATTGACTCGCAACAAAAAAATGTTGTCGAGCAGTTTTTTCTCCTCTTTCAAACGAGTAGCTGTAAGACAAAATCCGTCCACTAGAACCAAAGTTAGAAGATTGCTGTCGGGGGGGGGGGGGTCAGTGAAATTTGATGAAAAATGTTTTGGTGGCGGTCCCAGGTCGAAATTCCACACTTTGGAAAATTTTCAAAATTTTACCCATACAAAGTCACTCTGACACTTAGGATTTTTTCAGGTGAGCGAGCTCCGACCTAAAATCTTGTAACCGCTCTAACTTGTGAACGGCTGGTCCGATTGACTCGCAACAAAAAATGTTGTCGAGCAGTTTTTTCTCCTCTTTCAAACGAGTAGCTGTAAGACAAAATCCGTCCACTAGAACCAAAGTTAGAAGATTGCTGTCGGGGGGGGGGGGGTCAGTGAAATTTGATGAAAAATGTTTTGGTGGCGGTCCCAGGTCGAAATTCCACACTTTGGAAAATTTTCAAAATTTTACCCATACAAAGTCACTCTGACACTTAGGATTTTTTCAGGTGAGCGAGCTCCGACCTAAAATCTTGTAACCGCTCTAACTTTTGAACGAAGACAGATAGGAACAAGCCGATTCTTTCACTGAATTTGTCTCACTCTTAGCTTTCAAACGAGCTATCGCACGACAAAATCCGTGCACTGGAAGCAAGCTGTTCAAGGGGGGGGGACGTCAGCCGAAAATTTTTTCTCTCCGATTGACTTGAAACTCACCCTACCGATGCAGAATTTCACGCTGAATCCGAATCTGACCTCCGTTTTTTCATCCGATGCTTCGTTTGGACGCTACACACCAAAACGTCCCAAATTCTAACTCTGTTAAAATTTTGAAGAAAAATTTTTTTCTCACCGATTGCCTTGAAACTCACCCTACCGATGCAGAATTTCACGCTGAATCCGAATCTGACCTCCGTTTTCTCATCCGACCACTCCTTCCACTCGAAACAACCCATTTTACAACCCAACATTCAGCAGATTGCACCAAAAACATCACACACTATAGCCTCAAGACTAATCCTGGCGGTCGCCCACGTCAACCTAGACGGTCGCCCACGTCAACCAGGCGGTCGGACCAACTCACCCGAGTCTCACACTCTGTCGTTGCAGAGGGGGGGGGACGTCAGCGAACATGTTGTGAACGTGGACCCACCTGGCCGGCACACCACGACAGACCACAACCTCTGTCGTTCCAGAGGGGGGGGGACTCAGACACGAAGCACCACGGCGGCCGACCACGACACTCTGCCGTGCCAGAGGGGGGGACTCAGCGATGGCGGCCATCTTGCGCGGTCCAGAAGTGGAGTTTTGCTTACTACTGAAGTATGCAGCCGATTTCGCTTAAATTTTGTGATTGCAGCTAATGATCACATCAATAAATAACCACCTTCATTATTCCAAAATATTTGCAGTAAGTATATTTTTTCGAAGATATTCGCTAAGTGTCCCATCTTACCCGCCGTCCCATATCACCCGCACCTACCCTAGTAGAATTTTGATACTTTCAAAGCCCTGCACGCGAAACCTCCAGCCTTTTGAGAGTATAACTAATAGAAGCTAGTATAGCTAGTATGCTCTGCAGGCGAAAATTCCTGAAATGTATAAAGCACTCTCGGCATTACTTTGTCAAACAGGAATTAGGCCTACAACTTTTGTCAGCTCTATGTTATTTCAAAATGTCATGGTGATGGAGGTTTTAGCGAATTTAAATTTCTTGGCGTTTATAATGAGTTTCGTACTTAATGAGTAATAATATATACTCAGTAAAACAAATGGAATTGTTTTGGAATAGAATCGACTTGACCAATCACCATGAAATTGTACATGCAGCCTACAAGTGAATTTGTGTACTTTCTCCTTACAATCCATTTCATTTGAATTGGAGGGGTATTTTCAGAATTAGAGAGATTTTAGAATGCACCGGTTTGCAGAATTTCTACACGAAAACGACATGAAACGCAAAATCGACACGAACCTGCTATGAATGAAAATGTATTACGCATATTTATGCATTATCATAGTATGAGGCATAGTATGTAATGGTATGAACTTCGCTTACGTATGTATTAACATACTGTGAAGCATTGTCATAATTAATTATTCAAATTCATATCGTATATAAATATACTACGTCATTGTGCAGGAGCAAGATACGGTGGATAGTGGCAATTTTTTCTGCTATGATGTATGATACGTAACGCGAATTTTGTACCCATATTTAATGATGCTGGTGATAATCAGTCATCTATAGAGAATTAATGGGTGATATCAAACATAACTTCCGTTGAATATGCGCATTTCATTATCTTGTTGTTCAACTTCTCAATGAACGACGTAGCCATTTCAGGTCATGGGAAATAATTTTTTTCATTTGATTATCTTTGTATAGTATTATATGACTATTATGCTAACATACTCGTATATTGACATTATTTACAGATGGCGAATTATTTCAATAGTTCAGATTCTTGTGATAATGAAATTCTTTACTTGGAATTCTACTTAAAATTTTCTAATTTCAAGATAGTAGGATTTTTCATTGTGTTAAAAGTGTAGGATATATATGTAGTAACTCTGGGAAATAGCACGTAATAATTCTTACAGACATGAATATTATAGCAGATGTTGATCTCCGTAAGGCTCTAATATTATATCAGGTTCACTCATTTGAATAGGACAAAGGAATAGAAATTCTGGAAATTTTTCGATTGCATGGTTACGCTAGTGGATATTACCGGCTAGCTACGACATGATCATATTGAGCGAAGGAACTTGCAAACTATTTTCAGCACTGCATGTTTACCCAGCAGGTAGCAGCTTTTGATATAATTTTAATATATTAATTTAATATTTTTTAGTGGTTGGCCATAGCTGATGCGGTCCCTACATATGAGATGTGGAGAATGCCATCCATGTACGGAATGCCAGACCGATGCAGCAATAGCGTAGCATAAAATCATCCTAATTTCATTGTCAATGAATACTTGTGAGTAGAGTGTTCGGATTCGGGTATTCCATTGTCTTGTGAGATCTCATTATGTCCCCACTAAATATTTCAAATCTTTTTGAGATCAATAGATCAAAAAAAGTTTTACAATTTCATTTAATATGTGATGCGCAATTAGTTTCATCATTCTGTGCAAGATTATTAAAAGTATGCTTTAGCAATTCACATTTGTAGTCCCTGTATTTCCAGTGCTGTCATGTTTCATTTATACAGTTCAGTACAGTACTAGTCGAAAATAAAAAGTAACGCGATTTGCAACTGGAATTGAAATGCCTGTGCCGTTAATTTATGCAATACACAAATAGTATAGGGTATGACATCCGGCGCTCCGCACCGTATGCCATACCCTCCCGAATTTTCTGAATATTTTCCAATGTTTTACAAATTTTACATACTTGTGATTTTAGCGAAAATTTACAAAAAAACAAAACTTACGTGGTCTAAAAATATCAAAAATTTACGTAGTCCAAAAGATATCAAAATATTTATTAAAAAATAAAAACCTCAAAAATGGAAGAAGCTCCGCTTCGCTTCTCTCCGCACCGGATGTCATACCCTCCCGAATTTTCTGAATATTTTCCAATGTTTTACAAATTTTACATACTTGTGATTTTAGCGAGAATTTACAAAAACAAAATTTACGTAGTCTAAAAATTTACAAAATTTATGTAGTCTTTTCACATAGTCTAAAAATATCAAAATATTTATTAAAAAATGGAAGAAACCTCAGAAATGGAAGAAACCTCAAAAATGGAAAAAACGACGAAAATGGAAGAAACTTCGAAAATATATCCTTCGTTATCACAATTAAAAACAAGTGAAATGGATAAAGAAAAACACAAAGATAGAGTTAGGTATATGAAAGATAAGTAATCACAATTATTATTAAGATTAGAGCATTATAAGAAATTAAGAAAGAGATGGTCTTAAGTTAAGAATGTAACACAAGGAATTGGAATCTTTATAACAGTAAGTTTAGGTGCTTTAACAATTGTTATTTCTTCTGGTGTTTTAGTAATTCCAGTAGTTGCTACTGCTTTAACATGTACGGGTGTTTCTACAACTTCACTTGTTACAATGGTAGATAAATCTTTAATTACTAAGAAACGAAAATCATTAAAAAATAAACATTCTCAAGTGAAAGAAGTTTATGATAAACTGCATTATTACTTTCAATGGGCATATGATAATAATGTTATCGCGTTAGATGAGATTGAAAAGTTTGATCAAATAGCTAATGAAGCTAATAAAATATCATTTCAATTACAGACACAAGTTAATGACAAGAATAAACAGGCTGGTAAAATTTCTAATGAAGAAAATGATAACATTTTTTTAGAAGAACTAAAAACTTTATTAAACAAAACTTAAGACGAAAAGATGTCAGACGACAAAGCAATAAAAAAATAATTTGTTCAGTAAAATGTTTTTGTTGTATTCCAATGTTAACACAAAATTCAAATATTATATTTTAAAAATGGATTAAATTAAAGATGATAATCAAAAAAGAATTCAACAATTAGATGAGTTAATAAAGCAAAAAGATATTATGAAAGAAAATCATACTCAGCATAGAATGACAAAAGCTGGTATTCAATCTGTAATGTTTGAAAAAATGCAGCAAACCAAACAAGTAAAAACTGATTTTGAAAAAAATATTGAACCATTTAAAACTCTTGAAAAAGAACTTGCTAATCAGGATAACCGAGTAAATATAACAGATCCAGTACTTAAAACGTTATTAGATGATTATGGATTGTTAGAAGCAAATATTGAAACAAAATTACCAAAATCTATGTTATTTGAAGATTCTACTTTCTTTTTAGATAAAAAATTATTTGCAAGATTTTATCTTGGCGGAAAAGAAATATTTCCACAACCTTTACGGGGTTTAATTTTTTCACCAGATAAATCACCTATTAGTTTAGATAGAAATTTTGTTGATCTTTTAAGAGGAGCAGATTTAAAAAAATATGCCGTAGAAGATCTTATAAAATATAAAGCTATGTTAGATAGAGTTGGTACAGTAAAATCTCTTAGACGTTATAAACAATCAGAAACTTTATTACCAACGAAGGCTAAAGTAGGAAAAGGTTTTAAAACAGAAACAACTATATTTTTACCAGATGATCTTAAATATCTGCAATAAAAGAAGGACACAATTCTAGTTTCAATGAAATTCATGCTATATTAAAAAGAATATTAGAAAAGAAGATTCTAAATGAAGAGGATTATAAAAGTATAGCTGAAATATGTTGTTTTTAATTTTTTTTATAAAAAAATATCTATTTAAAATATTAAATAAAAAATATTCATTTAAAATTTTTGTCTAAAAAATGTGTTCAGCAGATTTAGAAAAAAATAATTATCATTTAGAAAATCTAACAGAGATTTTGGGTTCATCAAAATTTAGTACGACGTTAAAAATTATAACAACTACTTCATCACACACTTGTAATTTAGAACCCATTCTACATTTGGAACAAAATAAGAATTATCAAATTACATTAACTAGTTTTTCCACATTTAACACTACTCAAAACGTTATCAAAGATGTGAATGATCAATTTAGATATTCTACTGATAAAGGTAAAACGTGGAAAGTACTAACTTTTCTTTCTGGTTCTTACGAAGTTGAATCAATATCAAATGAAATTAAGAGACATTTAGGTATACCATTTAAAGATAAGAAACAATTACATTTCGCAGTTGAACCAGCAGTTAATAAATTTTCTCTTACTTTAGACGAAAATCATCAAGTTGGTTTTAATCATGATAGATCATTGTCAAAACTATTAGGATTTAATAAACAAACCTATAGTCAAGGTTATCATTTAGGTGAGAAGATTCCTAAAATAGCTCAAATAAATTCAATTGTTGTACATTGTGACATTATTGAAGGAGGATATGTAAATGGTAAACTGTCAAATTTAATATTCAGTTTTCCAGCTTTTACTGTACCCATTGGTTATAGATTAAATGTATTTCCACAAACATTAATATATTTCCCTATTACAAGAAAAACTATTAACAGCATTAACATTAGAATTACGGATGAGAAAGGACAAGAAATAAATTTTGGAGGTGAAGAGATTATGATAGATCTTTTGGTTAGAGAAGTTTAATTTTTTAAAAAATTTTTCATTAAAAATGAGTGAAGAAATTTCTACAAACCTAACATTAAATAAAAAAGTGAAATTCAATCATCATCGAAATCTATCCAATAAAGTTTTATCAGTTATTTGCGGAAGATCAGGATGTCGAAAAACATATCTATTATCTAAAATTCTAACTACTCCAAACTTTTTAGATTATAATAATCTTATAATTTATACAACAACAGCAGAACAACCTGTTTATCAATTTTTAAAATATGGATTTGAAAGTTATCTTAAAAAAATCGCAATTGCTTCCTTATTCGAAAAATATGAAAAATCTGAATATGAAGAGGAAATAAGTTCGTGGTGTGAAGAAGCAGCGAAAAATAAACAATTAGTAGAATCTAATATAAATAAACATACAACGATACAATTAATAGATGATAGTGGTAATATGCAAGATCTTAGTAAACTAGATAAAAGAATGAAACATTGTGTAATTTTTGATGATTGTGTTAATGATAGAAATCAGACAATTCAGAGAAATTATTTCACAAGAGGTAGACACAATAACTGTAGTGTTTTTTATTTAACACAAACTATGTATTCTTTAGACGGAAGTGTTATTAGAAAGAATGCGAATATATTTATGCTATTTGAAATTAATTCAAGCAACTTAAGTGATTTGTTAAGAGATTTATGTATATAAGAGATAAAGATGACTTTAAACATTCGTGTAATAATTGTTGGTCAAAAGATTATGGTTTCATTACAATTAATATTGATAAAAAAATACATGATATAGTTACAGAAAATATTTTTGAATAATTTTTCTGTATTGAAAATTTTTATTAAAAGAAATAAAATGTGGAATGAGTACAAGATAGAACATGTACCAGTTTTAAAAGATTATAGGCATCCTACAAATCCTCTAAATTCGAAGAAAGAAGTTAAATTTTATTACCATCGCAGATATATGCAATTCGTTAAAGATTATAAAATAAAAAATGGCATCAAAAGTTATGAAAGAACAAATGACTTTCCACTTTGAATCGAAAGTAGCCGATGCTGTTATTATTATTTTATTTCCCAAATTTTCGCCTACACAGGCCGCGTCAGGGGATAAAAGGATTTTATGTTTACAAATATTAAACGATTTTGAAAAGTATTGTTAGTAAGATATCAAGGTTTCAGTAAGTAAATAAAATCCATAGAAGTATTGATAGTATATGAAGTGCATAGATGTAATAATTACATAGATGTAAAAATTCTTCATGGAGGTATAAGTATAGAAAATGTTATCAAATAATTCATATAAAAAGGAAATGTTTATATTGTTCACGTTCTTCTCTCGAGTTAATTTTCGGTTGTAGCTTGTTGATCCACACTGCTTCACGTAGTCTGATGTTAGTATTGTCGTGTTCTTGTGTTATTACTTCTGTTGTTATGTGGTTACTGTTGCATAATTTCAAATGTTTATGTACTGATGATGCTTTTTGAGTAACGTGCTCCTTAATTCTGGTATGCAGTAGTCTGATGGTACTCCCAATATAAAATTTTTGACATTTCGAACAAGTTATTTTATAAATCACATTTTGTCTGAAACAAAGTTCGTTGTTGTTTATGGGACAATTAGTGAGTTGACATGTTTTGTTGGTTGTGATTTTCTTTTGTAATACATTCCTCAGAGTTTTTGAACGTTGTGCAAGTCCAACATTCAATTGTTCTTGTTGGAATATTCTCTTTATATTCTGGTTCATTCGATCCGAAATGAATGGTAATTTCAGATAACATTTCTTCTTGTTCATGTTATTTTCATTTTTCTTATTTCGTCGTCGTTTTTTCGAAGCTTGAATGAATTTTTCTGGATAATCGTTCAATCGTAACACTTCATCGAAATTTTGTAGATGACTTTCGGCTATGGATTTGTTCGAGCATCGTTCTTCAATTCTGTTTCGTTCATTATGGATAACTGCCAGCTTAGTGGATGTAGATATATTGGACTTGAAGTTAATGAAAATATCTCTTTTGGCTGTTTTCTTGTAGAAGTTAAAGATTGGTTCATTGGAGTTCGTCGTAATTGTAAAGTCTAAAAGACTCAAAGTATTGTTATCATTTGGTAGTTCAATTTCGAATTGAATGTTCGGATTTTGTGCATTAAGAAGTGTATGGAATTCAATTGCTTTCTCTTTGTTTTCTGTTAATACTAAACAGTCATCAACATATCGTTTAAATATCCATATATTGTTGATACTTTGTAAAGCTCTCTTTTCTATGTTGTCCATGAATAGAATTGCTAATATCGGTGATAAGGATGAGCCCATTGGTAAGCCATTGCTTGAAGAGGAATATTTCCGAGGTTGTTAATTCCTTGTTGTAGAAGAATGTTGTTTACTTGAAAGATAGCTTCTTCAATTGGGATGGAAGGATACATCGAAATCACATCATAACTGCACGGATACGTAAAGTTGTCGTTATACTTGGAAGAAATAAAATGAATCAATTCTTGACTGTTCTTTAGATGAGCTTCTACTGTTGATAACAACGGAGATAACATTTTGCTGAGTAACCAAGCTAGTTTCTTCGTAGGTCCATTGCTGTTTGAAACAATAGGTCGAATTTTTAGATTTTCACTCTGTTTGTGGGTTTTGATCAAGTGATAGAAATGCGGAAGGGATGTGTTGTGCGTTATGTAACTTTTCATTATGTAATTTGGCACTTTTCCTAGATGAGCTGATACTTTCCAAGCATTGTTCAATTTATTCTCAATAGTACTGCAAGAGATGTGCGATATTTTTTGGTACATGGTGATGTCAGATAGATGGATTTTGCCAGCTTCGGAATACTGATCTTGTTCTATTATACAGAATTCTGTTCCTTTGTCGCTAGGTAGGAATATCATATTTTTGTTTTTCAAATTCTTCAATGTTTCTTGTTCTAGTTTCGACAAGTTATTGTGTTGTTTCTTTTTCTTTTCATTTTCAAGTAAAATTCGTATTCGTTGGTACGTTCGTGTTAGTTTTTGTTCTAATTCATTGTTAGGCTCAGGCATTCGGAGGTTTGTGTGCCAAGGATATTTCTTAAGAGGTTGTACGTCATCATTATCCTTCAGTGCATCCTGCCATCTTAATTGAAGTGCCAATCTGCTGTAGTTGACATTGAAGTCTTCGATTGTTTTATCATTTGTCTGTGTACTAAAGGAGAACTTTGGACCTTTTTTTAATAAATATTATCAATACTTCTATGGATTTTATTTACTTACTGAAACCTTGATATCTTACTAACAATACTTTTCAAAATCGTTTGATATTTGTAAACATAAAATCCTTTTATCCCCTGACGCGGCCTGTGTAGGCGAAAATTTGGGAAATAAAATAATAATAACAGCATCGGCTACTTTCGATTCATTCTTTATAATGCTGTTCAAGCGGAATTTTACTATTTTGAAAAACTTTCCACTTTGTTTAAGAAGTTTTAGAGTATTTTTAGCTTTTAATAATTTATGGTAGTTAATTCAAAAAGAACATTTCACAGTTTATGATGTAAAACATTACGACAATTGAATATACCTTTATTTATTTCAGACTTTAAAATAAAATTATAATTTTTCTTTTTAATAAAAGAATCATAATTTTCTTTAAAAAATATGAATTGTAAAATGATTAAAGCTTCGGAACCTAGAATGAATGAATTAATAAAAAAACAAATTGTAGAATTTGATAAAGAAATTGCTTCATTAAAGAAACAGAAATGGATTAAAGAAAAACAGAAACGTACACAAAAATAGAAACGTAGTATTAAAAAACAGAAACGTGGAACAAAAGAAATATTAGAAACTCCTATTACTAATATTTTTTTAGATGAGAGAATTAAGGATGAAGTAGGAGAGGATTTAGTAAATCTTTTTAATCCGAATGAAATTAAATATGAAAATGTATCTTTTATTAATGTAGTAAATGATATACGTAAACTTTTAGCAAATGGTAAAATGATCAATTTACTTGGAAAAGTTATTAAAGATAGTGAAAATATAATTCAAAACTTTCACGTTACCTTCTATAATAAAAAATCATTTGAAACATGGTTTTCCAATCTGGATGAGAAATCAGATAGTGATGAATGGATTTTTACAGGTAATATTAAATATGAAGATTTTGGAATGAAGTTAGTTCAAAGATCACATACAGGTGCTGGTATTAATATGAAATATAGAATCAAAGAATATATCGGACAATATTGTTATATTCCTTCTGAAGATTTCTGCTTTATAAAATGTTATAATTTTTTACGTGGTTTCAGTAAAGAACAAGACGAAATTATGAGAGAAATGTTTAATAAATTTTTATATAAAGAGAAAGCCACATCTAGAACAGGAGTAATGTCAAATTGCAAATTTTCTCAGTTCAATAAATCTTTTGGAGAATGTGTTCAATATTATAGTCCTGCCAATCGTCATTTAAATCCTAGAGGTATTACAACTACACATAAATTTGTTTATTACAATTATTATCACGAAGGTTCAACAATTGGACAGACACTATTGTTTGATAGACAAGAATCATAAACCCGCAGCTATTACAGAAATTGAAAATTATTTCAAACCAATATATAAAACAGTTAATGATGAAAATTTAACAACACTTCCGTATAAAACCGTAACAAAGAAACCAATTGACTATGCTTCAACATATAATTGGGATCTCGAAACTTATCCAGATCCTAACTGTTCAACAGCGCATCCTATTCCTTATGCTTTAGGTGCTATCAATTTCAATAAATTTATATGTTGTTTACCAAAGCAAAGATTGAAAGAATTAGACACACGTTTGTTAAGTGATATGATTAAAATTAAACAATCAAACGATAAAAATGAAATTAAAGAATTTAAGAAACAGATAAGTGAATACAATAACATAACTGAACAAGAACTTAACAAACTTCAACGTTGTGTGAAAATCTTTATTAGGAAACAAGATGAATGTCCAATACACCAATTTTTTAAAACTCTTGCAGAATTTAATTATTCGAAAGTAACTTTAATAGCTCACAATTCATCAGGCTTTGATTCTTATTTTCCGATAAAATCTAATTTTAAATTAACTAAAGCACCACTTACAATTTCAAGATGAATATAAACCGCTTCATTACAAAATCCTTATACAACTACAAGTGTTAGTAAATATATTCAAAAATCTTTTAGATTTAAAAACAATATTAAAAAATCATCACCTCGAGGTACACTAGCACTACAAACTATTGTAATGAAATGTAGCTATCAACACGTGAAAATAAGTCTTTCCAAATGGTGTGAGAATTTTAAAATTCCTACCAATGTGTGTAAAATAAAATATGAAATTGGAGAAATAACACATGATAATTATAAAGAAAAAGAAAATGAATGGAGACCATATTTAGTTAATGATGTTCTTTCCTTAGCATTTTGTATCTTCAAATATAATAATGTTATGCAAGACCTAGTTGGAGAAGATATAACAACTAATTTAACATCTTCTGCTTTGACCTTCAATGGTTGGATGAAGAGTGTACAAAATAATAATAATACAGAAAATAAAATACATTCTCATACTGATTTATGGGCTAGAAATTATATTAGAAAATCTGTTAAAGGTGGAAGAGTTTCAGCAAATATAAGAAAATACATATCTCCATTTTGTAACATCTTGTTACCAATATTACAACAATATTTACCTGGAAATAATTCAATAGATTTAATGAAAGAGTATAATCAGTTAAAAGACAAGAATGATCTTTGTAAAGAAATTGAACATAAACTCCTCGAACAACATAATGAATTCTTAATGGCTTTTGATGTAACATCTTTATATCCATCAGCTATGTATGATGAAAATTCAGAATACCCTAGAGCTGAATCAGCTAGAAAATTTAGACAAGATGAAGAAGAACAAACAATATTATATCAATTTAATACTCAAACATTTAGACCTAAAACTGGAATATTCTCAGTTGTGTTTCAATATCCGAATGATATGTTTTTCCAATCATTTCCTACAAAAGATAAAGTTAAAAATCAAAATAATAATTCTCATGAAAAAGTAATCAGGTTTAGGAATGGTATATGTGATGAGGCATTAACTTCTGTAGACATACAAGAAATTGTTAGATGTGGCGGAAAAATCTCATCTATTACAGATGGTATAATTAAGAAAATTATCAAGTTTCACCATTTCGAAAATATATTGAAAAACTTTTTAATTTGAGAAAAAAATATAAAACAGAAGGAAACACTGTAGGCGATCAGTTAATTAAATTATTGATGAATTCGCTATATGGCAAAACTGTACAAAAAGATATAACCACTAAATATCATTTATGGAATGAATGTACATTGAAGAAAAAATTTACACAAGAAGTAAAAGATTTTGAAAAAGTAAATGATGAACAATTCTTAACGAAAGTAGAAATGGAAAATGATGAATTTCTTAAAGCCAATATTCAAAACGAATCTACATTATTTATGCCGTCACATTTACGTTCTTTTCTTCTTTCTCTCCCTAGAAGAATCATGAATAATTCTATTTTAGAAATTAATGGTTGCAAAGAAGAATACATATATTACACAGATACCGATAGTATATACATTTCTAATGAACTCTTCAATAAATTAGATGCTGCTGGATATGTTGGGGGAGAATTGTGTCAAGGAAAAAATGATTATGAAAATGGTGGAATTATTTTTGCAATGTTTATTGCACCTAAAATAAAATATTGTACTACTGTAGATGAACAAGGAAGACTCAGTGAAAAGAAAACATTTAAAGGATATTCACAAAATAAAGTAAAAGTAGAAGATTTTCTAAAATTATATTCTGGTGAAACATTAACGACTACAGTTAATAAACCATGGAAAAAATCTTTAGAAACTGGCATTAGTATTCCTGATAAAAATAATACTGAAGAAAAAAGATTTTCTGGTCAAATAAATATTCTTAAACGACAGGCACCTGATGAATATGGTATCATGTTACCTTATGACGGAGAAGATATACAAGGTGAAATATTTAAAACAATCGTCAGTGAGAGTAATTTAAGTGATGATGATGACACGAGGGAATAATAATCTAAAAATTTATCACATTACATGAAATTAAAGAACATTCATGTACTGAGGTACAAACTGTAATTTAAGAATTACCTCCTTTAGAAAAATGAAATAGGAATTTATTTTGTTCCAACTGTTAAAAAAATTAATATGGCAAAATAATCATTGGAATCATTTTTTCCACATATCCTATTTTATCCAATTTATAGAAGAATGAAAGAATCATTAGTAGAAATATTAATAGATATTAGAAATAAAACTAAACCTGTAATTTTAATGACTACTCCAATTTTAGGAAGTAGCATAACTATTCCAAATGTTACTAAAATTTATGATAGTGGATTAGTGTATTCAAAAGTATTTTTTTCTGGTGCTGTTCAATATGTAAATGAAAATTAATTATTTTTAACTATATCACGCACCTCGTTTATTATTGTTTTTTTATCTTCAATTGTTTGTTTTGCTTCAGCTAATGTAGGTTTGGCATCAGATATTATTGGTGTTGCTTTTTTCAAGGCATTTCTTACATCATCAATTCCAGATTTTAAACATTTTAAAGTATCATTATTTGTGAATCTGCTAGGTATTGGTATACCAAATTTTGCATTTAAATAATGATCGAAATAAAAATAAAATGTTTCGGGAATAATTGTTAGTGGTTCTTTTGCTTCATTTTCTAAAAAGATAATTATGTCTTCTACGATTTTAGGTGGTAAATTGTTTGCTTTTTTTGCATATATTCTAATATCAAAGTCTTGAGAGTTATTATATATTTTACGTTCAGTATCTATTAATATATTCAAATCTTTATCATATACTTGCATTTGCTCAATTATAGATTAGGACAAAGTGTTACATGTCTTGGAAAATTTTTCTTCAATATAACTTTTTGACAACCTAAACACTTTACTTTTGCTTTTAAACAATCCGTACACTGATATTTACTATCATAGAACTCTGACGTAGGTTTCATAATTTGGCACATTTGACTCATTTCCATTTTTTATTTTTATTTGGAAAAAAACTACTTTTTTATTGTTAAAAAAGGATGTTACCAAATGTTGGTAAGGTGCATATATCCCGAATAATCGTGAATCAGAAATAGAAAATTATATCATGAAAACTGGAGACGTTTTATCTGGACCATTACATCTTTCTATTCTTCCACAACAAAATACAGAGTTAACGAATAAACAATATGTTGATACACAAATCAATGACTTAAAAGAAAAATATATAAACGATGTTTTGGTTCCACTGATGAATGAATTAAAGTTGCTAAAACTTAATGACAAATCATTGAACGAAAAATTATTAAAACTTGAGAAAAAGGATAAAGAGCTAGAAGTAAATATAGCAAAACTTTTTAAAAAAATTTCAGAACAACCAAAAGTTTTAATATTACTTTCTATAAAGTTAAAATCTGCAGTTATTAAAAATAAACATCAGATACAACTATTGAAAGAACAATTAGAAAATGAATTAGAAAAACTTCCTAAAAAATTTTTTAAAATTTAAATAAGTTACAAATAAGCTACATTCCAAAACAAAGTTGATGAATTAAGTTCTAAAATTACTCAACAAATAAAAAAGATGAATAGAATAATAGATGAAGTAAAATCACTTAATCAAAAAGTTGATTAAATGAAAACTCTTAAAATCAATTTAGAAAATGAATTAAAGAAAAATTATAAAGGAAATAAAGAACAGTTAGATGCTGCTAAAAATCAGTTAGATGTTCTTAAAATTAAGTTGAAGGCTCTTAAAACGGATTTAGAGATGAATCAGCAGAAAATGCAAGTTAATAGAAAAGAAATTAAAATACATCACACGCTGCTTAACCCGTATGCTACGGGAATATTTTTACTTGCGTTACATACGGGAATGGGGTAGATTCCACCCCAGATAGTAATTTAAGTTAATTGCATCAATAAGACCGAATTTCTCTAAGCATGATCAACTCAAAAGCCGTAAGTTACTAAATCAAAACTTTCTTGAGTGATGCGATGTACATTGCTCGATACACAATTACAGGGTGTATCATAATAACTAAAAAAAGTAATCAATGTCGATTACATAACAGTTTGCCGTGCTCGGCGCAAGTCGGCTGCCGGCATTCACAACAAATAGTCTTGAACTTTCGATCGCGGGTGCGACCACAAAGCGTGCATCGTTGTGGTGTTCCTGGAGGTGGTTGAGGCGAGGTTTCTTCTCCATGGAGGCCACAGATGCGGAAACTGTTTCGAATGGTGCTTGTGCAACCGCGCCACTGCGAATTTTGGAGTTGGCAAAACCGTGATTTTCTTGTGGCAGTCATGAACTGCTCCGAAAGCTTCTCAATGAAAACTCTCCGCCAAGCTGTGGAGCGACCACCGAGATTTTCACGAAGGTAGCTTGTGCTGTGAGCTTGACGATAAAGCCGGTACGCATTCAGTGCAGCAGCGTCGATGATGAAGTGGAAAGTGCGCATCGTCCACCGATGTGTCTTTCGACGGGCTGAATAGTAGCCGATTGCTTGATCGTTGCAATCAACTGTTCCTTTCGTGCTATTGTAGCATTCAACCATATCAGGCTTCTTTGAGTCTTTGTCGATTGCCTTGTCATGATGCTGTGTTGAGAGTAGCAAAACAACTTTGTTTCTTTTAGGACAGTGTGATGCCACTGAGAGTTTTCCATTGAAATAGAATTTCGATGACAATGGCTCTCTTCCAGTAACTTGTTTTGCATTTTCTGGAATTCCTCTACTGTTTCGCTTCAAAGTACCAAGGAGTGTAAATTGATTGTCCCAAAGTTCGTCAGCAAGAGCCACAGACGTATAATAGTTGTCTGTAGTTATGTTGCGCCAAGCATTGGCGAAAGGTCTGCTTAGTTTCATAACAACAGACCTAGCCAGTCCTCTTTGGATTGTGTCACCTTCCTTTCCGATGTAAGGAATAATGTTGAGAATGTCTCACAATCGTCATTGTCTCACAATCGCAAATTATCCAAAACTTCAAGCCGTACTTTGCCGGCTTGTTAGGAAGGTATTGAACGAATGAGCAGCGCCCTCGAAAGGAATAAAGGCATTCATCGACACAAAGATGAGATCCAGGTTCATATGCCATCTTCGTTTGACTTGCAAAACTGTAGAATACGTCGGACATTTTAAAATATTTTCGGTCGTCCTTTGCTCTTGCTTTTCGGCTGTTTATATCATCAAAAGTAAGATAGCGTGATAACAAGCGAAATCGTTCTCTTGAAAACGTAGTGACAATCTGATGAACACGATGAATATTGTCATTGTCACTTTTCCATAAATCAATCGTGTCAATATTTCTCTTTCTGAGGACCCCGAGAAGTAGTAGAGTGCCACAGTAAGCATATACTTCATCCTTGGTTACATCGTTGTCGATGTATTCGTGACTTCGTCGAACTTGGTTACCACCTTGCTCAATTCGATTGTTCGCATGACAGGCAATAGATTCAGCGGTCATTTCACGAAACAAAAATCGAAAGAATTCTTCTGGTTCAGTTAAATCTCTTGTCATGAGAGTGAGTCCAGATATTGTGCGCACGGTGTTGGTTTTTCTATACGTAGCTGGACGAGGTGCTTCGTACGACCATTGTTCCATCTTTTGTTTTGTATACAACATTGTGTGAATACGCAGATTCATCATTGTCGGCGTCGGCGTCAGAAATATAGTCATCTTCAGAATCGTTATCGATGTCAAATAAAACAGGTACAAAGTAATCCTCTCAATCACTTGCCTCGCCATCACTCAAATGGTCTTCGTCGTCGGATAATTCTTCAATTTGTTTTGCTATCTGACGCGCAGTACGTCGCTTCATGTTGAATACAGAAGAGTAAATGAAGTTAGAGCGTGCTAGCGACCGCTTGCAAATGAGTCACCTCGCAAGCGCTGCAGGTGACAATTTGATCATTGATCAGATCGTGACATCAATGCTGACGCATTCAAGCGACTGCCGCCTTGATTGTAGTCCGTCGGTTTGCGAGCGTGCGTGGCTGATATCTGTGCGATGCTTGCGTTTTCTTTCATACAAATATCAGAAATGGAGAGAAGCAATGCAAAGGGCAAAGGCTTCATGATATTCCTATGTAGTTAGAAGACATCTGTGAAAATAATAATAATAATAATACGGGCCCTTGGTACTATAGACGAGATAGGACCAAAAATGTACGAAGCGCCCTCCAATGTAAAGCTATGTTGTACAGAGGGCCCTCCTAGGTTTTTTCGATATCTATGGTAGATACAAACTCTATATTTCACATGCATATGTAGGAGGGGGTCACCTACCTACATGCATGTTTTCTCGTCAAAATGTCCAATGCTTCATTTTACTGAGCAGTGAGAGCAAAAATTTCTATAATTTTTGCGATAGGGCGCTCTGTACAGGTTTAAGAAATTTCTAGAATTATTTTTGTAATTATAGGGCGTCCTGTACAATACAAGTTGCCTATCCATGTGTACCATGCGCCCTTGTTTTCCAAATAACTTTAAAAAGTTTTATAGTCTTCTTGTAATATTTACATTGAATACTGAACAGACGGAATTAGCGAGATTCCATTTCAGGATGTCATTCATTTAGTTAGCTTCCTAACTACTATTTCAAGCCATTGTAAACGATATCTCATTGGTCCACGCGGCTCTAGAAAAATAGCTCAATTCTTGGAATTCTTGACAACCTGTTACTTGGAAGATATCATTTCTTTTGACAATGGCTGCTGATAGTGACGATAACTTCAGTGACTGGGACGAGTTTATGTCCCAAGTGGAAAATATTGATCTGATTGCTTCGCAACAGCCAATTATACATTATTATCTGCTACGAACTTTTTATTTGAATCTTTATGGGTAATTATAAGGGAACATAATATGTACATGTAGGTCAATCTATGAAAGTTTTGTAAGTCTAAAGCTTATGGATAGAAATAATCATATTCTGAAAATGGGGAATTGGCTACATATAACATCTAATAAGCAACGCAAAATCTACGCAATTTGGCATACAGGGCAATCTAAAATATATTCTGTTTTCTGACATTTATTCGATCGTGTTAATATCTAAAATATGTACAATCAATGACGAAGTTGAAACGGACTTTCTATTGGTTTCCATAATGCGGACGATTGGTACAAAAATGTACCAAGCGCCCTATTTTCGATTTTTAAAATTTAAATATCTTGCATATCCTTGATGTGGGTCAGAATGCAATTTTCATAAGGTTTGTGATAATGGGTATAGTTTTGTCAAAGTCAAGAAAATTAATTTGAAAAATAGTGTACAGATCGCCCTATTTTCTCAAATTCTGTACAGAGCGCCCGAGTTGTCAAAAACGCCCGCTTTACTGCTATTTTGTACCAAGCGCCCGACTTTCGAACTATCGTGTGTACCAAGCGCCCGTATTATTATAATAATAATATTGTTGATAACATTGTATTAATACTGTAGTATTTCTAATATTAGCCAATGCTCAGATACACAGGCCTTTGAAATGGCGTAAATTGCCGCTAACTTAGATTTTAGTAAAGTATAGGTTTTCAAATTTTCACTACGGAAGTCACGGGAATGGGGTAGATTCCACCCCACGCTCCTAATTTTTAATATACAGGACACAATGTGACACTTAAGACTAGGAATTGAAGCTTCTTGTATTGCTCGATACATAGTCTATAATCAGTTTTCAAGTGGATAACCAACTAGCATTATTAATTTCAAAAATGTCTTCCTCAATCAATCATTCAGATCGCTTTATAGAAAATAAATTTAAATTAGACGATGCTCCGTTCGTCAACTATAATCAAAAAAAGAATGACTATATAAGAATTGCTATGAATCCCGGACTTCTAGTAGAGTAAATACTGGAGGAGATTTAATTTTTGAAGTTGACAATCAACAAGGTTATTTATATTTACCTGATTCCTTTTACACTGTGAATATTCTTTATATAGTGATGCCAATTTTACAACACCATTACCAGATACCGATAATATTGCATTAGAGAATAATTTCTTTCCAAGATTATTTACACAAATGCGTTTAGATGTTGCAACTCAAAATATAGAAACAATAAGTGATTCTCCAGGTGTAATTGATACAATGCTTAGATTTGTAACAATTGGTGAAAATAATAAAAAGCATGAAATCGAAGGTTGGTTTCCAGATACTAATGATGGTATAGTTGTTGATGATTTAACTCACGCTGGAACCGATGCCGCACGAATTGCGAAAGATATAGAAAATATTGCAAATCATTTAAATAAAACAAATAATACTGCATATAAAGAAAGACGTGTTTTTAACAAAAAAAGTAAACAGACAGTAAATTGGTCATTGTCTCCATTATTCGGATATTTAGATTATGACAAAATATCATATCAATTAAAATTTAAATTAATAATTCATCGCATAGCAAATAAAGAATTAATCTTTTATGGTAAGACTGGAAAAAAAGCATATTTAACAATTGATAGACTTGAATGGTGGATAAAACATATTACTCCTAGTTTATAGGTGGAATCAACTGTTGCAAAAAGATTAAATACTAACAAACCAATTCCAGTAAATTTTCTAAAGCGTACTGCAAGTTCTGTAACTTTTTCTGAACAAAGATTTAATGGGCATTATACTAGAACTTCAAATACTCCAAGATATTTATTACTAACTTTTCAAAAAAAATGATTCTCCAAGTTTTGATAAGAACAACAATCTTTTCCACATGAACGCATTTTAAATCAAACCCGATATCCTATTGATCCATTAAGATTCGATGATACCAATAATCAATTTATGGAAGGATATGATGCTTATAGAAATCTCTGTATAGAATTTGGAGTTGAACCACAATTAACTCCTGGAGATTGGAGACATTTATATCCTGTTTTCTGTTTCGATTTAAGTGCACAATCTGAAGATATTGTTAAAAATGGTTGTGATGTAACAATTAATATTGAAAAGAAAGATTACACAACTTCATTCATGGCTTATGGTTTATTGCTAGAAGATGTAAAATATTCTATTGAAATTCTTAATGGAAAGATGGTTAGGATCGGCTAAAGCCTCTGAACAAAGTTCTATAGGTAAAAACCCAAGACTTCGTCGATAAGTTAATTAGAATAAATTATTTAGAATAAAATTATTAAAATTTGAACTAGAATAGATAAAAAAAATTCTTAACTTAAAATTTTTTTATTAAAAATGTCGCAAGCGAAAAGTAATAATAAAACTGTTGAATTAAAACTACGTAAAATTGTTGACAAAAATACACCTAAAACTATTACAATTAACAAAAAGAAATATTACATAAGTAAACCAATGATAGAGAATATTAAATTACAAGAAGAAAAGAATGGTGGAATTCTCCCATCAATTCCACTAATAATAGGTGTCATAGCAGCTGCAGGAAGTGTAGCAGGTGGGATAGCTGGTATTGTCCAAGCAGTAAATAAAAATAAATCAGAAAAGGCAGCATTAGAAGAACAAAAACGTCATAACAGAGAGTTGGAGAAAGTTGCTAGATAAATAAGAATTTAATAAGATAATAATTTAATAAGAAAGAATATATTTGAAAATAATTATGAGAATGAAACTAATGCTAATTTACAAAAGCGTAAGCCGAAATTTAAGATTGGAGATAGAGTTAGAATATTCAAATATAAAAATAAATTTGAAAAAGGTTTTGTTGGTTACTGGACTAAAGAGTTATTTGAAGTTTGTAAAATAAATCAAACTTATCCGATTATTTATGAAATTAAAGATTTAGATAATGAAGAAATAAAAGGTAGATTTTATGAAAATGAATTACAAAAGACTGAACCTTAATTATCATTGGAACTAACGTTTCGGGAATGAAATTCCCTTATTCAATTCTAACATAATATCAAAAAATGGTACTCCTTCCTGTAATTTGTATAAAACGTGAAGACATAATTGTTCGATATAATAATTTCCTGGTTTTTTAAATTGAAAAGTATTGCATGTTCCATTACCAAGTAATTCTTTTACTTCATTTGTAGGGGGAAGTCCGTATGAATCGAAATAGTAGTTTTCTACATTATGAGTATTCTTTCTCCCCGCAGAACAATGTACTCCTTTTTGTTCTGATGTATGGAGATTTGTTACAAAATTCACTTCAGGTACATCTTTCATCAACTGCAATTCATCTCTCATTAACACGTGAAAATTTTTTATTCCTAATTGATTAGCAATTTTCCTTAGGTCGAAATTTGTCGTGGTTTGTTTGCCGTATAATTTAAAGAATTCGGTTATGCTAGACATTTTATAATAAAAAAATTTCTAATAAGAATTGGCGTGTAGCAGCCGCTAAAATTGTGACAGCTGATAGGGGTGAGGCAAATCACAGACAATAGCGCATAATGCGGGTTGTGAAATCTCATTCACACTATGGGAACAAAAGCACAAATACAATCTAAACACAGTAGACATATGAGAGAGAGAGGATAAATGAATGAATGAATGAGCATTTCTCTTCATTTTAGTTTCCATAACAATAATTCATGCGACATTGTTTTGAATGGAAAAATACACCAATTGTCGAACCATGTCGGCACTTTTATCGACAACCATGTCGGCGCTTTTATCGACAACCATGTCGGCACTTTTATCGACAGCCATGTCGACAAACATTCTGACACATTTTGTGGCTCCAAAACTGGTTATGGTTGTGGTGTAAATTTCCATTAGCGTTCAAGGTCTTTCTATTAAAAGCATACGGGAATTATTGAGTAAAATATATTAAATAATAATAACTAAACAAGTCTTTCAACGCACAAAATTATTATACTAAAATCGATTTCGCCGGTCTGGCCTGGTCACTTAGTACATAAACAAATCTTACTGATATAATAGAGATCAAGTGCTAAATCATTTGAAATCATAAAACTTTAACATCACAAAAATCAAAGAGATAGAAATAATAGAAATGAAGTCCTAGCACAGTATAATGGTGAAAATCAATTTCTACATATAGTCACTGTCGGTACATTGGCCTGATTCCATTCGCTTTTGTTGTTCATTAATATTTTTGAGGCTTGTATGCTGTTTTTGATGTTAACGGCTTCCGATATTTGTCGTTCCATGGCGTTGTTGTGGTGTATGCTCTTCACATTTATCTTAAATTTCTGTTCTTGTTGCTCATGTACCTCTTTACAATGTTTCCAAAGTACTGATCCTTCTTTCCTTTCCTTGTATTGTTTCCAGTGTTCATTGCCTCTCAGCTTTGCAGTTCTTGCCGTCTCTCCAATGTAAACTCCCTCACAGCTTTCGCATATTATTTCATACGTGATTCCTTGTTCTTTACACTTCTCTTTACCATCACTGTCGCATACGAAGCATACATTTTCTCTACATTTTGTTGATTTGAATGGATCTGATTTTTGTAATTTTAGTTTCAATGTTTCTCCTGATTTCTCAATCACCTTTATTTTCACTCCACTCTTTATTACTTTCTGACATTCTTTCTTTAATATTGAGTTAGGCGTCGCCTGAATGAATAGGACACTATCATACTCATTTCTTTTATACCACTTTGTCTTTTTCTTTTGTTTTTCTCTATTTCTTTCCGATCGCTTCCATGCTCTTGGTCGGTATAGTGGTCTGGTTCCGTTTCTGTCATCTTCGAGCAATTTATTGTATGCATTCAATGCCGATTTCGTTATTTCTGTTCGGAATTTTTTGTTGTATCCAGAATATTGTAGTCTTTTGTTCATTTCTGTTAGATGTTTTGCGGTTTCCGCCCATTGTAAATGTTGGCTACAATTTAATATTATTCTTAGCATTTGCTGTGTTAGTATTGTTCTTTTTGTTGTCATCGACATCGCTGTCCTTGCATGTACAAAATGTAGAGAAAATGAATGCTTCGTATGCGACAGTGATGGTAAAGAGAAGTGTAAAGAACAAGGAATCACGTATGAAATAATATGCGAAAGCTGTGAGGGAGTTTACATTGGAGAGACGGCAAGAACTGCAAAGCTGAGAGGCAATGAACACTGGAAACAATACAAGGAAAGGAAAGAAGGATCAGTACTTTGGAAACATTGTAAAGAGGTACATGAGCAACAAGAACAGAAATTTAAGATAAATGTGAAGAGCATACACCACAACAACGCCATGGAACGACAAATATCGGAAGCCGTTAACATCAAAAACAGCATACAAGCCTCAAAAATATTAATGAACAACAAAAGCGAATGGAATCAGGCCAATGTACCGACAGTGACTATATGTAGAAATTGATTTTCACCATTATACTGTGCTAGGACTTCATTTCTATTATTTCTATCTCTTTGATTTTTGTGATGTTAAAGTTTTATGATTTCAAATGATTTAGCACTTGATCTCTATTATATCAGTAAGATTTGTTTATGTACTAAGTGACCAGGCCAGACCGGCGAAATCGATTTTAGTATAATAATTTTGTGCGTTGAAAGACTTGTTTAGTTATTATTATTTAATATATTTTACTCAAAAATGCTTTCGAAGTCTTTCTTTGACAACTGTGTTAAAATAACAAAAACATACGGGAATTATTCTCATTGAAGACAAACAATTGTTTTAAAGAATGCATGTCATTGTGAATACAATATTCCTGTAACAGACAGGATCGAGAGAGAGAGAAAGAAGTCACGCTGCTCCGTAAAAGTTTAATTGAGTTGTCCAACCGAACAATGTCATGGCATGATATACAAAGAGTTCCATTTACAAAAGTCAGTGATGAGTCATCAGCACACAAAACAAGCTAGTCATTACAATACGGATCAACAAAGGCAATGAATAGACATCAGATCACTCAGTCAATTAGCCGCATGACGAGAACAATTGTCAAGTGCGATTGTCAGTTATGTCGATGAGTAAGAAGAAAAAGAGATCTCATCACGAACAATTCCAATTTCTTGTGTTGCGTTTCCTTATTTTTCATATTACGTTCTCTATCTTTATGTTTTTCTTTATTCATTTCACTTGTTTTTAATTGTGATAACGAAGGATATATTTTCGAAGTTTCTTCCATTTTCGTCGTTTCTTCCATTTTTGAGGTTTCAATTTTTGATAAATATTTTGATATTTTTTAGACTACATAAATTTTTAGACTACGTAAATCTTGTTTTTGTAAATTTTCGCTAAAATCACAAGAGTGTAAAATTTGTAAAACATTGGAAAATATTCAGAAAATTCTGGAGGGTATGACATCCGGTGCGGAGCGGAGCGCCGGATATCATACCCTATACTACTTACACAATCAAATTACAATTACATCTATTTTCTGATAGAAAGCAATTTCGTGATGGGCTGACACTGAGTTGATGTGCTTAAAACATCGTAAATATGCCTACACTGTATACATGTAGTAAGTATAGTAAACGAACAAAAGAAAAGTTAAATCTAGTTACTATATCATAGAGCTAGTAAGTTACATTATTCATTTTTTCCCAACGCTGTGATTCTCTTATATCAATTTGCAGTGTTGACATAAAAATATTTTATTTTGCTTGATTTGCAAAAGTCAAGTAATTCACTTACAATGATTCGCAATGAAATAATTACATCAAATAATTCATTATAACTCTTGCTTTTCAATGGTGGCGATTTCTTTTAAGATTGTTCATATTGCAGAATGTCAACGAGTTACTTCACTTTCTTTTATCATCTTCTGCTTTAAGGTTTATGGCACCGTCGTCTTCCCTCGAACTTCGATTTAAAAAATTCATGGAAAAATGTTTATCTTAGATCAATTGGGTATGATCTAATACCCAATTCGGTATTCAAATGTATGAAAAATTGTGGTTATTATGATCTTTAAATGGCTTCAATAGCTGTCTTCCTCATCATAAGTTCTGTATCTAAATCAGTTGACTTGCTGCATTTTACATGAAGTTACCGGAGACACAAGGTGTTTCTGATTATGTTCCTTTCAGATTCAAATACGACATATCGAATGAATTAATGCATATTATTATTCATTCGATAAATAGTGCATGTAATAATGAATTCATGCTGTTATCGAATATATGCAAAACATCAAAACATATGTGCTTATGTATGATATTCCTTCGTGCGATATACTACTGTATGCGTATTCTTCATGGTGCACACTGAGAAGCATGCCCTGAAAACTCAGGCGTGTTAAGTATGAGTATACATACCTATTTTCATAGCATGCTTCTTTGTTTGATTCATGCATTTGGCACGACAACGCGTTACATGTTCTTAGTACGTCTCATATCATGTTTCCGCAGCGTGTACCGTATCAGTATACATACTGTTTTCAAAGCAAGATTCATACTCTGTAAAGTCATAGTATGAATCGTACGTGTGCTAGGGTATGGCCCGACAGAACGTTAAATGTCAATAGTATGATTCATACTATGTCTCATACTTCATATGTCTCTTCCATACTATGTTTCATACTACGCTTTCATAGTGTGTTTGGTATGAATATATATATGACTTTTCATAGTATGTTTCATATCATGATTTTGCTGAGTATGATTTGGGGTATGCTTCATCCTAAGTTTCATAATATGTAAAGTCATAGTGTGAATCAAACGTGTGCTAGGGTATGGCCTGACAGAGCGCTGCATGTCCATAGTATGTTTCATACTAAGTTACATACGTCTGCTTCATACTATGTTTCATACCTTTTTTCTGTACGGGTATCACTTCTGTAGTTGTTTGCGAGATTTCAATTTTCGCTGGTATCTTCGCCTAAATTTAGCCGCTTTTGCAACAAGTGATCGTAAAAAATATTCTTTCGTCACTCCGTTGTGTTCCCGAAACTTTTTAGTAGATTTTTCTCTCAAATTTTTCTAGCACACTTCTTGAAAGACACGTTTTGGAGAGCATCAAAGCGATCAGAACTCAATTCATAATAGACTCCATAATTATATATTACAACTTTCTCGTCAAGCATTCCCACCAAAATTTACTTCTTATTTCAAAACCTTATTTACTTGCGTTTCGTCCTGTTTCTTCAGGATTGATGAAAGGATCACTGACTTCCTTATAGAAGAATCTTCTGCTCAAGAGTCAAGCGGATTTTTAGAAAGCATCAGCTTTCAATTTGATCACCCTTAAAAATTGCAGGGTCTTTAAGGTCCCCTAACAATCTGCATAGCCCAGTTCACAAGTTTACAGAGCACTACATAATCTAAAAAGGCCGCACATGCTCTTATCTTTAACGGTGCCGGTCTCAATACCATCTCAAAAGGCCCCTCACGATATTGAACGGTCCTGTTCACAATCTCAAAAAGGGCATCCTCACTATCTTATAGGAGCCCCTTCGCAGTCTCAAATGGGCCCCTCACGATCTTAAAGGGGCCCCTTCGCAATTTGAAAAGGGCCCCTTCGAAGTCTCAAAAGGGCCATTTCACAATCTTGAAAGGCCCCTTACAAAATTTTAATTGTTCAAAATCCAAATTATTTGTTCCCTGGCGGAAATTTTTCTCACTACTTAGTTTATTCTGAAAAAACCGGAAATACGGTTAAACCCGGAAGAGTGGCAGCCCTGATATTTACTTCTTAGCAAATCAAACTATCAGTTTTCAGTTAAAGTAAAGCAATTTTCAGTCAATATTCCCACCTTCCGCCAACAAAACTGCTGCTGCCAATCTCCTAGGTATGGAATCACTCAGCCTTTGCAATTCTCCGATGCGATTTCAGTTCACCAAACGAGTTCAATCTTACAAATCAAAAAATTTGCGAACACGAACACCAATAAAAGTTTATAGACAGAAAATATTCTAATAATAATAATAATTCTTTAGTAGTAAACTTGTGGGCGGTGTTTAGGATTCGGTTCAGCAACGACGATGGAGAGCGACTGCATGTGATGAGAGACGACTTTATTGTGAAGCATGCATTGAACAAAGCGCAGATCAGCAGACCCGCGGGCTTCAGCCAATTACAGTGTGCCTTGCAGCGAGGTGACGCGTCAGCAGTGTCTTTCACCAAGAACAATAGAATCAGTACATGTAGAATCGCTGACAGGTGGTGCTGACATGAGAGGGACAAAATGGCAAATTCACGAATGGACAGAGTACTTTGCAGTAGAGTTGTTATACATTGCAGAAGGTCGACGGATATTATTGACATTGCACGTAACAAAAAGTATGCGAGGGAACGTCTTTGTCTCTTGGTATTTTCTTGATCAATTTCATGCAACTTTTATCTAACATCGTCTGTAAACAGAGTGCACTTTCGGATTCATCTACGGGCCACACGATCGAGCTGTACAAGCTTTTTAAACTGGATCTGTATATGTCAGAAATGACAGGCTATCAAGAAAACAACGTGACAAAAAAACAAAACTGACATACACCTGCCAAACGATATGACTTGGTTTTTAAAATTGCTCTTCAAACGTTTTATTATGGATATAGCACGACAATATTTTCATACAGGCTAGAAAATAGTTCTCCCATTTGGCATCAACAGAGAAGAAGACACCCAAAAGTTTCAAATTCTTAACGTCTTTAATGACAATATCATTGATAATGAGAGGGGAATGAGGGGACAGTGCTACGTTACACGATTTCCTTGAAATATGGAGGTTTTAGTCTTGTTGGGATTAATGGTAAGTTCTTTTTCTCTCTGTTCCGCTGACTGAATTGTCAACAGCACTCTGGAAATTATCAAAACAAGTATCCGTACCAAAGTAGATCAACGTAGCATCATCAGCACACACAACTGCTCTGGTGTCTTGAAAATTCGGAAGGTCATTGATCAAGGTCACATTCACAAAGAGGATTGGGTCAAGAATCGAGCCGTGAGGGACCCCAATGGCAACATCTTTCCACAGCAGCAATTCCATTATTCACAACACGTTTAAAACCAATCAGAAAGGAAGCTTTCGATGAATTTGATGACAAAGGGCTACATTTAAAGTTGTTAATCAAAGAAAGGAGGAAAGTTGAATGACTTACAGAATCGAAAGCCTTTTGAAAATCTGTGGCGAGAACTTTTGCATAATTATCAGCTGAGCTTGTAATATGTTGGAGGATGGACAAACGGATCGACAGCAACGCATTGGTACAGCCACCAAATCCATTGGGCATGAAGCCAAATTGCCTGGAGACAAGCGGCTGATTGAGAGACGGTAGAAGGACATGATCTGTGATTTACCGTTTTCAAACTTTGCTAAGAAATGGCAGGATCGAAATAGGCTTGAAATCAATTTCTCCTTTCGGAATGGGAATCACGTTGTCAGACTTCCAAAGTTTTGGAAAAACACCACTATGAAGGCATTGATCATATATGATCGAAAGTGGTAAAGCGAGAACATTGACGAAGGAACAAACGAAGACCCAGGTAATTCATCAGAGCCTACCGAATTAGCTTTACATTGCTAAGTCAATATAAATGTCCAATATTTCGGCATGCGTCTTAATCATGAAGCTAAAATACAAAGTTCAAGTGCAAAGGCTATCATATCTAAAAAGTGCTTTAAAATGTATAAAAGACCACACAGAAATATAATGACAATCAAAATGGATTGCAAGATCATAGATGTAAAAATCCCTTTACCCGCCCAATCTCCCAAAATACATTAAGTAAATTGGTTGATTTCTGGGCTTAATGGCCGGATACTATTCTATTCAAACTTTTTCCTATGTATGGAATCAACAAAGCCTTCTCCTAGAACTGAAAAGGAAGCGTCAGTAGACATACAATGGAGAAGAAATAAAATGATTGAGTAAGGTGACAAAAGACATTAGACGATGACAACCTAAGATGCTGTTTAATACAAGAAAACAAAGTTCGATGAGTTTCACCGACATAAAAATGATCACAATGAATACAATCGACGCGATAAACAACATTCGTTCTATAACATAAATTTCTGCCTCCGCAAATGCATCTGTCGTCACATTTTATCTGATTTTTAGGCTTGAGACGTCTCCATATCGATTTCTGATTTATCCAGACGTTTGATCAAAGATTCCACTTTATTGAAAAGAGCTTGTTTCAAGTGAAAACTGAGGATTAAGACTGTTGAGGAATGCACTCTTATATTCTGAGGATTTTAAATGTTACTTATTCTCTTCTGGAATACCGACTTACTTGTGTAGTCGCATTCTGTGATGAAATTGTTCCAATTTATTGGCCAGCATGATGAGTGAAAATGCGTGCCGTAGTTGTGCAGCTTCTCATATTACTCATGCTTCCATTCCAGAGGGAGCATTCTAATCATGAAGCCTTACTCCCTTTATTTTTTATTTCATTTTCTGATTAACACGCTTACTGCCAAACCGGAAAATTCGTGTCTTCTCCATTTTGCCAAACCAAACTAACAATAATATCTTCAAAATAATAAGTCCTTCACTATTTGTAACATCCAGTATGTTTTCTGGACGCAGTTTTCAGTTTATCTCACTGCAAGTTTACTCGCATTTGACAAGCATGATGAAAGTATGATGAAGTTGCGTCTTTGCCAACTGCGAGTATACTCGCGATGGTGATAAATTCATTTGTGAAGTCAATTAAATCAGTCCTGCGCTCTGTACCGGTATTGATGACTTGTTTTTTTGAATTATCAAAAGCAGCAATAAATGCGTCGAAATGTGCTTACTGGTCGATGAAGTTGCTGCTTCTCGAGCTGCCTTGGCTTCTTTCTCTGAATACCGGTGGAAATAGTTTGTTGGAAAGACACGTTACTCATCTTCAACAATATAGTTTTACATTCTCATACGATGATGAAAATCATCCCAGCAGCCATTAATAGTAGAATATAATGCTTACTAATTCAAATTATTAATTGAAGCAGTCCTAATGAGGGCTGATGGCGTTCTCCAATCCGCAAGTGTACAGATGCAATGCTACTGTAACAGACCTGCCAACCTTGAAACATGAAAATCCGGGACAAATTTTATTACCGTAACTACCCGCGTATATGACGATACCATGTATATGACGCAGTGGATATTTGACCCCAAAAGCGATGGAAAGACTGTGTGCCTGCGTATAGGACGCATCCTAATTTTAATCCTTAATTTCCATTATTTTTCATAGAAACGGTGTCATTAAGTTAAGTCATCTCCATTCAATTGCTACGATCGCAATGTGTGCTGATTCATGACTCACTCATCCTGTCAGTCAAAAATATTGATATATTGATAAATATTGACAAATATTGCAAGTATGAAATGTTTATAGGAAATTTTTGATTTTTGATGAATGCATTATTTTTATAATAAATGTGTCCATGGATAAGACGCACCTGGGCTTTTAGGTTAACTTCTGAAGAAAAAAGTGCGTCCTATATGCGGGTATTTACGGTATTACCAAAATGGTCGAGTAGCAATCCCATTTCTTCAGCTTTTCAACTCCATTTATGATTTGGAATCAAAAGTAGAAAAATATCACTTATAAATGATAAATACGTCTATTTCATAACAGCAAGGCAACTGTGGAACATAAAAATGTTAAACTAAAGGTCTAAAAGACTTGGCGAATTTTGTCGATTATGATGACAAATGATCGAATGAATAAACATTTCGGTATAGAGCAACTCTTGAAATCCTGACAGTTAAATCTCTGTCGTTGGTTAAATTCAGATTCCTACCCATAGGTTCGAGAAACCAAACTCTAAGATCAAGGCTAGGGACGCTTTTGTCTAGGATGCCGTGCAATGAATTCAAAAACCTGTTCAAATGTAAAGCCTTTCTGACACGAGACTTTACATATCTGCCAGTATTGCTGTGTCTCGAATTCTGTGAGAAATTCCTCAAAGTACTTGGCTTGCTCATGTCCTGCAAATTTCACAACGAAAGCAACAAAATAAGCTGAAAAGATTTTATTACTGTACACGCAACCTTTGTTTCCTTATCTTAGGATTGCGCGCGCAGCGCAAATTTTTGAAATATGCGTTCTTAAACGATCTAGAATTCATCTTAGGGTTAATAAATTCAAAATCTGGGACAGCATTTTAACTTTTCCGGGACATCCGGGACAGCTCCAAAATCCGGGACTGTCCCCAGGGAGCCTAACAGGAGACCAAAAAAAAGACGGAAATTTTTTGATTAACATAAATGCCATTTTACATTTTTACGAGAAATAGGCATCCTCTGAACATGTACATAATCACAGACATTGTTATTCTTATACTGATTTAAAGCTTAACACGGGTTCTAGAGACATACAGGAACACGAAATTTTGGTTTGGGAAAATTCTAGCTGTATACAGATATATAGCTACATTTAATTTCAACTTAGAACAATATCATACAGGAAAAACGCACGAGACCAACATCATTACTCCAAATTTCTGCGAAGAAAATGTACATGCTCAATCCAAAATAAAAATAACAAATTTTCTATAAAACATGAATTTTCATTAAAAACAACCTCAATCGCACTGATGATGATGATGAACAAAAGAGTTCATGAGGAGTTGTCAAAGGCAAAATAAATGCTGAGCAATAGAATGGCTTGGCTTTATGTATTGCAAATTACTAATGCGAATTACTAACAAAGTACTGCATCAGAAATCATAATTGGATTTTTTTGGTGGAAGCAGTCAATTTTTCTTTTGAGTGCAAAAAACAAAACTAAACTATGGTGGAAGATGATTAAAACTTAAAACAAAGCAAAAAACACAAGAAGAAGCTACGTCATCTAAACCTCATTTATAGAAACTTCTTAAAGATGTTTGCTTCAGAGATGTCTGCTTCTCATCAATCTTTCTCTGATCCTTTTCAGCGCCTTCAAATCGCCTCTTCTTCCTCTGATCCTTTCCAGCTTCTTCAACTCGCCTCTTCCTCCTCTGATCCTCATCTTCTTCAACTCGCCTCTTCTTCCTCTGATTCTCGGCTTCTTCAATTGGCATCTTCTTCCTCTCATCCTTTCCAGCTTCTTCAACTCGCCTCTTCTTCTGATCCTGTCCAGCTTCTTCAACTCGCCTCTTCCTCCTCTGATCCTCATCTTCTTCAACTCGCCTCTTCTTTTGATCCTGTCCAGCTTCTTCAACTCGCCTCTTCCTCCCCTGATCCTCATCTTCTTCAACTCGCCTCTTCTTCCTCTCATCCTGTCCAGCTTCTTCAACTCGCCTCTTCCTCCTCTGATCCGCATCTTCTTCAACTCGCCTCTTCCTCCTCTGATCCTCATCTTCTTCAACTCGCCTCTTCTTCCTCTCATCCTGTCCAGCTTCTTTAACTGGCATCTTCTTCCTCTCATCCTGTCCAGCTCCTTTAACTGGCATCTTCAAAATTGGTTCCTTTCGCAAACGTTTCTTGTTTCTTCCTGCTGCTAGCAAAATCAAAGCTTGCTTTCTATGCTTCCTTCTGGCTTTTTCAGCAGCTTCAATAGCAATTCTTCTAAACGTACTTCTGGCGATGGATTTTCTAGGTGTTATTGCCAATGTACTCAAGAACGCAGTTTTCCTTTGTTTCTGTGTCTCAAGGTTCTCTTGCCTTTTCATGTACGCACCTAGCATCTTTTTTACTAATTCCTTCGGAACAATCAAGTGACAGGGGACAGAGATTAACATACATATTTCTGAATAGCTTTGAGATTGGGCGACGCATCTCCTACCTCACCCCCGACCCCTTATATTTTTTTTGCATATTTGTACCAATCTCGAGAATGTTCAAAATCATGAAAAAAAGACGGAAATCCGTAAAAAGACGGAAAATTAGGCTCCCTGTGTCCCGGAAAATCCGGGACAGTTGGCAGGTCTGCTGTAACCATTGGATTAATCAGTTCTTATAAGAACTCAATGGAACTTTCTCGTGGCAACGAGCTAAAATTGATCAGCTTTGGCCCAATTTCTTGTAAAAATGGAAATCTTAAGACTTGTAACACTACTCATTCTTACTGTTAATATATTGGATTCCAAACACTGCCGCATACATGTTCAAAACAGACGTCTAATATACCTTACTGACTACAGATGCTGGTAGTGGAAATACAATAGGACAATGGTCACCATAGGTTAAGGAAATTAAAAATGGATATTATAAAACAACAGGAGATTGATGGATAAATATTGGAAAAGTTGAGGCAAAACATGGAGATATAATTGTGCTACTACACCGATTACAAGTGAAATAATGCTACACTATATCTGACACTACACATGGTGGATAAAGGTAATAGTGGAAAAGTGGAAAGTGGATAATGGAGGCAAACAATAGAAATACAATGACACTCTACTACACTGAAAGCAATGAAACTATACACACTATACCTGAGAATACACATGGAAAATACTATCTCTTCACTTGAATTTGTTATCGCCAGTTTCTTAACTGACAAAATACTGAATAGGTATGATATGTCTTGAAAGACATGCCACAAAGATAAGTCAGACATCATTCAAATGTTACGTTTCCCACAAGTAAACTCATCCTGTCATCAAATTCGTCCCATCAATAAATATAGTTTGCTTTTTGCGATCCGCACATGTAAACAAATCCTGTACATCAATCTTTGCCTTTCCGATTCCCACAAGTAAACAGATCCTCGAATCCCATAAACATGTAATCGTTGTGATAAATATGTAATTCGCCTTAACACAAACTTCGCCTCATACATCAAGACTTAGCAACAGTAGCTCTCTCAACTCCCGTAAGCCACGCTAAGCGCTCCGCATTCTCTCTTCACCGCCCCCACCCTCCCCCCCGATGAGTCGATGAGTCTGACATGGTGACATGGCATCGATGAGTCTGACACCGTAATAACACTAGAATCTAGTGAGACCATGAAGTTATGGTGCTATCTATAATATATGAAGTTGCGTCATTGAATTTCCAATATATGTTCTCCAATATGTATTTCCAATATGTAGCTCTAAGCTACATGAAATTTTGAATCTTTCTACGTTCTCAGTCCTTCAATCGATGACTCCGACAAGCAGCATCGATTATCAGTTATAATGTTCTTGTTTATCATAAAACCCCGTTCTGGATTACCGTGCGACACGACCATCAAACAGCAAAAAGCCAATTTACTCATAATTGGAAATTTTGGAGAATTTGTGGTTTTTATTTCGGACACTGGCTAATCGCAATCCCGGTATCTCGATCGAGATTTATATATACTGTATACTCGTATGTTTTTAATCATTAAGTTTCAAGAAATATTTCAAAAGACGATACGTGCTTGTAAAATGTATATCTTTCAACGTGAACTAAACAAACATCTAAGGTAGGTAAAACTAGTCAACTCGTAAAAATATTGGCGAAGTAAGGTAAGACACTGAATTGTGTTATCACTCATTCTCGACCATAATTTCGTTAAGAACAAACCGGCCGCCGAGAATGCCCTTTCGGATTCTACCGAATGTTGGAGAAAAATCTATCAGTACAATATCAACTGATGTGATAATGAGTATTGGCAAAAGATTTTCTATATCTGTGTAAGCAACTGTCTGCACCATCTTCACAATCATGAAATGACAAATAAAATGAAATCTACTTTGTTAAATTTGATGTAATATTAGCTGAGCTATCGCCAATTTTGTGTTTCGAAGACTTTCTGTCAACGGTACTCACTTATCAGTTGAGCATACATTCACTTAGAGAACAAATGCATTTTTTGACTTAACTTCTGAGCCACTGGGTCGATTTTGATGAACGAAACGTTGTCTTCATCACAACAACAAGATGAATACAACTGCAATATCATTTTGTCGATAACTGACGATTTTTTTCAAATTGTCTTTCACCGTCAATTAATAACCGAGACACAATTCGTTGTCGATGTGTGAAAACCAACACAGCGCAGCTGCTCTAGCAGTCCGGTGACCTGTCAATAAAACGAATTCGGGAGACTCAATGGGTTGAATGACGGTTTCTTCGACGGTTTTTCCCTCAAAGACCGCAAACCGCAACCTAGGGCAATTACTAAACTACATACGATGCCATAAAAGAATTACTAAACCATATACGGTGCGATAGCTCCGTTAATATTGAACATTTCCCAAAATCAAACACCTACTCGGGTTCCTCATGAAGTGACCAACAAGCACACATCATCAAATGGGGACATTTCAACTACGAAAGGATCATCTCAGCTGATGTGCAAGGTCGTTCAAGGTCAAAATTTGGAATATTGCAAATATTTACTCTTGTTTATGTATCAAAAAATTGTAAATAATTATACAAGCAATGCTATGAAACAATATCATTAATTCATAGTAAATCTTAGATAATGATCTCATATTTTGAAATTGTCAGCTGACGATCTAAACGTGAATATATCGCAAACTATAGAATATACTACTTCGGAATTGTTTAATCGAAGCCAGCCATTACGGCTGCATTTGAAATTGTCAGTCTTACTTTTACAAGACCTGCTTATGGTGGAATCAGAATGTGTGTGCATCAGCATTTGCTATTAGGAACTATTCAGCAACTGTGCACTTAATGCCGATGTCTCTTTCTTACGAGTGACTACCTCAGGGGGGCAGAAATGTGGTAAGTGTTCCTATAGAGTCGTAAGACTCATTATTAACAAGTGCCGATTACATAACGAGTTAAGGTAAAAATATTCAACACGCTCTTGAAGCTTTTTCAAATATTCAATGAAGTTTCCTGAATCAAGTGCTGAAATGTGACAGAAGAGGTATTTGGCTTAACATTTTGAAGGAAGTACACCGAGTGAAATGGGGTTTCAAGTAATCACATTGAAGTTGATTCTGACATTGGTTCGGGTTTGATTCTCCCTCCTCCTCTACTTCCGACCTGTCTACAAGACAACTGAGACAAAACAAATGGAAATCTGCAACTGATCAAGAATCTTTCGATCTGAATCACACTAATAGGCATATCCGAACACCTCACCACACCTACGACAAAAATGACCTCAACCATTCCAATCCTCATCCTGTAAACCAGAATTCATCCGCAGTGACTTCCAAGCTGTGCTTCAAACTCCGTTGTTGCAATTATTTCAGTTAAACTGAAGCTTATTTAAGAAAAAATGTAGATGACATCAAATTATGCTTAGAAGAAGTCGCTGAAGACCTTGAACGACCTTGCACATCAGCTGAGATGATCCTTTCGTAAATGAAATTGGTCCTCATCAAATTACTGAATATCACCGCAGTTTTTCGACAATTTAAAACAAATCGTATTTAAACAAAAAGTCTAAAAAAACAACCTATACGAGGCAATGGCTTCCATCAATCTCAACCATTCACCACGAAACTTCACACACATATACTACAAGTCCTAATGATCCAGACAATATCCCATTTGACCTCTCTCGATGCCATCAAGCGGCTTCCATCAATCTCAACCATTCAGCACGAAACTTCACACACATATACTACAAGTCCTAATGAACCAGACAATACCCCATTTGACCTCTCTCAATGCCAATTACTGATGTCAATCCCCAAAAACCTCCCTCGACCAATGAAAATTATCAGCATATCCGAAAAACACATATGCGGGGCCATGGCTCCCACAAAACTAAACCGACTCTCTCCAAACTTCACACACGCATACTACACCTCCCAACGAACAGGAAAATACCCTACTTCACCACTCTACAGGCACTCCACCTCCACTGAACTTCAAAAAACTCTGTCCACAAAATTTACCTTGCACCACTAATCAACACATACACACACTCACTTATACGGGGCCATGGCTCCCACAAAACTAAACCGATTCCCTCCAAACTTCACACACGCATACTACACCTCACAATGAACAGGACAATACCTCACTTCACCACTCCAAATGCATTTTGCCACTTTTACATACTACTCACTAAAACTACATACAACGATCCATGTAAAATCACCTATGCGGGGCCATGGCTCCCACAAAACTAAACCGATTCCCTGCAACCTTCACACACGCATACTACATCTCCCAACAAACAGGACAATACCTCACTTCACCACTCTACATTCACTCCACCTCCACTGAACTTCAAAAAACTGTCCACAAAATTTACCTTACACCATTAATGAACACATACACAAACTTACCTATACGGGGCCATGGCTCCCACAAAACTAAACCGATTCCCTCCAAACTTCACACACCCATACTACACCTCACAACGAACAGAACAATGCCTCACATCACCATTCTACATGCACTCTACCATTTTTACATACTACTCGCTAAAACTACATACAACGATGCATGTAAACTCACCTATACGGGGCCATGGCTCCCACAAAACTAAACCGATTCCCTCCAAACTTCACACACACATACGACACCTCACAACGAATAACAATACCTCACATCACCATTCTACATGCATTCTACCATTTTTACATACTACTCACTAAAACTACTTACAACGATGCATGTAAACTCACCTATACGGGGCCATGGCTCCCACAAAACTAAACCGATTCCCTCCAAACTTCACACACACATACTACACCTCACAACGAACAGGACAATACCTCACTTCACCACTCCAAATGCATTCTACCATTTTTACATACTACTCACTAAAACTACTTACAACGATGCATGTAAACTCACCTATACGGGGCCATGGCTCCCACAAAACTAAACCGATTCCCTCCAAACTTCACACACACACTTTGAAATTCACACTTTTTGAAGTTCAGCGGAGGTGGAGTGCATGTAGAATGGTGAAGTGAGGTATTGTCCTGTTCGTTGGGAGGTGTAGTATGCGTGTGTGAAGTTTGGAGGGAATCGGTTTAGTTTTGTGGGAGCCATGGCCCCGTATAGGTGAGTTTACATGCATCGATCGTTGTAAGTAGTTTTAGTGAGTAGTATGTAAAAATGGTAGAATGCATGTAGAATGGTGAAGTGAGGTATTGTCCTGTTCGTTGTGAGGTGTAGTATGTGTGTGTGAAGGTTGCAGGGAATCGGTTTAGTTTAATAAGTAAATAAGTCGATTAATAGAAGAGTTTTTTAACTAGTCTAAATTCGGTAAGATTTTGTTCGTTAGGGTGTCGACTTTTTTTGACGTCTCACAGGGCGAAAAGAAGTCGACTTTACCAGACCAATTTAAGTCAACATATATACATGCCTAGGCATCAATTGAAATCTTTTCATGAACCTTTATTTCAGGCTTAGGCCTAATACACCATACTCACATAATGAATAGGACAACGCAATCTAAGCTCTATAAGAGAAAACAATATTTAGAAAAAATCAATTATATATATCAAAATAAAAGAGTTTAGAAACAATAGATGGCGATAATTTCGCATAGGTATAAAATAGTTGATACAAATGTTTGAAATCTAACAATGTACAATATCGTTAAAAGATCTACAGAGGGGCTCGAATTAATAGAGTAAACAGACTTTTTTCAAAAACTATAGTACGTCGTATATTTCACTATTTATAAATACAACATGCAACAATTGAGCTTACAATGTTTTAGTACCTTGCTTTGCTTCCTTTTGCACCGATCACAGATTGAATCAAATATAATTGGATCAGGAGAGTTTCCTGGCCACTTCAGAACTTTCATTCTCAGCTCTGTTTGAAGAAGTCTCGTCACAATCTTGGCCGTGAATGACTATACTGAATCAACGCGTGGCAAAGATATCTGTCATATTGCATTGATTTCAATGATCCTTGACTTGAAGCAGTCATATTAGAATAGAGTAGAAAAGAACACAGCACTCATTTGCTTTAGTGAAACGAGATATTCCGTGTTCGTCAACGAATACTCTATTAATTCGAGCACCTCTGAATATGTATAGGATAACACAATCTGAGATCTATAAAAAAATCAATAGTTGGCGATATTTTCGCAGAGGTATAAAATCGTTCTTACACAAAAATAAACATAAAAAACAAAGGCATATTCAAGTTTCTGGTCAAAATTAGTTCAGTAAATTTACTCACTAAATAAATCGGTAATCTATGCAGTGCGAGTGGTGCCACCTTCCATAATTCTTTCTACTTGAAAAATTTTTCTTTTTTCAATTTGTGGCATCCTCTTCAAGACATCCCCCAACTGTCTACGCACCAAGTTCTTCTTTTCCAATGTGTTGATGTTGTGGTGCTGAAAAAAATTTAAGATTTTTAGATAGATATAAATGATAAAAATGGTAATTTGTAGTACGTGTACAGTAGTACAGGTCTGTTCATAAGTAACCGTACACTTATATTTCATACATAACTATCACTTTTATTATTACATCTAATATAAATTCTTATACGAGTCCATTTAAAAGACGTTAACGTTAGATCACAAGAGCAATTCACCCTCTCTAAATTCTTAACTTAACACTGAAAAGAAAGTTCAGTTACAGTATCTTATAATTGAAAAGAAAACAATTTTTGTCCGATCAATATTTAATTGATGCGTTTTGGCATCGAATCAACGGAAGTTCTGATGAAGTCAATAAATATGTTGCTCCAGATGTTGTTGATTCTTTGCCAAAACAGATCTTCCTGGTCTTGGGTATTGCCTGGGATAGGATTGTAGGATAATTGGGCTCCTACGAGCGACCACACATTTTAAATAACATGAAGATCCGGTGACAGTGGTGGCCGGTCAAAAGTGTTGACGGAGGCGTCTTAGAAAGTCATAACCCGACGACTCCGGTCAGCGACGCGTTGTCTTGAGCAAGATGGTATTGAACATTCAATTGATGAGATTCGTACATCTCTCGAAGCAGGGTTTCATAGCGCTCACCGTTCAGAGTCTCATAGAGACGCACAAGAGGTCCGACTCCATCTCCACTGACCGAGGCCCATACCATCAGTCGAGCTACACGTCTTTGCGCTGGTGATGATGTTGCAACCTCGATGCTGCGTTCTCCCTTTTTTTTACCGTTTTACGTCCATTTTCCCCATTCACGGGGTTGGACGGTGCTGACATCAGTCAGACTTTGTTGGTGCTTCGTCGCTTACAGTCCGGATGCCCTTCTTGACGACTGCCTGATATGTTCTTGGTCAGCCTGGAACCCAGGACCCTGAGGGTCGTAAGCGGGTGTTCTAACCACTACACCACTCCCTTTCTTAGTCGAATGAATTGTAGACCAATCGTACGATTCGCAAAGAAAGGAGCCTCATCAATAAAATTGACCTTTCGCCGGTCTTCTATCAACCAGTTTTGATGTTTCCGCGCCCATTCGAGCCTTCGTTCTTTATGTCGCTGTATCAAGATCGCTTTTTTCTTCATGACGAGGAAACGAAATTCCAGCTTCCTTGAGGCGGCGATGAACAGTCTCTCTTGAGATGTTCATACTGCTAATGGTGCTAATTCTTTGGAGCTGTTTGGTTGACGACTGTCGGTTAGATATGGCCTTGAGCACGAGATGATGATCTTGTTGACGTGTCGCCTTTCTTGGTCTTCCACTACTCTTCAAATCAAGGACTTCTCCAGTGAACCGAAATTTCTTTATGATATCGTAAATACTTCCTCGTCGTATCTTCAGTTTCGTACTAATTTTTGAGGTAGAATAGTTGTTTTCATGCAGTAACAGTACCTCATACCGCGTGCGTTCGCTCAAACATCTGGGCATCGTCTCTATCTGCTAAACGGTAGCGCATGATGACAATTTTATTGGGAGACACGTGACGACAATGTTGGAAATCCAATCCCTTACACTGTTGTTCAATTGACGGCACACTCATATATCCGTTGTAACTTTATCTGGTCCCTAATGTCAGAAGATCAGAGAGAAAGTTAAGTGTACGGTTACTTATGAACAGACCTGTATATGAATACGCTAGTTGAGATTTCAAAAATAGAGAAAATGTGAAGTCTGAAAACGTGATACCACAGTAATTGGCACCAAGAGGGATTTCATAAATAATTTGTACTGGACAGTGGACAGACAATAGCAAACTTTGACTGTCACCCTCCCTCTATCCAGCAATGTGATGAATTTTCAGACCAGCAGATGTTCCGCACAAAGTATAACCCTGGTGGACAAAGATCAACCACTTCTGCAGATAACTTCGAATTATTGTCAGACGAATTTATGCCTCTGACTTCTAAGAAGTGGAATTGATTCTTATGAGCCCTGTTATTGACACAGCCTCGAAAAACTGGCTTATCATCTGCGCTTGAGACCTAGGGGTTCATCTGCAAGATGGCAAGCCAATTTTTCCTGACTGTGTCAAGAACAGGGTGCATAAGTCAAATTCATGAAAGCCATGGGTACGAATACGTCTTAATCGTCTGACCCTTGTATATAATACATCAACATAGAGTCAATAATGTGAGAAAATGCACCCTATAAATTCCCTATCATCCACAGAGACATCTTATAGTGCTCGAAATTTATACGGCTTGGTGGCAAGATAAGAACCTAAGGTCATGTTGTGAAGAGCACAGAATTGTAGCATTCCTTGTCATTTAATACAAAATAAGCAATAAAATTGTATGAAAAGGTCGGCGCTTCGTGCCGCAGACATTTCTAGGGACCAAAGGAGTCTTAATATCTTGGTACAGAATTCTTTAACTGAAATGGTCAGAAGGTTGTTTGCCAGGCGCCATAATCATCGGATTTCAATCTTGAAGACTTTTAGCTACTTTTGAAGTGGAAGGGGTTGCGAAGCAAGCGCAGCTTTAATGACTCTGAGGACCTGGAAGATTTCCTTTTCAAAGATTAAACTGACTGGAGAAATTCAAATCTTGAAACAAAAACAAAGACTGTTTGACCATTTCCCTTCTATGATACAGGCCTCAAGAAATTACCTATCAATAAACGGTATTACTTTTCGGGAAATCTTATTTGCTTTTACTGAAAAATATATTATCAAAACTTATCGAACACAGCAAGTATTTTCGTAATCATGAAAATCTGTATCATTCAATTTATAAACCTCTAAATGCCACGTCAAAAGAATATTCATAATAGGTATCTAGAGTAAAGGTTTCCAACCGGGGGATCACGAGGCCACTTTATTGGGGTCGTGAGAGCCTCCTGGAAAATACAGTGGAATCCGCTTAATTGGTCCACCCCGGGAAATTCAGTTTTGGCCCAATTAACCGGATGCCCCAATTAACCGGAATTATATTAGAATATTGTTAAGTACCTATCATAATAAAACTTATTAAAAATAGAACATTTGGACTTATTTACATACTTATTTACTTACTTATTAAACCTTATTAAAAATCGGAAAACATTGCATGACCTACATACACATAAAATAGGATGGTGTACGCGTAAAGCATAATTTTATAAAATAGCAGGGTGAGAAACACATATGTATTTAAAACATTCATGCTAGAAATGAGTTAATTAAAGTACACATCAATAAAACATAAACAAATAGGAGAGTAGAAAACATGCATACACATAAAGCAGTTAAAATAACAGGGTAAGAAACGTGTATAAAATTATGTAGGTAAAACATACATAGCTACTATAGAAATGAGTGAATTAAATTGTACAAAATTGTCTAATGTCACTTGAATTTTAGGCCTTAATATTGTTGACCTATCAATGTTGTCCTGCAGAGTGTACAAACTGGATGACATGTCGATTCCTTGTTGAAGCATGTATCTTTTCAGCGTTTGGAGATTGCATAATCAACAAGAATTAAGCATAATTAACAAGATTGCATAATCAAATGGCCAGAAAGCTATTTAATGTGCAAAACTGTTTATTTTCGATGCAAGAACAATGAAATCAAATTGTTTGCTTTAATAAGTGTCACAAATCTGCCAATTGACTAAAAAACAGTCACTAAAATAATTAATGTGTTGTGTAAAATTGGCCCAATTAAGCGGAATTTTGCCCCAATAAAACGACATATTCATACATATGTTAGATATAAATGATTCTGTTTATAAACAAATGCCCCAATTAAGCGGATGCCCCGATTATCCGGTGGTCCAATTAAGCGGATTCCACTGTATCTGTATCCGTCCGGCTATTCAAATTATTTAACTGCAAGACCGCAGAAAAAGAGATTAAACAAGTTGCGCGCTTAAAGGCCGTGGTGTAGTCACCATTCAGTATGTGTTTTCGAATATGTTCAATAACGATGGCAGTGAAATATTGAATATGATAACAGTTCAATATAAAGGTGTTTTCTAACTTCTCTCAATTTTTACGCGGAGCCTTCCGGATTTGCCATGGGGGGGGGTCTCGGAGCGATAAAGGTTGGGAACCCCTGATCTAAAGAGTAACTGTCAACTATTCATTTTACTGGGTCAACTAAGCCTATGTATTTCAGAAGGGGTGTAATATTCTAGGGAAAATTTACTCTAAATATGGTTGACTTAATTTAATTCCTAGCATGATACAAAGTATGCAGCAACAAAGTAAAAAAAAACGCTTACCTCGCTCAGATTGAGGGCATCTATAACAAAGACAACCACTCCAGCTTCAATGGCGGACAACTTCCCCCTCTGACCGTTTTTTGAGAAAGTTTTCCACACGGAGGGTGGCGCCAATCTAAGTAGTACGTTCACAATACTATTTTTCTTGTTTTTGGTAACCTCGTGTTTCACTTGCTTCAGCGCGTTTTTGTAGTGCTCTTTATCTTTCAGGACGGATATTAAGGTTTCTGCTGACGAAGCATGATATGTACGGACTTCAGGCATTTCGTCGTCACTTTTCATCTCCGATTCTGCTTTCTTGGCACTCAGTCTCTGTTCGATTCTTATTAGAAGACGGAAAATTTCTTTAGACCAATGTGCAACGTGCGGACAATGACAACGAGTTATGTTTGCATCCGCATCGACAGACTGATCTCCTGTCTCAGGGGCAAATGACAGTTTAGGATCATCAGTGTCTTCATTTGTAAGTTTCGCTTGGACTTCACTCTCATACGACTCGGTATCCGATTTCGACTGTGTAGGTGCAGGAGGTAATGGTAGTTGAATGGGATGACCAAGCCTCTTCACATTCTGCTGTTCTTCAAAAGGATTATTATGGATCTCATTGCCTGGTAACCAGATATCCGATAGGAACTGAATGGGTGTAGATGAACTGGGAGGTGTTGATGATGGAAAATCGTGATCATGAGGCGGAACGATCTCAACCAGCTTAATCGCATTTTGCCTTTTCAGTAGATGCTTTCGTTTTCTCTTCGGCTGTGAATCACTCTCGACTTCCGATTCTGTGTCAACGCTGTCTAAACCAAATCGCTTTGTAGGACGGATTCGTCTTTTACGGCCTTCGTCCGCTTCCGACACCGACAGGGATCCCACATCAAGATATTTCACACATTGTTTATAGTGATTTTGTCGTAGGAATCTGAAATCAAAGAAGTTTTGAGATGTAATGGTAATACTAAATTATTTATAAATATAGAATTTCTCAAAATATTCTTCGGAAGATTCTACGCAAAGTTGTATACGCATGAACCAATCTTAGATAAGCATTCTCACAAATCTGTAACGGGATTTATAGATGACCTCAATGAATTCTTCCACAGCGGCTTCGGCACTCCGAGAACATCTTCTTCACTATCGGAAGCAAGAAGAATCGCAGAGCACAAGGTCATGTGAACAGGGTGGATGCCCTACTTCTGCGATTTCCATTTTCCTTAACTGTTTCGTAACCTGTGCCGGTGAGTCGGAGAGTTGTCCTGATGAACTGCCGAAACTGAATTCAACGCAGTTGACAAATTATGTTTAACTACATTTGCACAGATCATTGCAGCAACTAGAATGTAAATTAACCAAACTCATTTAGATAGTCATAGACATTCATTAGGTCACACCTGACTTATTGCATTGCTGTCACTCTTCAACTTTATGTCTCCAAAACGTATGAACAGCTCTCGTACAGTAATGGCTAACACATGGCAATGAGAACTTGTTAAAGGCACAGTGCACAAAAATTTATTCTGGTGTCTATATATACCTCTAAAATTATAGCCTTTTTTGCTACAACAGGTTCGGTGATAGAATGACTACTTAGAAATCCATTGCCTTGTGATTAAGTAACCGCTTTCACATGAAGGATTTAAATCTTAATGCTTGGACTATAAAAATACACGAAGTTCACCGTTCAGAGGAACGAAATATCCGATTTAATTAAAAATTCGGATACGATTAACTTGGACGACCAGTTTACACAAGCATAGCACATATATGTATAGAACTAAGACCCCAGTATTAGTATACCTTGGTCGAAATTCCAAGCAATTCGATCGGCGTTTTTGAATATGCAAGTTTTTGAATGTGTGAGCAAAATTTGACTTTTACGAACTAGGCACAATATTGCAGCATGTATAAATGAAATAGTACTAAGTTACACAATAGTTGATTAGATATAGACGAAATTACAAATATTTGCAGACGGGGAATGTATTTAGACAATTTCAAAGTCAAATTGACATTCATTAAGAAAATAAGCATACACTCACCACTTTCTAATAAAATTTCAGCAGAAAATGAAGACCAAGTCGAGTGTGGCGATTGTTCTTTTCGAAGATATAGTCGAATTTGTGCATATTCCTTCTTAGGTGGAAATGCTGTGACAATCATTTTATCCTCCTTAAACTCAATCCACGAGTCATGGATAATCCCACCAATCAAATCGCCTGAAGCTGACAAAAAATCCTCATAACTATTCGCATCAACTGCTGTGGAATTACTGGAATCATCTGAGACTTGCAGAACCTTCTTTTCGATAGGAAGTAGATCCATGTCGTCGTCTGAATATACTTCAAAACATTTGTTTACAAGTTTATCTAATCTTCGGCGCTTCCTCCTTGCAGTACTCATCTGAAGCAAACGATAAACAGTAAATGAAGAAATGATTTATATTAAAGTACTGAATGGTTAAGTTCAAGAAATTAACTAACGGTAACAGAATATATACAAAATTTGTCTCAATTTGTAGCAAGGAATATTTGAGTGTCTCTTCCGATCATATTTTCATGTAGCCTGCATGTGCGAATAAGCTTTGAATGAAAAAGTCATCATTTTGAAAAATGTGTAAAACTGATAATTTTAATTATAGTTGTTTAAATGCTTTTTCGTGTATGGAAGTACAAAAAACGTTTTTTCGTGAGTTCCTGAGCATTTGGAAATAATCTCTCCCCTCCCAGCGCTTGTAGAGATGACGATATCGATGGGAAGAAGCGGACGACACTGCACACTTAAGTTGACAGCAAGGTTGACTAAGAAAGCAAACGCTTAAACATTTTTAAATAGAAAATCACGACAATCACGACAGTCAGCATCAAATTTATTGATTTCTTACCGACATAAGATTTGTAAAATGTATAAAAAAGATAGACTACGCATAATATCTGAAATAACGTCATCCAATTGGAAAGACCAAGCGTTGGTTAAGAACAGAAAGAAAAACGATAGAAATTCCCCAACGCGCCGTAGCGAGCATGTATATTATATACATATAAATACATGAGTGGGGAGGATCAGTTGGATCCAAACATTTCAACTTATCGAATTTTCATCAGGAGATGACGATGGTGGTGGCCAACAATACCATGGCTACTTAGTGTTTTAATTAATAATGGATGGCAGCAGCTATTGAGAAATCAATCAAATTTCATACAAAAGATTGTACGGGCATATCTCTAATTAGCCAAAGCTTCGAGAATAAGTTTGACCTATTCGATTATTTCTGCTACAAGGTCAGGACAAAAGCGTCTTGGTCTTGACACAATCATACGATGTGATGGTGATGGCCATTTTCTGTCAAAATCACACATCAAAGAAAATGTGCACACTGCCACAAGAACGTAATGAAGCTGTGTACAAAATGCGATGTTCCCCTACATTCAATGCTTCCCTAAGTTTCGCACCGCACGGAGTATCATGTCATGGGTGTCAAGTCATTTCGACCCCCTGACATTTCGACCCCATAAATTAAGTCATCTTGACCCCAAGAAATGGGGTTATCTAATCTACGCTTCTGCATAGTGCGTTGGCTACAAATATAGATAAATTGATGTGCTCTATTCAATTTCCTGCCTACTAGCTGGCTGTTGCAAGCTCCATCTGTCTGTTTCATCAATTTCAACATCTATCAAAGATTTCAAATTCCGCGTGATGTGGGTTATTTTTCCTGATGGATATTTCGGCTGTAATTTGCATTCATTAGTTAAAATATGGCTCATAGTGGTCTATTCTGCCTATCTGAAGTGGATTCACTAAGTGATGATCAAGCACTGACGACCAATCCCTAATTCTTGGTCGAATTACAGCATATTCGCGTAGGAGGGTCGGGGTTATCTTTATTATGGAGAATCAGAGCTCGGCTTTGCGCTCAATCGAAAGATCGTGACCGATTTGCTCAGATTATGCCTGTTGCCTTCTTTGGAAAGAGTTGAGAAATGCAGGAAAAGGAAAAAACTCAAAAATCGCCGAAAAACGGGGTCGAAAGCATCACACCGATGAGGTTATTGCCCACATAGGTTAATACGTGCGAAAATTGTACTCAACTTATGAATAAACTATCCTGAAGCTATGTTATGCCTATTAGGAAGAAAAGTACTGAGGTGCCTTTGCTGAACGGGCACTTTTGCATCTGGATATTTCAACATTAATTTCAGCCATTTTTATTTTAGATACAATTGCAACTTGTTTGAAATTGACTCTATTTGAAGTTGCTACAGCTGATTTTAACTTAGTGGTAATTTCCAAACTGATTAAGATGAGTACAACTTTACCAACGCGTTGCCCATGCATTGAAAAGCGCTTCGTTCGGATTGGATCAATTTGCATATGTTTTTAACCAATGAAAAGATTTTAATGAAATTTCGAAATGTCATTCACGCAAAGCTGGAATTAAATTTTTCCATGCTTAACATTTAAAATCGCTAGCAGCATGTAAAAATTAATTGAAGAATTAAAAATACAGATGGTGACCAATCACAACCATTCAATTATTTATATAATTTCAAGGTAAACATACGTTCAATTATTTTTGTGAGCCTAGCCTTTTTAGGTTGTGAGTTATAGTTCGGTAGCATTTTTCAGACTGCATGACTATCTGCAATACATCGATTTTCACCAAGTTTCAGCGGCATGACAGTTAAACAATGTCTGCATCACAATTAAATGAGATGTACCTGCTGCAACGGAAGAAATATTTTTTGAGTATAGTAAATATCAAAATGTGAACAGCGGGGAGTGAAGGATCTTCATCGTGCAGCATGTTGCATTCAGTCAAAAATCGCTGTATGAGGCAATTATGAATTTGCCTTTCCATCAACATTTTAAAGCATCTGACCATTGATCATAAAAAAAGTATCTGTATACAGTGAAAATTTTTATATTGAAGGATTCAGTTTTTTGCAGAGATTGCGTTCCCGTGGTTCAAAAATTATTTGAGCAGTTTTAAAAAAGGCAAAAGTTTGCAAATTTATACACTACCGAGATGACGCCCTTATATGAATAGTATGAAACAAGTTGGATATCAGGCATGAGTATTTGCTAATAAGCAGCCTAACTAAGTGAAAGGCTGATTATCAAGGGAATTTCAAGATCCGTATTCCAATTGGTCTTCAAGAAGAAATCGTGATATCATTCGTTCTTGGCTAAAATTTCAACTTTTTAATTCAATTTTCACTGGCATTTTTATGATTCACTTAATTCATGTTTCATTTCATGAATCTGAATAGTGATGTGGAACCATTACATTTTTCAAAGTTAAATGAAGTCATTTGTCTTTGATTATGTGATTTTGCTCTACCAGTGGCAGGTTGCCTGTGATATGATCACGCATAGGAAAATACTCTTGAGGTTGAGTATGAAAGCAATAAGAACACATCGAATTGCTAATTTAACAAACATTAAATCTCCAAGGCCGTCATGACACTGAGAATCTGTGAAATACCATCATTTCTTCTGCATTACAATCATGATAATCCGCGGTAATTTCTTTAAAACCGCAAAATTTTGCATATCTCACATTTGGCAACAATAACAACTATATGTCCCCCCCCGAATTCATTTAATTAAATCGAAAGTGTATATACATTGGGGATTTAATATGCGGAATTACCACTCTACCTAATACACTTACTCTATGCCATAGACATCGGATTCTGATGTCTATATGTAATCCGATGTCTGTGCATCTGACGTTTGCCTTTCATAGTCAGAAATCCTGATATGACCATGTACCATTACAAAGAAATGGTATTATGATGGACATCGAACATTAAGCACTTCAATGTCTTTGGGATTTTTGTAGCACACGAACAAGTCCGAGATATTCAGAACAAGATCATCTCACGCGAATCAAATAATATCATGCAATCTTTTATGTGATCCATGGAATCCAAACCTCTTTGATGGAATCTGATTGACAGAGTTAGGCTTGTTATCTGTGTGTGCAAGTGCTCGCGAATAACATTAATGTAGAAACCCGAATTTCCGCTTTGCTGAAGCCATAGTGAACTTGAACATCTTTGGACTGAAATGGACAATAGTGGCTTGTTTGGTCATTTCAGCTGTTTATTAAGGAGCCGATCTAGATCAATGTTGCTAGGTCCAAAGATAGGTTGGATCTTAATGAAAATCAAATTACTGAAGCGTGCAACAGCTAGGCTCGTCGCTAAGGCGATCTGTTGTACACATGGTTGTACATAATGATGCAAATGGAAAATTGTCCGCTAAAATTTTCCATTGGAAAATTTTGAAATTTATTTTTCGGTGATTGACATTTTTGCCTTTGTTTTGGAGACTATCATAGTCGTCTGAAAAGACTGTAATATTCAAAGACCGAAAACTTCTCTATCATCCCTGTATGTTGACTTTTATAGCCAACTGGGATGCACCTTTTCCATGTCTATGTCAGATCTTTCCAAATGAATTTCAGACATTAGATGGATTTCAGATTTCTCTTGCTGAATTTCAGATATCCGTCAGAAGCTCAACTTTGAAAAGATCTTGAATTCAACTGGAGATCTCCATTCTAGATCATATCTGAAATTCATTTGGGTAGATCTGAAATCGAATTGGAACTATCTGAACCATCTGAACTAGAAATGGAGAATCCTCAGCGAAGATGTCGGACAATATACGCCAGAAGTTAGAAGCTATCATAGATATTATTTTACTCATCACAGATATCTTTAGTGTCCAAATATCTCACGAGTTTACAGTCTTTATGTCCTCCAATATGGTCGCTCATGAATGCTGCGTGGACTGTGTGCTTTCACTTGTTCATCAATACATGAGGAATTTGCATCACTAATCAAAGCTGCATAATAAAGCTTAATTAACTTTCAAGCTAACAATTAGCAAACTCCAAAATAAAGTACATTATTTTTGCTCCAGATCTTTCACATTGCATGAAATTATACCCCTATTGTAAAGCAAGATTCACGTTATCCCAAACGGTGTCTGTGATAATTAAAAATGCTAGCAAAATGGCACAAGCCACTGCTGGCAAAGGACGCCAGGACGCAAAGGTTCAAAAATTCGCGAACGGAACTCGTATTGCTACGATCGCTTTAATCGAATTAATTATGAAATTAAAAGTTTTAGACCCAATTTATTGGTACGTAGCTGCCTCGGCAGTGGAAGCGCTCAAATTATAAGGCCTATCAAAAAATCAAAACTTTTAAAATTTTCCAATTTTATCCATAATTTTCCACGGAAAATTTTCATCACTATATAGTTGTACATGTGAAATTTTTTCAAAATGCATCTGAACAGAAATACAAATGATCATCGATATCCGTGAATCTTTACAAAATTACACTGATCAGCTGCTTTGCCTTCCAATTTCATGAAGTGGAAGCCTCCATTGTGTATAGGTACCGCAATTGTCATGACAATTTTCCACGATCAACGTGCTGTGCCTTAAAGATGTTCATGCCCACTCCAGTTCTTTAAGTTGTTTTTGGATTACAACTAGCAAAGAAATTGCATGCGTGTTCATCGAAACCGGCAGGATATCCAGTCGGTTTCGCTGTTATGCCGGCATTCACAACTGATCGTTCTCCCGGCAGAATAATTAAATCGGTTTTATTATTTTAGCTTAGTCCGAATTTTTCGTTAACGAACAACCACCAAGATATTTAACTCAAACATAATGGGGCTGTTCACTAACTAAAATTCTGCAGGCAGAAAATTAAAGTTTACAAGCTGACTTAATGACCGACGCTATAGCACCGAAACCGACTGAATATTCTGCCGATTTCAGTGTTATACCGTCTTTCAAAAAGTCAGCTGATTCTGCCAGCAGAATAATTAAATCGGTTTAGTTTTCTGCCGGCAGAATTTTAGTTAATGAACAGCCCCAATATGTCTTTGATCGAGTAACATTTTTATGCAAATTCATGATCATGAATCATTCGAACCAACTGATATGTAAAATGGCAGACATGCAAAGTGATCATTACAGTCAGTTTTCATTAAAAATTCTTTATGTTGAACTTCAGCGTCACCCCAAGTAGCTATGCATACTTGGAACGGAAAGACTAATCCTTATTATATTATTCCTATACGGAAAGACTTCCTTATTCCGGTCTCCTCATCTGTAGGCTACGTGTGGCTGACACAGGTTTAGCTGAAAGGATAGTCCTAGACATACATGTAGACTAGATGTTTGATGAGGCTATATATTTTCAAATCAATTCAAACGGATCAACTAATTTCATTGAAGAATTTCGCAAATCTTTTGAGAATTTTTAATAAATTAAACTTTAAGGAAGCGGAGACAGGCGAGACAAGTTGTTTGAAATGTCACTCATGGAAGCTATAATATTCCAGTGAAAAAATCTGTCGGATCAATGGCGATACGATGATGGCGATCATATCGCCAGGTCGCGACTTGACTTATGGACATTATGTCGCCATATGTTATCGAGTTATTGCTCATAATTGATGGCAACAGTTAACCGCAAACTCACGTTGCTGTTGATTGATTGATTTCTGCAGCATATGTGTTCCTTGATTATGGTTTGTCAGTGACTCATCGATTCATCACCTTACTATCGCTCTGTCGATTGATCGTCATGGTGTCTCCTTGTGGTTGTGCTAAATTTTTTAATTTCTCTTAATCTTTTCGTCACGATCAATCTATCAATGCAATTGTCAGCTAATTCTCCATGTAATTCTTTCGATGGTACATTTTTCACTAGGATGTATGATAATTGATAATCGACTATTTGAATTTGATACTTGTATGCCATAAAATGACAAAACATTTGTTATCAAGGAAATTCATTCAAAAACTGCACTTCAGTTGTCTTGTTCCGATCTTCATCTATACTTATGCATGTTCATAATCAGCTGATAGCATGCATGCAGAATTCAGATTGGAAATGTTTGATTACAGAATTATATTATACAGGCATGTGATTTCCGATCATGGTGCCCCTCTTTCCGTATCAAATTCGTGCTGGCGAGGATAGTAGCTAAAGTATTTTGCATAGGCCTATCTGTAGAGAGACTTGATAATTAAAGCGGAGGCAGGATACACGTAATGGGTCTTCACTGTTAAGTAATGGAAGTGTATGGGAAGATACGCTCGTATTTTGATCTTTTCATAACATGTTTCCTGCTTGTATGTTTATTGTTGGGAAAGAAATATATATTTTTTGGTTTTGCAATTGCACAATTTCTTTTATTTTTCATTTTTTTCCAAGACCGTATAAAACTACACCATTTCGATGTGAAATATAGAAAGCGTCAATTGTAATAGCAGCATAAATTTGTAATATAGAAATTGCATCTGCAATATCGAAATTGTCAAGTGTAATATACATATCGTCATTTGTAATATCGAAATGGAAATAGTAATTCAGAAAAACTGAACTGTAATATAGAAATTTGCAACTATAATATAGATACGCACGTACCATCATTTGTAATATTATACATTTTCGGTCCACAATAATGGATGGATGAATCGAACGTGTATCTGCTTTGCCGCAGAGATGTTGGACGATCGAGAAAAGGAACTCGGACTGTACGCGCGTTGCCGTCATCACGTGGACCTAACATCCATATGCTAGGTGCAGTATCTACTGAAGGAGTTGTCAAAATGTCAACAGAACGTGGATCCTATCGAAAAGAAGGAGTAGCCGAATGGTTGGAAGAATTGAGTGCCGAAAGGCAAAGTATAGGAAAGAATCTCAGTGATATTGTCATTGTCTGTGACAACGGGATGTCACTCGCAAATTGAATCGAGAGGAACAGGTGGAATTTCCATTCTACGACTCGGGCAATACTCACCACCGCTAAATCCAATCGAATACATTTGGAGTGTTATTAAGAATTATATCAAGCAACACTTGCGAATTCCACCAACAACAAAGACAGGAGTGATTGAAAAAAAGACTGAAATATCTGGAAAAAATAATTCAAAGTGGAATCTCGTCAGTAGAAAGCTTTCAGTGTTGCCAACATACCACCACGTACCATGCAGCTGTTATGAACCTGGAAGACTTACAAGTTGGTATTTGACAAATTTCAACCTATCATTTGTTGAGTGTTTCAATTTTTATAAAGTAACCTTGATTTGCCTGTATTAATAAAGTTGTGCATATGTACATTAGTAATAATTGTTTGAGCCATGGTTTGAGCTTTTATTTTGTGCAATAGTGCAGTCAAACAATGCCAAAAAACTAGCAAGTAATAAATACATAGCAATTTACAATAACTAACATCGCTGGAGATGTGCAGGAAATAACAAAGTTACAGAAAAATTTATAATTTCGATATTACAAATGCTGATGATAGGCCTATCTATATTATAGTTGCAAATTTCTTTATTATAATTCAGCTTTTCTGAATTACTATTTCCATTTCGATATTACAAATGACGATATGTATATTACATTTGACGATTTCGATATTGCAAATGCAATTTTTATATTACAAATTTATGATGCTATATTACAACTGACGCTTTCTATATTGCACATGGAAATAGTGCAGTTGATAAGTTTATGAAAGTAGTATGCACTGCACTTATAATACACTGTAGTAAATAAATCCAGCGTGCCTTACCGTAAGTGAATTCCTGAAGAATCACAAATTCATGTATCCGTGACGCCTCCTCTAAGCACCACGGGAGGGGTAGCGGAGTATAGCTTGGTAGCACTACTTGCGGTTTCACCAGAGCTGTAGTCTCTAAAGATCAGAAATAAACGCGGTTTAACGGCCACATCAGAATTCGCATTGCATGGATTAAAATGAAATTCGAATGAAATTCCATGATTTTCTTGGAATATGTCATCAGCATAATCGTGGACACACCTTGTTGATTAACTGATCTATTCAGCAAATGTTGTTGCAATGCTTACTTCTCAAATATCGTTAAAGGTGCCTAAATAATTATCATCTCTTATCTCCTTTGTTGACAAAAATCTATTTGTCAGTTGCCTTGATTTTCATTTTACACTTGAGACACTTCCAGGAGACTGACCAATTTCAAGCTAACAGGCGATATCATGCATAATGTATCATACCTGACAGTGTTTGACTGTGCTTTTGTGATGTAAATTTCTCATGCAGGAGGACCATATATTCCAAAATTCTGTGTAGATTCATGCAAGGCAGGGCACAAGGCACAATTAAGCTTGATCGCATCACTCCATTAACAGAACGTCCTCATCTGTGCATTCCTGTTTGTTTTCAGGTTCTGATCTACCCAAGGCAATGCATCATTGATAATGAAGCCAATAATTTTCATTTGATGAGCATTCAACATTGTGAATCACAAAATTACAATATTAGCTCAGATGAATCTAGGCTAGAAGTTAAAGTTTTGGAAATGAGTAGCAGCTTCTCCATATTTAAGATGCTTAGAGCTATTTGTATAGTATGCTGCCGAAAAAGAGCTCATATGCTTCATAGATGCACGCAAGTGTAAGTCTTGTTTGAGTTAAAGCGTCGAACATTCGATCTTCTAAAATCTTGAACTCCATAATTGCCTTACCTTAAAATCAAAACCAATCTGGTTACCTTAATTAATAGCCTAAAATATTCAGCTTTAATACGAAATGAAAATGGCTACATATTATTTACGATAGTGGGATATGCTACATGTAGACCTATGTCATAGGGGATGCCAAAAATATAATCAACTTGATTATTTTATCAATATATATTTAATTATATTATATATTTTTATTATTTTATTTCAGTTTCAAATTATAAATTTATATCTAATATAATGAGAATTCATTTTCATGTTGTAGGCCTACGTACGTACATGTATGTGAAGGAGTAAATGCAATAAAATATTGAATATTTTTGACCTATGAGGACCACCGATGGAAGTGTGTCTCATAGGTGGTCCGTCTATGGAGATTTCATCAAGACTTAACTATTTAACTCAAGAAGCCGCAATATTTGTATGTTGGCAGTCGGTGTCCTGCCAGCAACAAATATTATGTAATAACATTTTGTCAATATGCAATTTTATAGATCTCGTCCTTTGCCCGTTTTTCGTGTAATCATGCATGACTTTCAAGCATATTTTATCCATGAGACATATCTATGAGACATGCATGTCATATCTATGAGAGATTCATATTTTTTCAATGAAATATCGATGATTTAATCATGTGGCATCTAGAATTTTGCCATCGAATACATGAAATTTAACAGGGTTGCTAGAATCATGGTACCATCTGCATTGTAGGTTCATAGCACATTTTTGTCGTGGCTACATGTTGCACATGCATGGTACACAAGCATTGTAAAATTTACGAATATGCACGACTTACATTACTAATTGCAACACATTCGATTACATCACTAGTGAATTCCAATCACTCCATAGGCCTACATGTAACGCAAAAGTCGTAGTACAGCATCTTCGATGTATGAAATTGTACATTGCACAGAAGCATTAAGATACAAATTATTGATTAACAGTGTTTAAAACAGGGATGCGGAGTCCTATCATTTTGATAGGACTCCAACTCCGACTCCGGGTGGTAAGTATATAAAGCCTAGTTTTTTTAAAAAAAAAAAAAAAAAAAAAACTGTACCAACACATCAGAGATCTAATAGGCATACCTTTTACCTTTTTTTTAGTGATATCATCTGTATCAATCCACAATCATTAGATGAAAGTTTATATAATGTCGCTTTACGTTCGATTGTCAACCCATGTGCACTTTCACCACGGGCTTTCTCCAGTCTCGAGTTTTTATATAGTTTTAGAGAAGCGATCACATTTTATTACCGTGATGGTAAGAGGTAATATTCTCAAAAATACTGCTATTTCATATTTTTCTCTCTGTATGACCACTAGTGTAATCGAGGCTATTCTTGTCTTCTCTACTAAATCACTGAGTAAGAAGACAATCCTTTTTTCACTACGATTCATTCCCTTAACTATTACAAGCTTTGCATACACTGCTGTCCCTCTACTTTTGTTTGACGGAAAAGTTGACATCAAGACAGTGACAGCTATGTGCACGAGAATAAATAATTTGTTTGTATTATATCTCGGGTCTAGTTATAGGCCGGAGTCCGGAGTCCTACTCCGACTCCAGAAAAAATGATAGGACTCCGACTCCGCATCCCTGGTTTAAACTAAGGTATCATCAGATTTATAGCAATGTATTGAAGACAATCGCAAGTAAAATTCATGCACATTAACATTTTACACACATGAATCAGTCTGTAACACACTATTCAATCTCCGATCCAAAAACATCTCTGATGAATTCATGGATCAAAAAAGTGGAAAGAATAGTCTCCATTGTGCATGTGATCTGTAATTGTTAAAACAAGAGAAAAAAGAGATTTTGTACGACTAACTAAGTATAATTCTAGAAGTATGAGAGATGTTGTGAATTTTCTAGATTTTCAAGAAATGTTTTAAAACGATTAAAGTGACAGCACAAGCGATTGTGGAAAAAGTCACTAAAACATTCTTTAAATGCTTTCTTAACGCAGCCTGTCAACTGGAAAGTTGCCATAGCAGCTCGTTGATGCGACTAAAAATGCTGCATTGATAATAGAAAAATGATATATGGGATTTGAATAAGAGACGATTGAACACTCATTCAGTTTATGCTTTCTAGAGTTTCCTTTTAATTAAAGCACGCTGGATTAAAGCAAATATATTATGACACGACACGCTTCTTCCCTTTGCACTACACTATAAACTGAAATTATTTTTCTTTTGTTCTACATTCAAATTTCGAACATGACCGACCTTCCGCAAAAGTAGCCGTTTAAAAAAATGTTTGTTGCATTTTGCAAAATTGCTGTTCTTAGAACTGATGATAATTGCAATTATCAAATTGAGTCTATCAACATGTTGAAAAAATATCCCAGCAGTGACCAACGTCTTAAGTCTTTCGTTGCACACTGCATGAATGGAATAGTTGATCGACAGTATCTACTGCCCCTTTGGTTATTACAATATATAATGATTTTTTATCAGGCTTACCTGTATTCAAAGATCAGCAATGATAAATCATATCATTTTATTCTGAGGAAAAATGATCATTTTATATCATTTTATTTTTGAAAAATGATATAAAATGATATCATCAAAAAATTTTGTTTCAATTATGTTTTCTTATCATAGATTCTTCGCATTTTGCATTGAACCAAATATAGTCTCTTTCGTTTGTTTTACCAATGTCCTTCCCCACTGGTTGATTTATGTAGCGAAAAGCAACAGGCTATTGTCTGTCAGTCTGTCTGTCTATCGCACAGATTGACAATGATTGAACACTGAACTCAATAATAACTGTCTTGATGTTTTTGAAGTCTTGATTGTAATCTAAATATTTTTAGACGTTTTTCGTACTTTAGATTCTGTTGGCCTAACCAATTATATTGTAGGCATATTTGTAATTCGAGTTAAGTCTAAAATAAGACTTGCGATGTCTAATGTATAGGCCATGGGCCCTACCTAAGTTTTGATATACAAGAAGCGTTGCATGACTACTGCTTTCTTCGGTCTTCCATTATTTGGAATATATCGATGCTGCATGCAATCCAATTTCAATTTCATTGCTAAGAGCAGTAATTGTAGCATGGTAGTGCAAATCGAAAAGTTCGTATGACTAGATCTAATTACGGTGCGCAGCCATACGTATATTTCACTAAAAAATGGCATATTTCATTATAAAAACTAAAATGATATCATTGCTGATCATAGCCTGCTTTTTCATCCACGTTGTCATTATGATATAGCCTACTGTTGACATCAGAATAACACTCGTATTTCTTCTCGAAACGTAAGATACAATTGTCGCTTTTTGATCAGTTTTTTGGTCGTTTCTTTGGTTGTTGGTCCCGCAATATTTGCAGCGAACGACCAATGCAATGATTGTAACAGGCTGATTAACATATATGAGCAAAAATTCGAAAAAATGTACTACCTCGTTCCCTGCACAACTTCACGCTGGCTCCCGGACTATATAGTCATAAATAAAATTTATGATCATGCGAGAAAAAAGTGTTATTTGATAGAGAACTATCCTAGTTCATGAAATGGGTCCGCGGGGACCTAAGTATTTCTACTGATATTTTTTATCTGTTGCGTAATGTAAGAAGAATCATAAGCTTAAGACTGACCTGCTACACATTTATTGATGACAAATGAAGGAACAAAGCCCACATAAAATATCAGAATCCAAGCAAAAAAATATATTTAGGCAATTGAAGAGCAGAATTGGGTCTCCGGGGACCCATTTCATGCATTTCAGGGTTAAATAGCGTTATTATCGATAGCTTGCAGCCTGAAGCACATCAGCAAGCATCATATTAGGAATGTAGAAGGATTAGCTATGATGAATTGACAAAGATTGGCCTACAAACACCAAGGTGAATTCTCTTTCATACCACGATAATAGAACTCATTCACAAAAAGCCGACAAAAAGGAACGCAAAGGGACAGAGTGGAATAACCGTTGACACATTGAGCTTTCGAGTAGGCTCATATTCTTAAAACATGTAAATTCCTTATGAAATTGAAGATACCAGTTGATTTTTAATCTTTCATTTAAAATTTGACATCATAAATACTCTCCAAAAATTTTTGACTCTGCGAAAATTTGAATTTTTTATACAGCGCTGTCATCAACTAAATCATACATAAAGAAGACTTTTGACCACGTTCTCATGTCTATTGGGTAATTTCTGTTTTCATGGTTTTTATTAACAAATGCCATTCAATATTTGAAGGAAGTGCGTTACAGAAAACTTGGTTAGTTTATCATGAACTAGTTTTATTTCTCAATTTCATAATTTAGGATCAATGAAATTGACACAAAAATAATGCTCCCATTTGAAAATCTCAACATCGATACGTCCCAAATGTCACCTATAGCTTCTATACCTATAGTTCCAAATGTCACTTCTAAAGACTTGCACTCACATGGAGGAGTAGATAATCATGTATTATAACAGATGACATCAGTAATATGATCGACTGATCTGATTCTATGACTTCAATCCCTTAGCCACGCATTCGCGTTGTCAAGTCTTTAAATAGTGAGGCATGTCGAACGGGTTGCTCTGACTTCATAGACACTTCTAAAGACTTGCACTCGCATGGTCAGGTGGATAATCATGTATTATAACAGATGACATCAGTAATATGATCGACTGATCCGATTCTATGACTTCAATCCCTTAGCCACGCATTCGCGTTGTCAAGTCATTAAATAGTGAGGCATGTCGAACGGGATGCTCTGACTTCATAGACACTTCTAAAGACTTGCACTCGCATGGTGAGGTGGATAATCATGCATTATAACAGATGATATCAGTAATAGGATTTACTAAGCCCGATCGATGACTTCAATCGCTTAGCCACGTATTCGCGTTGTCAAGTCATTAAATAGTGAGGTATGTCGAACGGGATGCTCTCACTTCGTAGACACTTCTAAAGACTTGCACTCACATGAAGAAGTAGATAATCATGTATTATAACAGATGATATCAGTAATATGATCGACTGATCCGATTCTATGACTTCAATCGCTTAGCCACGCATTCGCGTTGTCAAGTCATTAAATAGTGAGGTATGTCGCACGGGATGCTCTGACTTCAGACACTTCTAAAGACTCGCACTCACATGGAGAGGTGGATAATCATGTATTATAACAGAGAGGAGCAGTAATATGATCGACTGATTCGATTCTATGACTTCAAATGCTTAGCCACGCATTCGCGTTGTCAAGTCATTAAATAGTGAGGCATGTCGAACGGGATGCTCTGACTTCATAGACACTTCTGAAGATGGAGAGTTAGACTACCATGTATTGTAACAGATAAAACAAGAATAAAGATCGAATGAGCCAGTTCGATGACTTCAATCGCTTAGCCACGCATTCGCGTTGTCAAGTCATTAAATAGTGAGGCATGTCGAACGGGATGCGCTGACTTCACAGACACTTCTAAAGACTTGCACTCACATGGAGGAGTAGATAATCATGTATTATAACAGATGACATCAGTAATATGATCGACTGATCTGATTCTATGACTTCAATCGCTTAGCCACGCATTCGCGTTGTCAAGTCTTTAAATAGTGAGGCATGTCGAACGGGTTGCTCTGACTTCATAGACACTTCTAAAGACTTGCACTCGCATGGTCAGGTGGATAATCATGCATTATAACAGATGACATCAGTAATATGATCGACTGATCCGATTCTATGACTTCAATCCCTTAGCCACATATTCGCGTTGTCAAGTCATTAAATAGTGAGGTATGTCGAACGGGATGCTCTGACTTCAGACACTTCTAAAGACTCGCACTCACATGGAGAGGTGGATAATCATGTATTATAACAGATAGAAGCAGTAATATGATCGACTGATCCGATTCTATGACTTCAATCCCTTAGCCACGCATTCGCGTTGTCAAGTCTTTAAATAGTGAGGCATGTCGAACGGGTTGCTCTGACTTCATAGACACTTCTAAAGACTTGCACTCGCATGGTCAGGTGGATAATCATGTATTATAACAGATGACATCAGTAATATGATCGACTGATCCGATTCTATGACTTCAATCGCTTAGCCACGCATTCGCGTTGTCAAGTCATTAAATAGTGAGGCATGTCGAACGGGATGCTCTGACTTCATAGACACTTCTAAAGACTTGCACTCGCATGGTGAGGTGGATAATCATGCATTATAACAGATGATATCAGTAATAGGATTTACTAAGCCCGATCGATGACTTCAATCGCTTAGCCACGTATTCGCGTTGTCAAGTCATTAAATAGTGAGGTATGTCGAACGGGATGCTCTCACTTCGTAGACACTTCTAAAGACTTGCACTCACATGGAGAAGTAGATAATCATGTATTATAAACAGATGATATCAGTAATATGATCGACTGATCCGATTCTATGACTTCAATCGCTTAGCCACGCATTCGCGTTGTCAAGTCATTAAATAGTGAGGTATGTCGCACGGGATGCTCTGACTTCAGACACTTCTAAAGACTCGCACTCACATGGAGAGGTGGATAATCATGTATTATAACAGAGAGGAGCAGTAATATGATCGACTGATTCGATTCTATGACTTCAATCGCTTAGCCACGCATTCGCGTTGTCAAGTCATTAAATAGTGAGGCATGTCGAACGGGATGCCCTGACTTCATAGACACTTCTGAAGACTTGCACACGCATGGAGAGTTAGACTATCATGTATTGTAACAGATAAAACAAGAATAGGATCGAATGAGCCAGATCGATGACTTCAATCCCTTAGCCACGCATTCGCGTTGTCAAGTCATTAAATAGTGAGGCATGTCGAACGGGATGCGCTGACTTCACAGACACTTCTAAGGACTTGCACTCACATGGAGGAGTAGATAATCATGTATTATAACAGATGACATCAGTAATATGATCGACTGATCTGATTCTATGACTTCAATCCCTTAGCCACGCATTCGCGTTGTCAAGTCTTTAAATAGTGAGGCATGTCGAACGGGTTGCTCTGACTTCATAGACACTTCTAAAGACTTGCACTCGCATGGTGAGGTGGATAATCATGCATTATAACAGATGACATCAGTAATATGATCGACTGATCCGATTCTATGACTTCAATCCCTTAGCCACATATTCGCGTTGTCAAGTCATTAAATAGTGAGGTATGTCGAACGGGATGCTCTGACTTCAGACACTTCTAAAGACTCGCACTCACATGGAGAGGTGGATAATCATGTATTATAACAGATAGAAGCAGTAATATGATCGACTGATCCGATTCTATGACTTCAATCGCTTAGCCACGCATTCGCGTTGTCAAGTCATTAAATAGTGAGGCATGTCGAACGGGATGCTCTGACTTCATAGACACTTCTAAAGACTTGCACTCACATGGAGGAGTAGATAATCATGTATTATAACAGATAGAATCAGTAATATGATCGACTGATCCCGATTCTATGACTTCAATCGCTTAGACACGCATTCGCGTTGTCAAGTCATTAAATAGTGAGGTATGTCGCACGGGATGCTCTGACTTCAGACACTTCTAAAGACTCGCACTCACATGGAGAGGTGGATAATCATGTATTATAACAGAGAGGAGCAGTAATATGATCGACTGATTCGATTCTATGACTTCAATCGCTTAGCCACGCATTCGCGTTGTCAAGTCATTAAATAGTGAGGCATGTCGAACGGGATGCTCTCACTTCGTAGACACTTCTAAAGACCACTACTCACATGGAGAGTTAGACTACCATGTATTGTAATTGATAAAACAAGAATAAAGATCGAATGAGCCAGTTCGATGACTTCAATCCCTTAGCCACGCATTCGCGTTGTCAAGTCATTAAATAGTGAGGCATGTCGAACGGGATGCGCTGACTTCACAGACACTTCTAAAGACTTGCACTCACATGGAGGAGTAGATAATCATGTATTATAACAGATGACATCAGTAATATGATCGACTGATCTGATTCTATGACTTCAATCCCTTAGCCACGCATTCGCGTTGTCAAGTCTTTAAATAGTGAGGCATGTCGAACGGGATGCTCTGACTTCATAGACACTTCTAAAGACTTGCACTCGCATGGTCAGGTGGATAATCATGCATTATAACAGATGACATCAGTAATATGATCGACTGATCCGATTCTATGACTTCAATCCCTTAGCCACGCATTCGCGTTGTCAAGTCATTAAATAGTGAGGTATGTCGAACGGGATGCTCTGACTTCAGACACTTCTAAAGACTCGCACTCACATGGTGAGGTGGATAATCATGCATTATAACAGATGATATCAGTAATAGGATTTACTAAGCCCGATCGATGACTTCAATCCCTTAGCCACGCATTCGCGTTGTCAAGTCATTAAATAGTGAGGCATGTCGAACGGGATGCTCTGACTTCATAGACACTTCTAAAGACTTGCACTCGCATGGTGAGGTGGATAATCATGCATTATAACAGATGATATCAGTAATAGGATTTACTAAGCCCGATCGATGACTTCAATCGCTTAGCCACGCATTCGCGTTGTCAAGTCATTAAATAGTGAGGTATGTCGAACGGGATGCTCTCACTTCGTAGACACTTCTAAAGACTTGCACTCACATGAAGAAGTAGATAATCATGTATTATAACAGATGATATCAGTAATATGATCGACTGATCCGATTCTATGACTTCAATCGCTTAGCCACGCATTCGCGTTGTCAAGTCATTAAATAGTGAGGTATGTCGCACGGGATGCTCTGACTTCAGACACTTCTAAAGACTCGCACTCACATGGAGAGGTGGATAATCATGTATTATAACAGAGAGGAGCAGTAATATGATCGACTGATTCGATTCTATGACTTCAATCGCTTAGCCACGCATTCGCGTTGTCAAGTCATTAAATAGTGAGGCATGTCGAACGGGATGCTCTGACTTCATAGACACTTCTAAAGACTAGCACTCGCATGGTGAGTTAGACTACCATGTATTGTAACAGATAAAACAAGAATAAAGATCGAATGAGCCAGTTCGATGACTTCAATCGCTTAGCCACGCATTCGCGTTGTCAAGTCATTAAATAGTGAGGAATGTCGAACGGGATGCGCTGACTTCACAGACACTTCTAAAGACTTGCACTCACATGGAGGAGTAGATAATCATGTATTATAACAGATGACATCAGTAATATGATCGACTGATCCGATTCTATGACTTCAATCGCTTAGCCACGCATTCGCGTTGTCAAGTCATTAAATAGTGAGGCATGTCGAACGGGATGCTCTCACTTCGTAGACACTTCTAAAGACTTGCACTCACATGGAGAGGCAGATAATCATGCATTATAACAGATGACATCAGTAATATGATCGACTGATCCGATTCTATGACTTCAATCGCTTAGCCACGCATTCGCGTTGTCAAGTCATTAAATAGTGAGGTATGTCGAACGGGATGCTCTGACTTCAGACACTTCTAAAGACTCGCACTCACATGGAGAGGTGGATAATCATGTATTATAACAGAGAGGAGCAGTAATATGATCGACTGATCCGATTCTATGACTTCAATCGCTTAGCCACGCATTCGCGTTGTCAAGTCATTAAATAGTGAGGCATGTCGAACGGGATGCTCTGACTTCATAGACACTTCTAAAGACTTGCACTCACATGGAGGAGTAGATAATCATGTATTATAACAGATAGAAGCAGTAATATGATCGACTGATCCGATTCTAAGACTTCAATCGCTTAGACACGCATTCGCGTTGTCAAGTCATTAAATAGTGAGGTATGTCGCACGGGATGCTCTGACTTCAGACACTTCTAAAGACTCGCACTCACATGGAGAGGTGGATAATCATGTATTATAACAGAGAGGAGCAGTAATATGATCGACTGATTCGATTCTATGACTTCAATCGCTTAGCCACGCATTCGCGTTGTCAAGTCATTAAATAGTGAGGCATGTCGAACGGGATGCCCTGACTTCATAGACACTTCTGAAGATGGAGAGTTAGACTACCATGTATTGTAATTGATAAAACAAGAATAAAGATCGAATGAGCCAGTTCGATGACTTCAATCCCTTAGCCACGCATTCGCGTTGTCAAGTCATTAAATAGTGAGGCATGTCGAACGGGATGCGCTGACTTCACAGACACTTCTAAAGACTTGCACTCACATGGAGGAGTAGATAATCATGTATTATAACAGATGACATCAGTAATATGATCGACTGATCCGATTCTATGACTTCAATCGCTTAGCCACGCATTCGCGTTGTCAAGTCATTAAATAGTGAGGCATGTCGAACGGGTTGCTCTGACTTCATAGACACTTCTAAAGACTTGCACTCGCATGGTCAGGTGGATAATCATGCATTATAACAGATGACATCAGTAATATGATCGACTGATCCGATTCTATGACTTCAATCGCTTAGCCACGCATTCGCGTTGTCAAGTCATTAAATAGTGAGGCATGTCGAACGGGATGCTCTGACTTCATAGACACTTCTAAAGACTTGCACTCGCATGGTGAGGTGGATAATCATGCATTATAACAGATGATATCAGTAATAGGATTTACTAAGCCCGATCGATGACTTCAATCGCTTAGCCACGCATTCGCGTTGTCAAGTCATTAAATAGTGAGGTATGTCGAACGGGATGCTCTCACTTCGTAGACACTTCTAAAGACTTGCACTCACATGAAGAAGTAGATAATCATGTATTATAACAGATGATATCAGTAATATGATCGACTGATCCGATTCTATGACTTCAATCGCTTAGCCACGCATTCGCGTTGTCAAGTCATTAAATAGTGAGGCATGTCGAACGGGATGCTCTGACTTCATAGACACTTCTAAAGACTTGCACTCGCATGGTGAGGTGGATAATCATGCATTATAACAGATGATATCAGTAATAGGATTTACTAAGCCCGATCGATGACTTCAATCGCTTAGCCACGCATTCGCGTTGTCAAGTCATTAAATAGTGAGGTATGTCGAACGGGATGCTCTCACTTCGTAGACACTTCTAAAGACTTGCACTCACATGGAGAGGCAGATAATCATGCATTATAACAGATGACATCAGTAATATGATCGACTGATCCGATTCTATGACTTCAATCGCTTAGCCACGCATTCGCGTTGTCAAGTCATTAAATAGTGAGGTATGTCGAACGGGATGCTCTGACTTCAGACACTTCTAAAGACTCGCACTCACATGGAGAGGTGGATAATCATGTATTATAACAGAGAGGAGCAGTAATATGATCGACTGATTCGATTCTATGACTTCAATCGCTTAGCCACGCATTCGCGTTGTCAAGTCATTAAATAGTGAGGCATGTCGAACGGGATGCCCTGACTTCATAGACACTTCTGAAGATGGAGAGTTGGATAACCATGCATTATAACAGATAATATCAGAATAAAGATCGAATGAGCCCGATCGATGACTTCAATCGCTTAGCCACGCATTCGCGTTGTCAAGTCATTAAATAGTGAGGTATGTCGAACGGGATGCGCTGACTTCACAGACACTTCTAAAGACTTGCACTCACATGGAGGAGTAGATAATCATGTATTATAACAGATGACATCAGTAATATGATCGACTGATCTGATTCTATGACTTCAATCCCTTAGCCACGCATTCGCGTTGTCAAGTCATTAAATAGTGAGGCATGTCGAACGGGTTGCTCTGACTTCATAGACACTTCTAAAGACTTGCACTCGCATGGTCAGGTGGATAATCATGCATTATAACAGATGACATCAGTAATATGATCGACTGATCCGATTCTATGACTTCAATCCCTTAGCCACATATTCGCGTTGTCAAGTCATTAAATAGTGAGGTATGTCGAACGGGATGCTCTGACTTCAGACACTTCTAAAGACTCGCACTCACATGGAGAGGTGGATAATCATGTATTATAACAGATAGAAGCAGTAATATGATCGACTGATCCGATTCTATGACTTCAATCGCTTAGCCACGCATTCGCGTTGTCAAGTCATTAAATAGTGAGGCATGTCGAACGGGATGCTCTGACTTCATAGACACTTCTAAAGACTTGCACTCACATGGAGGAGTAGATAATCATGTATTATAACAGATAGAAGCAGTAATATGATCGACTGATCCGATTCTATGACTTCAATCGCTTAGCCACGCATTCGCGTTGTCAAGTCATTAAATAGTGAGGTATGTCGCACGGGATGCTCTGACTTCAGACACTTCTAAAGACTCGCACTCACATGGAGAGGTGGATAATCATGTATTATAACAGAGAGGAGCAGTAATATGATCGACTGATTCGATTCTATGACTTCAATCGCTTAGCCACGCATTCGCGTTGTCAAGTCATTAAATAGTGAGGCATGTCGAACGGGATGCCCTGACTTCATAGACACTTCTGAAGGTAGAGAGTTAGATTACCATGTATTGTAACAGATGAAACAAGAATAAAAGATCGACTGAGCCAGTTCCATGACTTCAATCGCTTAGCCACGCATTCGCGTTGTCAAGTCATTAAATAGTGAGGCATGTCGAACGGGATGCGCTGACTTCACAGACACTTCTAAAGACTTGCACTCACATGGAGGAGTAGATAATCATGTATTATAACAGATGACATCAGTAATATGATCGACTGATCTGATTCTATGACTTCAATCGCTTAGCCACGCATTCGCGTTGTCAAGTCATTAAATAGTGAGGTATGTCGAACGGGATGCTCTGACTTCAGACACTTCTAAAGACTCGCACTCACATGGAGAGGTGGATAATCATGCATTATAACAGATGACATCAGTAATATGATCGACTGATTCGATTCTATGACTTCAATCGCTTAGCCACGCATTCGCGTTGTCAAGTCATTAAATAGTGAGGCATGTCGAACGGGATGCTCTGACTTCATAGACACTTCTAAAGACTTGCACTCGCATGGTGAGGTGGATAATCATGCATTATAACAGATGATATCAGTAATAGGATTTACTAAGCCCGATCGATGACTTCAATCGCTTAGCCACGCATTCGCGTTGTCAAGTCATTAAATAGTGAGGTATGTCGAACGGGATGCTCTCACTTCGTAGACACTTCTAAAGACTTGCACTCACATGAAGAAGTAGATAATCATGTATTATAACAGATGATATCAGTAATATGATCGACTGATCCTATTCTATGACTTCAATCGCTTAGCCACGCATTCGCGTTGTCAAGTCATTAAATAGTGAGGTATGTCGCACGGGATGCTCTGACTTCAGACACTTCTAAAGACTCGCACTCACATGGAGAGGTGGATAATCATGTATTATAACAGAGAGGAGCAGTAATATGATCGACTGATTCGATTCTATGACTTCAATCGCTTAGCCACGCATTCGCGTTGTCAAGTCATTAAATAGTGAGGCATGTCGAACGGGATGCCCTGACTTCATAGACACTTCTGAAGATGGAGAGTTAGACTACCATGTATTGTAACAGATAAAACAAGAATAAAGATCGAATGAGCCAGTTCGATGACTTCAATCCCTTAGCCACGCATTCGCGTTGTCAAGTCATTAAATAGTGAGGCATGTCGAACGGGATGCGCTGACTTCACAGACACTTCTAAAGACTTGCACTCACATGGAGGAGTAGATAATCATGTATTATAACAGATGACATCAGTAATATGATCGACTGATCTGATTCTATGACTTCAATCCCTTAGCCACGCATTCGCGTTGTCAAGTCTTTAAATAGTGAGGCATGTCGAACGGGTTGCTCTGACTTCATAGACACTTCTAAAGACTTGCACTCGCATGGTCAGGTGGATAATCATGCATTATAACAGATGACATCAGTAATATGATCGACTGATCCGATTCTATGACTTCAATCCCTTAGCCACGCATTCGCGTTGTCAAGTCATTAAATAGTGAGGCATGTCGAACGGGATGCTCTGACTTCATAGACACTTCTAAAGACTTGCACTCGCATGGTGAGGTGGATAATCATGCATTATAACAGATGATATCAGTAATAGGATTTACTAAGCCCGATCGATGACTTCAATCGCTTAGCCACGTATTCGCGTTGTCAAGTCATTAAATAGTGAGGTATGTCGAACGGGATGCTCTCACTTCGTAGACACTTCTAAAGACTTGCACTCACATGAAGAAGTAGATAATCATGTATTATAACAGATAGAAGCAGTAATATGATCGACTGATCCGATTCTATGACTTCAATCGCTTAGACACGCATTCGCGTTGTCAAGTCATTAAATAGTGAGGTATGTCGCACGGGATGCTCTGACTTCAGACACTTCTAAAGACTCGCACTCACATGGAGAGGTGGATAATCATGTATTATAACAGAGAGGAGCAGTAATATGATCGACTGATTCGATTCTATGACTTCAATCGCTTAGCCACGCATTCGCGTTGTCAAGTCATTAAATAGTGAGGCATGTCGAACGGGATGCCCTGACTTCATAGACACTTCTGAAGATGGAGAGTTAGACTACCATGTATTGTAATTGATAAAACAAGAATAAAGATCGAATGAGCCAGTTCGATGACTTCAATCCCTTAGCCACGCATTCGCGTTGTCAAGTCATTAAATAGTGAGGCATGTCGAACGGGATGCGCTGACTTCACAGACACTTCTAAAGACTTGCACTCACATGGAGGAGTAGATAATCATGTATTATAACAGATGACATCAGTAATATGATCGACTGATCTGATTCTATGACTTCAATCCCTTAGCCACGCATTCGCGTTGTCAAGTCTTTAAATAGTGAGGCATGTCGAACGGGTTGCTCTGACTTCATAGACACTTCTAAAGACTTGCACTCGCATGGTCAGGTGGATAATCATGCATTATAACAGATGACATCAGTAATATGATCGACTGATCCGATTCTATGACTTCAATCCCTTAGCCACGCATTCGCGTTGTCAAGTCATTAAATAGTGAGGCATGTCGAACGGGATGCTCTGACTTCATAGACACTTCTAAAGACTTGCACTCGCATGGTGAGGTGGATAATCATGCATTATAACAGATGATATCAGTAATAGGATTTACTAAGCCCGATCGATGACTTCAATCGCTTAGCCACGTATTCGCGTTGTCAAGTCATTAAATAGTGAGGTATGTCGAACGGGATGCTCTCACTTCGTAGACACTTCTAAAGACTTGCACTCACATGAAGAAGTAGATAATCATGTATTATAACAGATAGAAGCAGTAATATGATCGACTGATCCGATTCTATGACTTCAATCGCTTAGACACGCATTCGCGTTGTCAAGTCATTAAATAGTGAGGTATGTCGCACGGGATGCTCTGACTTCAGACACTTCTAAAGACTCGCACTCACATGGAGAGGTGGATAATCATGTATTATAACAGAGAGGAGCAGTAATATGATCGACTGATTCGATTCTATGACTTCAATCGCTTAGCCACGCATTCGCGTTGTCAAGTCATTAAATAGTGAGGCATGTCGAACGGGATGCCCTGACTTCATAGACACTTCTGAAGATGGAGAGTTAGACTACCATGTATTGTAATTGATAAAACAAGAATAAAGATCGAATGAGCCAGTTCGATGACTTCAATCCCTTAGCCACGCATTCGCGTTGTCAAGTCATTAAATAGTGAGGCATGTCGAACGGGATGCGCTGACTTCACAGACACTTCTAAAGACTTGCACTCACATGGAGGAGTAGATAATCATGTATTATAACAGATGACATCAGTAATATGATCGACTGATCTGATTCTATGACTTCAATCCCTTAGCCACGCATTCGCGTTGTCAAGTCTTTAAATAGTGAGGCATGTCGAACGGGTTGCTCTGACTTCATAGACACTTCTAAAGACTTGCACTCGCATGGTCAGGTGGATAATCATGCATTATAACAGATGACATCAGTAATATGATCGACTGATCCGATTCTATGACTTCAATCCCTTAGCCACGCATTCGCGTTGTCAAGTCATTAAATAGTGAGGCATGTCAAACGGGATGCTCTGACTTCATAGACACTTCTAAAGACTTGCACTCGCATGGTGAGGTGGATAATCATGCATTATAACAGATGATATCAGTAATAGGATTTACTAAGCCCGATCGATGACTTCAATCGCTTAGCCACGTATTCGCGTTGTCAAGTCATTAAATAGTGAGGTATGTCGAACGGGATGCTCTCACTTCGTAGACACTTCTAAAGACTTGCACTCACATGAAGAAGTAGATAATCATGTATTATAACAGATGATATCAGTAATATGATCGACTGATCCTATTCTATGACTTCAATCGCTTAGCCACGCATTCGCGTTGTCAAGTCATTAAATAGTGAGGTATGTCGCACGGGATGCTCTGACTTCAGACACTTCTAAAGACTCGCACTCACATGGAGAGGTGGATAATCATGTATTATAACAGAGAGGAGCAGTAATATGATCGACTGATTCGATTCTATGACTTCAATCGCTTAGCCACGCATTCGCGTTGTCAAGTCATTAAATAGTGAGGCATGTCGAACGGGATGCCCTGACTTCATAGACACTTCTGAAGATGGAGAGTTAGACTACCATGTATTGTAACAGATAAAACAAGAATAAAGATCGAATGAGCCAGTTCGATGACTTCAATCCCTTAGCCACGCATTCGCGTTGTCAAGTCATTAAATAGTGAGGCATGTCGAACGGGATGCGCTGACTTCACAGACACTTCTAAAGACTTGCACTCACATGGAGGAGTAGATAATCATGTATTATAACAGATGACATCAGTAATATGATCGACTGATCTGATTCTATGACTTCAATCCCTTAGCCACGCATTCGCGTTGTCAAGTCTTTAAATAGTGAGGCATGTCGAACGGGTTGCTCTGACTTCATAGACACTTCTAAAGACTTGCACTCGCATGGTCAGGTGGATAATCATGCATTATAACAGATGACATCAGTAATATGATCGACTGATCCGATTCTATGACTTCAATCCCTTAGCCACGCATTCGCGTTGTCAAGTCATTAAATAGTGAGGCATGTCGAACGGGATGCTCTGACTTCATAGACACTTCTAAAGACTTGCACTCGCATGGTGAGGTGGATAATCATGCATTATAACAGATGATATCAGTAATAGGATTTACTAAGCCCGATCGATGACTTCAATCGCTTAGCCACGTATTCGCGTTGTCAAGTCATTAAATAGTGAGGTATGTCGAACGGGATGCTCTCACTTCGTAGACACTTCTAAAGACTTGCACTCACATGAAGAAGTAGATAATCATGTATTATAACAGATGATATCAGTAATATGATCGACTGATCCGATTCTATGACTTCAATCGCTTAGCCACGCATTCGCGTTGTCAAGTCATTAAATAGTGAGGTATGTCGCACGGGATGCTCTGACTTCAGACACTTCTAAAGACTCGCACTCACATGGAGAGGTGGATAATCATGTATTATAACAGAGAGGAGCAGTAATATGATCGACTGATTCGATTCTATGACTTCAATCGCTTAGCCACGCATTCGCGTTGTCAAGTCATTAAATAGTGAGGCATGTCGAACGGGATGCCCTGACTTCATAGACACTTCTGAAGATGGAGAGTTAGACTACCATGTATTGTAACAGATAAAACAAGAATAAAGATCGAATGAGCCAGTTCGATGACTTCAATCCCTTAGCCACGGATTCGCGTTGTCAAGTCATTAAATAGTGAGGCATGTCGAACGGGATGCGCTGATTTCACAGACACTTCTAAAGACTTGCACTCACATGGAGGAGTAGATAATCATGTATTATAACAGATGACATCAGTAATATGATCGACTGATCTGATTCTATGACTTCAATCCCTTAGCCACGCATTCGCGTTGTCAAGTCTTTAAATAGTGAGGCATGTCGAACGGGTTGCTCTGACTTCATAGACACTTCTAAAGACTTGCACTCGCATGGTCAGGTGGATAATCATGCATTATAACAGATGACATCAGTAATATGATCGACTGATCCGATTCTATGACTTCAATCCCTTAGCCACGCATTCGCGTTGTCAAGTCATTAAATAGTGAGGCATGTCGAACGGGATGCTCTGACTTCATAGACACTTCTAAAGACTTGCACTCGCATGGTGAGGTGGATAATCATGCATTATAACAGATGATATCAGTAATAGGATTTACTAAGCCCGATCGATGACTTCAATCGCTTAGCCACGTATTCGCGTTGTCAAGTCATTAAATAGTGAGGTATGTCGAACGGGATGCTCTCACTTCGTAGACACTTCTAAAGACTTGCACTCACATGAAGAAGTAGATAATCATGTATTATAACAGATGATATCAGTAATATGATCGACTGATCCTATTCTATGACTTCAATCGCTTAGCCACGCATTCGCGTTGTCAAGTCATTAAATAGTGAGGTATGTCGCACGGGATGCTCTGACTTCAGACACTTCTAAAGACTCGCACTCACATGGAGAGGTGGATAATCATGTATTATAACAGAGAGGAGCAGTAATATGATCGACTGATTCGATTCTATGACTTCAATCGCTTAGCCACGCATTCGCGTTGTCAAGTCATTAAATAGTGAGGCATGTCGAACGGGATGCCCTGACTTCATAGACACTTCTGAAGATGGAGAGTTAGACTACCATGTATTGTAACAGATAAAACAAGAATAAAGATCGAATGAGCCAGTTCGATGACTTCAATCCCTTAGCCACGCATTCGCGTTGTCAAGTCATTAAATAGTGAGGTATGTCGAACGGGATGCGCTGACTTCACAGACACTTCTAAAGACTTGCACTCACATGGAGGAGTAGATAATCATGTATTATAACAGATGACATCAGTAATATGATCGACTGATCTGATTCTATGACTTCAATCCCTTAGCCACGCATTCGCGTTGTCAAGTCTTTAAATAGTGAGGCATGTCGAACGGGTTGCTCTGACTTCATAGACACTTCTAAAGACTTGCACTCGCATGGTCAGGTGGATAATCATGCATTATAACAGATGACATCAGTAATATGATCGACTGATCCGATTCTATGACTTCAATCCCTTAGCCACGCATTCGCGTTGTCAAGTCATTAAATAGTGAGGCATGTCGAACGGGATGCTCTGACTTCGTAGACACTTCTAAAGACTTGCACTCACATGGAGGAGTAGATAATCATGTATTATAACAGATGACATCAGTAATATGATCGACTGATCTGATTCTATGACTTCAATCCCTTAGCCACGCATTCGCGTTGTCAAGTCTTTAAATAGTGAGGCATGTCGAACGGGTTGCTCTGACTTCATAGACACTTCTAAAGACTTGCACTCGCATGGTCAGGTGGATAATCATGCATTATAACAGATGACATCAGTAATATGATCGACTGATCCGATTCTATGACTTCAATCCCTTAGCCACGCATTCGCGTTGTCAAGTCATTAAATAGTGAGGCATGTCGAACGGGATGCTCTGACTTCATAGACACTTCTAAAGACTTGCACTCGCATGGTGAGGTGGATAATCATGCATTATAACAGATGATATCAGTAATAGGATTTACTAAGCCCGATCGATGACTTCAATCGCTTAGCCACGTATTCGCGTTGTCAAGTCATTAAATAGTGAGGTATGTCGAACGGGATGCTCTCACTTCGTAGACACTTCTAAAGACTTGCACTCACATGAAGAAGTAGATAATCATGTATTATAACAGATGATATCAGTAATATGATCGACTGATCCTATTCTATGACTTCAATCGCTTAGCCACGCATTCGCGTTGTCAAGTCATTAAATAGTGAGGTATGTCGCACGGGATGCTCTGACTTCAGACACTTCTAAAGACTCGCACTCACATGGAGAGGTGGATAATCATGTATTATAACAGAGAGGAGCAGTAATATGATCGACTGATTCGATTCTATGACTTCAATCGCTTAGCCACGCATTCGCGTTGTCAAGTCATTAAATAGTGAGGCATGTCGAACGGGATGCCCTGACTTCATAGACACTTCTGAAGATGGAGAGTTAGACTACCATGTATTGTAACAGATAAAACAAGAATAAAGATCGAATGAGCCAGTTCGATGACTTCAATCCCTTAGCCACGCATTCGCGTTGTCAAGTCATTAAATAGTGAGGTATGTCGAACGGGATGCGCTGACTTCACAGACACTTCTAAAGACTTGCACTCACATGGAGGAGTAGATAATCATGTATTATAACAGATGACATCAGTAATATGATCGACTGATCTGATTCTATGACTTCAATCCCTTAGCCACGCATTCGCGTTGTCAAGTCTTTAAATAGTGAGGCATGTCGAACGGGTTGCTCTGACTTCATAGACACTTCTAAAGACTTGCACTCGCATGGTCAGGTGGATAATCATGCATTATAACAGATGACATCAGTAATATGATCGACTGATCCGATTCTATGACTTCAATCCCTTAGCCACGCATTCGCGTTGTCAAGTCATTAAATAGTGAGGCATGTCGAACGGGATGCTCTGACTTCATAGACACTTCTAAAGACTTGCACTCGCATGGTGAGGTGGATAATCATGCATTATAACAGATGATATCAGTAATAGGATTTACTAAGCCCGATCGATGACTTCAATCGCTTAGCCACGTATTCGCGTTGTCAAGTCATTAAATAGTGAGGTATGTCGAACGGGATGCTCTCACTTCGTAGACACTTCTAAAGACTTGCACTCACATGAAGAAGTAGATAATCATGTATTATAACAGATGATATCAGTAATATGATCGACTGATCCGATTCTATGACTTCAATCGCTTAGCCACGCATTCGCGTTGTCAAGTCATTAAATAGTGAGGTATGTCGCACGGGATGCTCTGACTTCAGACACTTCTAAAGACTCGCACTCACATGGAGAGGTGGATAATCATGTATTATAACAGAGAGGAGCAGTAATATGATCGACTGATTCGATTCTATGACTTCAATCGCTTAGCCACGCATTCGCGTTGTCAAGTCATTAAATAGTGAGGCATGTCGAACGGGATGCCCTGACTTCATAGACACTTCTGAAGATGGAGAGTTAGACTACCATGTATTGTAACAGATAAAACAAGAATAAAGATCGAATGAGCCAGTTCGATGACTTCAATCCCTTAGCCACGGATTCGCGTTGTCAAGTCATTAAATAGTGAGGCATGTCGAACGGGATGCGCTGATTTCACAGACACTTCTAAAGACTTGCACTCACATGGAGGAGTAGATAATCATGTATTATAACAGATGACATCAGTAATATGATCGACTGATCTGATTCTATGACTTCAATCCCTTAGCCACGCATTCGCGTTGTCAAGTCTTTAAATAGTGAGGCATGTCGAACGGGTTGCTCTGACTTCATAGACACTTCTAAAGACTTGCACTCGCATGGTCAGGTGGATAATCATGCATTATAACAGATGACATCAGTAATATGATCGACTGATCCGATTCTATGACTTCAATCCCTTAGCCACGCATTCGCGTTGTCAAGTCATTAAATAGTGAGGCATGTCGAACGGGATGCTCTGACTTCATAGACACTTCTAAAGACTTGCACTCGCATGGTGAGGTGGATAATCATGCATTATAACAGATGATATCAGTAATAGGATTTACTAAGCCCGATCGATGACTTCAATCGCTTAGCCACGTATTCGCGTTGTCAAGTCATTAAATAGTGAGGTATGTCGAACGGGATGCTCTCACTTCGTAGACACTTCTAAAGACTTGCACTCACATGAAGAAGTAGATAATCATGTATTATAACAGATGATATCAGTAATATGATCGACTGATCCGATTCTATGACTTCAATCGCTTAGCCACGCATTCGCGTTGTCAAGTCATTAAATAGTGAGGTATGTCGCACGGGATGCTCTGACTTCAGACACTTCTAAAGACTCGCACTCACATGGAGAGGTGGATAATCATGTATTATAACAGAGAGGAGCAGTAATATGATCGACTGATTCGATTCTATGACTTCAATCGCTTAGCCACGTATTCGCGTTGTCAAGTCATTAAATAGTGAGGCATGTCGAACGGGATGCTCTGACTTCATAGACACTTCTGAAGATGGAGAGTTAGACTACCATGTATTGTAACAGATAAAACAAGAATAAAGATCGAATGAGGCAGTTCGATGACTTGAAATCGCTTAGCCACGCATTCGCGTTGTCAAGTCACTAAATAGTGAGGCATGTCGAACAGGAGTTGCTTGGGCTTATCATGCACTTTATATAGTCGCGTTGATATGGAGAGATAGATTGCCATGTATTTGTCTGAGAGATCCAATTAAATGATGGAATGAGTTAGAAACGCATTGTGGGTGCGCAGAATATGAACGGACAGTGGTGGACCGAATGATACAAGAGAATAACAGGATGTGATACCTGTGATTGTCAAAATAGTGTAATTTAACTTTAATAATTTCAAACATAAAAGATGTATACTACTGATAAAACATCCACTTGACGATTAGCCAATAGGAAGACGGCGCTTTTGAATGCATGGCCAACGCGTTGCTAAAGTTGCATTCGTTTTACGGCGCTGTTGTATAGAATAGAATTTCTTTATTGTCTCGCTGATAAACTCCGCAAGCACATTACAAATCATATCAATGTCAATATATATGTAAGAGAGAATCATGAGGTGCAAATGGCAGCGAATAGGCAAATAAAAGTAAGAATACAAGTGAGAAAGCTATTTACAAAATTTAATAAAGGAATTTTTAAAACGCGACGTTTTTGCAAAAGGAGCACGTAAACTATTCACACGACGAGTGGCAATGCGAGCACTTAGATCAACTGAAGTAAAAAGTTCACGAAGTAAATGACAATCATTATTCATAACGGAAGACATAAGGTTCTCACCAGTCTTGTTCAACATAACACAAACAGATTCCTCGGGAGCATAATCAATTCCCATGATGCGAAAAAGACGTTTTTCAATCATAACAAGAGACAGCAGCAGGTAATTGGATAAGTTGCTAAAAGAGGGGAATGCATAAGACAAGACGGAACGAATAAACGCAAGATAACATTTTTTCATAACATGAATAGGACAGTCATCTGCGCAAATTACGGATAATAACGATACGTTTAGAGGCTTTTTTCACAATGTAATCAACATGCTCATTCCATTTTAAGTCACAAGCAAAAATGACACTAAGAACGTAAAATGATCAACTTTCCGAAGAAATTCGTTATCAGCAATCTTAACATCAGACATGACAAGATTTCTCTTCGTGATAACATCCATTATCATACATTTCTTCTTGTTCAGAGATAGGTGACATGAATCTGCCCAATTCATCAAGTTGTTCCACTCCAGCTGAAGATAATCATCGGATTTATTTCTAACGAAGTGGAGGAATAGTATATCATCAGCGTACCGAATTATTGACGTGTTGTCTGACACAGGCACAAGATCGTCCGTGGCCAGGACAAAGAGAATAGGGCCTAGGACGCTGCCCTGAAGCACCCCACTAGTTACTTTAATCCAATTGGAAAAATCACCATTATACATAATACGCTGGTACCTGTCACGCAAAGAACACATAATCCATTTGATGAGAAGAGGTGGAAGTTGAAATTTAGCACAAGCATTCACAATAATCGAGTGAGGAAGCTTATCAAAAGCTTTTGAGATATCCACTACCCATCTTTTGCACTCTAATAGTCGGAGAGACAACAGATATACAGCGTGTTCATTGCCAGTTGCTACAGATCAAATCTGCTCTTGATCAGGACCGATTCACACAGTTGCGAAGCCCGGATTTCATTTCCGGGGGGACAATAGATGTGTCTTAAGTAATATAAGCCTATACTTAATAATTTTGTAAATCAGAAGAAGCTCTAATATTCATTCATATCTGATTTGATTATGATCTGATTTTGTCTTCTATTGATAATTCATGATGCACGATTAACATGAAATCATACAATATACAAGTTTATATATAATATCTTCAGATGTAGGGCAGAATAATTACAAGATTATATATACAAGTATATACAAGATTATGGATGACAGCCACAAGCGTAGAATGAAGTGTAGGCTCTGAAAATATTGATTTAAGATAAGTGGCTCATTTCGATGCATGTGTATTTGGAAGCAAAAGCGAAATAGAGCAGGCGTTTATATACCCAGTCATGAATGGCCTCTACTTTTGGGTGTCGCAAAATCGTGTCGAGACGTCCGTGAGAATACAACTAGTATCGGCGCCTGACCAACTGTCTGACTGACAGAAATGAACATCTCTCGCGATCGTTGCGCAACAGGGGACATGCGAAAATTAACCAAGCGCTCTACTGTAGGATTTCAGATTCTCACATTAATAAATTAATCATTCGGCTAAGAATGATGCTAATATACCCCGTATAAAACACACAGCTTTTCTCCCGCTCGGATATCATTTCGGGGGGGGGCGACATGTTCCCCTCGTCCCCCCCTTGGCTACGCCACTGCACTCATTACAACAAGATATACATATATATATATATACGTGGTGTGATCCAAAATGTCCCGGACTAACCTACTTGCAGATAACCTGTGATAACGAATACTACTTCAGATGTAAATTTAGGTCTTTAAGGCATGAGAAATATGGTCGCCGAAATTTTTCCGGTCAGTTTTCTATTTTTAAAAAATATTTTTACATTTTAACATGAATTTCTGTATTTTCTGAATTGATCGAGATCCGATTTGTCTTATTGTTATAGTTAGATTGATTTTGATTTGTACCTTATTTGACGGATATCTTTGCCATGAATATTGCACGTCTTTTGTTAATTGCTTCATGTGTTACGATATCAATCAGTGAAGTTCATTCAGCACGCATTCATTAAGAAATCCGTGTCAACGATGGTTCTTTGTTCTATCAGTTTTCATGATGGATGTGACAAGCGTGTCTTCAGTCGAATATCGCAGTGTGATACGATACCTCCTGATCCGCGGCTTCGCTAATGGTGACATTCTAAAGGAATTAAGCCTGGCATATGGAAGCAAAGCTCCATCGAGAACTACTGCTTATTTCTGGATAAGCGAATTTAAACGCGGAAGACAATCTGTGGAGCAAGATTTTTCAACTGTTGGTCGGCCGCAGGAGATTCCGGAAGAGAAATCGAGTCAGTGCGATGAAGTGATTACAGCACACAGAAGGATAACCATCCGTGAGTTGTCAAGAGAGTTGCGAATCAGTTATCACTCCTGTCATGACATCATCGAAAGACTTGGATATCGCAAACTGGCATCACGTTTCGTACCGAAGTTTCTGTCACCTGAAATGAAGGAGAAGACTTCTGGCGGCACAGTCAAATTTGGATCTCCTCGAAATGCACGGAGATCAGTTTCTGAACTGCATCCTTACAGAGGATGAAACACCTTTAAGTTTGTATCTGCCTCAAAGTAAGCGAGAATCTGCAGAGTGGCGAAAATCAGGCGAGTCTGCCCCTTTGAAAATGCGATCCGGAACATCACATCGCCGGTCGTTGATGCTGACGGTCTTTTGGAACGCTTCGGGAATCCAACTGGTTGACTTTGCGGATAAAGGAGTAAGAATCAATAGCGAATATTATTCCAATCTGTTATCTGAAGCGAGGAAGAAAATAAGAAAGCCACGAAACATTCCCCTCTACTTGCTTCATGACAATGCTCCGATTCACACCTCGCAGGAGACAACCAATGCCTTAACGAGAAACGGATTTCAACTATTGAGCCATCCTCCTTATTCACCTGACTTGGCCCCAAGTGATTTCTATCTGTTTAGATTCCTCAAAAAGCATCTTCGTGGACACCATTTTGAATCGCCAGTTGAACTGCGGGATGCAGTTACTGAGTTTTTTGATTCTTTGACACCGGAATTTTTTCATAAAGCTTTTTGTGAATTGAGACTTCGTTGGCAAAAAGTGACGAATGCTAACGGCTCATACATTGAAAAGTAAACTGTTTTCTGGAACAAAACATTTGTTTTTCCGTTAATTATTAGTCAGGTTATTAGTGATAGCTTAACTGTCAAGTTAATCTAAATATATTAATTCTAAATCGCTAGAATTTATAGGAAAATCTTGAAATTCAGACAAAAATGTTTGAAAATTTTGAAAAAATAGAAAACTGACCGGAAAAATTTCGGCGACCATATTTCTCATGCCTTAAAGACCTAAATTTACATCTGAAGTAGTATTCGTTATCACAGGTTATCTGCAAGTAGGTTAGTCCGGGACATTTTGGATCACACCACGTATATATATATATGTATATAGAGATGACATCTGGAAAACTATGAAGTGATACAAATAGAGATATAGCATCATACTATGAATCCTACAAGCAGAATTGAGCTTCATCATAGAAAGTTGGAGACTAAATAACATTCAGATTTCGGGTGAGGCCCATGTCACGCTTATTTTGAAAGGGGGATTTTTCTTTCATTGTTATGGATTCGGCTACTTGGAGCATATTTTTGTCGGATAAATATAAAAGTCCCCGACAAAAATATTTGATTTTTCTCAAAGTGATCTTCGTAATTTTTATGAATCTGTAAATTGCTTTCATCCGTGTATTAAGGTAACTTTACATCATGATTTTGAAAAGCTTCGTTTTTTAGATTTAGAGTTATATAAATGTCATAATTTTCTGCTGTCTCGCATTGGTTTTAAAAGTTTGGATAGGCATTGCTTGCTGAGTAGCAATTCCTATCATCCGAATCACGTTTTTAAAAGTATTGTTTACGGTCACGTGTATAGATGGGCTTCTCATACCTCCACTTACCAGGATTTTCAAGATACCAAGAAAACTGTACAAAAAGTTTGGCGCGATCAAGGTTATAGTAGGAGTGCTATACGATCTGCTGTTCGTACCATTTTTTCTCTTACGAAGCAGACTCCTACGTCATGGAACACAGGCTTTTTGCCGTGTAATTGTAGTATATGTACATACAGTCTCTCATGTAATTATGTTGTAAATATTTTTAACACTCCTTTTCCCATTGTGCATAAGATCCAATGTACAGATTTTAACATCATCTATGTGATAATTTGTAAAAATTGTAAAGTAACCTATGCTGGGCAAACCTCTAGATGTTTGCGTAAACGTATTTCTGAACACATAGCGAATATCAAGGCATGTCATGATACATCTGTTGCAAAACATTTTAATTCTCTTTGTAATCTATCTCATTTTTCTTACTTTGGTGTTGAACATTGTCCGAACCCTGAAAAAAGGTTACTGAAAGAGAACATTTGGATTAAACGGATGTGTGCTCTTACCCCAAATGGCTTGAATCAAGAAATGAATAAATGTAATAAGTTGCGTTTCATTGTGCCACATAGCAATTGCAGCAAGCGTGTCCTGCGCTATTGTCAGAAAGAATTGTCTAATGTGCAGGTCACTGGTGTTTTTACAAACCAATCAAATTTGCGCACTTTGTTGAGAACTGATGTCTGACTTTACAACTTTGTGTCACGTTCACTTTTGACTTTCATCTTGTCCAGTGTGGAATTGATAAAGCTATTTTCAATAAGCGAAACCGGTAAGTTATTTTCAATAAGCGAAAGCGGTCTTCCACAGAAACTGTCTTTTTGTTTCATTTCGAATTGTCGGCGTGAGGGTCCCTATAGATATTATATATCTATACATATATATTTATATATATATATGTATATGTATATATATATAGAGATGACATCTGGAAAACTATGAAGTGATACAAATAGAGATATAGCATCATACTATGAATCCTACAAGCAGAATTGAGCTTCATCATAGAAAGTTGGAGACTAAATAACATTCAGATTTCGGGTGAGGCCCATGTCACGCTTATTTTGAAAGGGGGATTTTTCTTTCATTGTTATGGATTCGGCTATTTGGAGCATATTTTTGGCGGATAAATATAAAAGTCCCCGACAAAAATATGCTTCAAATAGCCGAATCCACAACAATAAAAGAAAAATCCCCTTTCTAAATAAGCGTGACATAGGCCTCACCCGAAATCTGAATGTCTCCAACTTTCTATGATAAAGATCAATTCTGCTTGCAGGATTCATAGCATGATGCTATATCTCTATTTGTATCACTTCATAGTTTTCCAGATGTCATCTCTCTTTTTGAATTTAGAATTTTTTGACATGTTGACCTTCACAATTCTATCTCTTGAGAATGGTCAGTGTACTGTCCGAAACGTTGAGCCTTTATTTTTTAATAAAATGGTATTCCAAAATTGCATTGAATCATTTAACAACTGAAGGAAAAGAAATTTATAGAAAAACAGAAAAGTCCATTCAAAAATGCAATAAATTACAGAATGACAACCTCTTTAATGATTGTTGCAATAATAATGCATTGCTGCCCAAGTACACTAATATATATATAAGTAATAAATTGGATATAAACTCAAGGAAAAGTCAAATGATATTCCAACAGGATTCACTCCATTCTATGGGAGCTACTCATGGAATGAAGATATATTATACAAAATAATACAGAAACCATATTAGTCAATAGAAATAAAAATACAAATCAGACAGAATTCAAACTAGGCTTAGCATAGAAATAGAGATTTGCTCCTGTCTCTCTCTCGGTCCATTTTAGTAGCATTTGGACTTAGCTGGTAAATTGGAGCTGCTGTGAATTTCGGTGTTATTGATCTTGCACAAGAAGCAATGTGCTTGCTCACATTCAGTATGGCATAATTAGAGTGCGCTATTTGTTGTCTATGCACAGCAACGTTAGCCTATTATGCCATAGAAGGGAGTGAAACCGGTTGGAATATCATTTGACTTTTCCTTGAGTTTATATCTAATTGTACATATGTATACATATATTTATAGATCAGTGATTCCATTAGTCAGTCATAAGTGTTCCGTCAATACATGATATAGCTTGATTTGGTAGTCACGGCTTATCAGCACTGCGCGAGAAATACGTCTTTGTTCTTCACTTTTCTACTTAATTCTTTTTTTCGATAGAAGAGATTGTTTTACACCAGGGATTTATTTGCGACATGCCGAAGTGCGAAAAATTCTCATTCGTGAACTGCTTATTCGATTTTTTAAAATATACAAGTACTTTTCGGTCAATTCGTAGTGGCGCAACAGATTCCCGCTGTAGTAGCCTTTCTACATAAACCGGAGAATGAAAAATATGCAGAACTCTGCCTCTTTAAAATTCCAAATATTTGTTTCGTTACGAAACGGTCCTTGTGGTATTTAGTATCATTAAAGTTTGCTTGAGAAGTGAGATCATCTAGGATCAATAGTCTTATTGTATATTTATGTCAATTAGTGTTCGAAATGTTGCCTCACAGATACAGAAAAATAAATTGCTGAGCAAGCGCATTTAGTATTTTCGCCTATTGAGAGGGACATCCATTTTATTTTGTCCTCACTCATATCGGTCAGATGCGCATATCTAAAGGTTTGAATTTTCGAAATGTAGGCAAGTTTCCTATTAGCTGCTCAACACATTATCATATTTCTACCCAATGCAACATTCAGATAATTTACTGGCAGCCCTAGCAGGATAAAATAGGGCATGGTGGAGTGGAATGGGTAGGTAGGCCTACCCATACGGAATGAAATGGGAATAAGTCACCTAACATTATCTGGAAACCAAACGGATTGATATTTTGGTATGTCGCTTTGGTTATGATGATATCGTGACTATAGCATGAAGTTCCAAGAGAATTGCTTCCATATACAATTTTCATTGTTTCCATGGAAACCAAGTTTTGATTTCTCTTCTGTTTCTGAAAAAATGAACGATTCTGAACTTTCGAATCGCAGCAAAGGCAAGAGAACCATGACTTAACTTAAGCATGCCTGTAAGAGTTACAGTCCTATTAATGATGTGATAGTAGGCAAATCTATAGCCGTCATTATTATCTGTTATTTTTGAAAATTTGAACACGGGGTTGAAATTGGTATACTACTGAAGAAGTGTGGGATGAAACGAGTGTAGGCCTACATATTTTATTACAGAAAGTGTCGTTCTTTAACTTTTGGCTGATTAAACTCCAGGTGAGATATAATCAAATTAAGATACGACACGGTCAAAAAAATTCGAAGGATCCAGGAAACGGAAGACGCCAAAGTTAAACAATTACCCTAGTGGAGAATCTTGTAAATAATTAGGTAATTAAAAGGGCTTAATAAATTAAGATATTCTTATAAACAAAGGTGTATTTCAGTTGTGATGTGCATGTGCAGTTCAATGAATTTGAAAAATATTTCGAATGCCAGGAGCCAGCGAAATTTTCTACTGTTTGCCGTCTGACACTTCACATACTCGTCATCCTTAGGCAGTTTTTATCTCTGAAACATGCATGGAAGGAAGCATGATAGAGATGGTCCCGATAAACTCGACCGAATTCAGTGACGAACTCTGGTTTCCGACACATCTTCATACATATATATTGTCTTTGAGCAAATGAAGCCATAGTCGGCTTTGCTACATCCACCTTCTCGAACATCTGTGGTAAAATGTGCAAGCCTCCGATTGAAAGGCTAAAGACAAAGGAAGTTGTCAATATTCTAAAAGCGTCGGTATCAGTTCTTCTCTCCAGGAAGCCGAAAACGCGGATCCTCTTCGAACATCAGAAATTATACGCGCAACAAAAGTTGTTAAGTGTTGACATCGTCATCAGCTTTGAAATGGGTTGAAGATGAAGAAAGAAGTCGCTTGAAGAAAATGAAATCCACTCCTTTTTGAAGAGTAGCAATTGAAGTCAATGTCAATTGTTAATATTTGTAACATCATACACCAGAAGCTCAGTCAGCGTTGCGATTTCTATTACAACATGTAGCTGCAGTTCGATTCTGCATTCCCAGTATTTAGGGGAACCTGGATGGCTACATTCTGCTGAAGTCACAACTAGAAAATTTTCAGCCAAAGCGAAGCCACATCATTCTATGTTACTATCATTTGCAAGTCAATTCGATAGATTACCACTTAATTGATTAGAACATATTCCGTGCTATCAGGAGGCGAGTGATCAACTTTTTTGCATTTTTCCGGTCTTTTCCGGTGTCTGGATAGCCAGATGCGCGGAGTTGGATAGTGGATTGCTTTGAGCAAATTCAGTTGAGATGAGTGGAGCTCGATTAGAGTGGAATCGGCGTTGAGCAAATTATTTTGTGATATCAAGAGGCTATTAATGAATATTTTTCATGTTTTCCGGTCTGTTCCGGTGTCTGGATAGCCAGATGTGCGGAGTTGGATAGTGGATTGCTTTGAGCAAATTCAGTTGAGATGAGTGGAACTCGATTAGAGTGGAATCGGCGTTGAGCAAATTATTTTGTGCTATCAGGAGGCTATTAATGAATATTTTTCATGTTTTCCGGTCTCTTCCGATGTCTGGAGAGCAAGATATGCGGAGTTGGATGGTGAATTGCTTTGATAAAATTCAGTTGATATGAGTTTAGCTCGATTAGAGTGGAATCGGCGTTGAACAAATGATTTTGTGCCATCAGGAGGCGATCGGTGATCTTTGCATTTTCTTCAAATTTGTCCGGTGTCTGGATAGCCATATATGCGGAGTTGGATGCTGTATTGCTTTGAGCAATTTCATATGAGATGAGTTTAGCTCGATTTGAGTGGAATTTGCGTTGAGCAAATTTTTTTGTGCTGTCTGGAGACTTGCACCAACGTTAGCACCAACTTTTTTGCATTTTTGACATAAAATATACTTTTTTGTCATGTTATGTTGTCAATTGGCGTTTTTGATGTCAGAGGCAAATTTTTCGCATTGTTTTACATAAGTGAGCTGGTTTTCGTCTTTGAGCAAAATGTTTGAAAAATGTTGGTGGTAACGTTGGTGCTAACTTCAGCGACTTTGAATAAGTTGCCATTCAGCACAAACTGATTGATTACTGATCCGGTTGCGGTACCACATGTGCAAAATACGTGCAGGCTAATTCAACTCAAATTGTCTCTGCAGGTCATCAGCTCTTGGCTTTGTCATTTGAGCGTTTGTAGGCTAGGACAACATCACAATTAGCCTTTTATAGGACAGGCTACGAACTGGCAGCATATATCAGGGGTGGAAAAGCGAGGAAGTATCAAATGAATTGTGTTTTAAGTTTTTGCAGTTCGTTAAAACACCACAGCTATACAAATTGCATGCAGATCGTGTTGACAAGCAGTCAGTGGTAGTGCAGTGCGTAGCAAAAGTTCATTTCCATTGCATCCACCATGGTGAGAAATGGACGAAAGATCTGGTGGAAATTATAATGAAGAAGTTACTTGAGGCATTTTTTCAAGTAGCCAAAAGGACATCTTTTCTCAAACAAATTAAACCGTTAATTGTACAAATCTTGTGTTCATGCTTTTATTGTAACTTATGTGATGCAATTTACTGTTATTGACATATTCCTAAAACTGGCATGATGCGGAGGTGATAATAGATTGTGAGTGTGAAAGATACCAACTCATATTGTTACTAGGTCAAAAGAAATGGTTTTCATAGCAAAAAAGTCGAAACAATGTATTCACATAGTGTAGGCAGGGGCGTAGCCAAGGGGGCCACCAGGGCCATGCCCCCCAAACGTTTAAGTAGTGTCAAAAAGTTAATGTAAATTTTAAATCTGAATTTTAAAATATATTCTTAACAATGCTCGTTTTACATCGACATGTATTTTATTTGAAGTACTGCGAACCGACTTACATAAAGAGGTTTGACTTATTTCCTCATCTTTGTTAATGCAATTACATTCAGACTTGTCATCGAAGAAACATGTGGAACAAGTCAAATTACATGATTCAGCGAACGTTTGTCTGAAGTATAGACTCTGCACACGTAATATCAATGTTTCAAATCATCACTTAAATAGCTCGGATGCATTTTTGGTTGTACGGTTGTCGGTAACAGTGTATATGGGCTAGTATTTATATTTACCCAAATACAATAAATAATCAATTTGAGATCAGTAAAGTTTACAGTCTAAATCGAACGATATGCGTCTTTTTTCCACCAAATTTAACAGTGGGACTAAATCTATAGGACCTAATTTCTCAAAACGTTACAAAGAACTGAAAGTTTTATAATATAATTTACTTCCATAAACGTGTAGGCGCACATTTTTTGTAATGTTCCGAAGATATTCAGTTCTACCTGTAGCAGAGGCCAACCGGAAAATAATAAAATCCAATTTTGTAAAAATATGGAAGAGTTATTATCGAATTTTTATCTCAAAAAATGCATTGAAATATTGAGAGCGATTTCTTTAATTGTACATGTATTAGTTGTTTGATGTTTATCGAAAGAGGCATTTCATTTTGAGTTGACATTATAGACATTGACATTATAGTCATTGACATTTTGAGTATAGAAACATTCATCTAATAATTTTGGATATCACATGTAAATGAGAAGCTATATCATGAAATGAAAATTGTTTATCATCTAACATGTATTTCAGATAATCTTCAGATTCTAATACGCTTATACAGTACATGTAGTTTTACAATGTGCTAAAATGTATATTCCTTAAACATCAATTAAAATCATAGGAATTACGTACTATTACATTATACAGCTGGATAATGTAATTAAATACCAGTTCTAAGAATTGCAATTCATCAGAACCTTGTCTTCCCCTCCAAACTGATTTTCTGGCTACGCCCATGAGTATAGGTGTATCGATCAGCCTTGTGAAGGTTATAAACCCAAGGTACAACACGTGTACGTACAGTCATACGTAGCTAAACAAGTGCATGACTTCGGCCGTTTCAACGTCTGTGTTAATAAGCATCTATATAAATTTAGAGATGCATCGATCCAAATTTGACTTTATTGTGGTTCTAGCTAACTCAGTACTTCTTTAAGTCAAAGATTGCATAAATGTAACATTTTTTAATCAACCGTTGATTTGATCGAAGCTCACTACGGACTTTCCCGACCTCACGAAGTACATGCATGCCGACGACGTAGCCCTGACTTGCTCAGATAAATCAGTCTCTGTAGTTGAGGACACATTATCGTCTGATATGGAACTTGTGAGTGAATACTATCACCAAATATTTAGAGGAGAACCAGATTGACTACCTTTCCTATCGCGTGAAGCCTGTTTACATCGTGCATCCGAGACACTTGGTGGCGATAAGTGGGTAGAAATTAAGCCGGAGCTTTGTCATCGAAGCAGCGGCAATTTATATGACAAAAACATGACGCCTGAAACCAATACTTTAGTTGGCAATTTTCATCCGAAATATAAAATGGATGGACTGATGAATTTCATTAATTCACTATTTAAGTACAGTCAATCTATGGTTCATCTATAATTTCATTCGACATGTCATCGGCCTTTGATTCCATTAGGCATTCTCTGATAATTCAAAAGTTTGATGATCTTGGCTTCTCAAAAGGTTTTCTCAATTGGTTGATGAGCTATCTGAATGGCCGAAAATGTTTCGTTAAGGTTGAAGGCTCTCTCTCCCGATGCGTTGATGTAAAGAGGGGAGTCCCCCAGGGATCAGTTTTGGGTCCTGCAATATTTGCAGTTTTTGTAGCAGACTTCACATGCATGCAACCTCAAACTGTCCAAATTGTATATGCCGACGACATTACTCTAGTTTTGCCATTACCCAATGAAATTGATGAAAATCCTCAGTCTTTGGAACGTACTCTTAGTACTGAAATTGAAAATGTGCAACAATGGTGTGTAACTAACAAGTTGAATCTCAACGAAGGCAAATCAAGCATATTGCTGTGTTTAAAGAAAATCGTAGTTCCTCAAATGAATGTGTCTATTCCTGTGACTAAAAAGTCAAAAATTTTGGGTGTTACGATCAACAACAACCTCACCTGGCATGATCATATTAAAGATATTTCCACTCGCTGTCATCGTCGACTATATGTATTAAGAAAAGTGAAGCGATACACTGATAAACGCAATCTTCTATTGATTTACAATGCGCTAATTCGCTCTCTGATGGAGTATGCCTGCCCGGTTTTTGTGTCATTGCCAAAAAAAACTCAGTATGAAATTTGAAAGAATTCAAAAGCGTGCTTTTAAACTGATCGATCTTCCGGAAATCGAAGTTGACAGATGCTCATCACTTACAGAGAGACGTGAGCGAATCAGTAAGAAGCTCTTTAAGAAGGTGGCATTATGCAACAGACATTTGCTGCACAGATATGTTCCCAAGCGCCTCCGTTATTCTAGACATTTTGATGTTCGAATCTGCCGCTACAAAAAGCGAAGGCAATCCTTCTTCGATTATGTCACTACCCTTGTGAATTATGACATTTCGAAAGGCACCTTCTGAAGCTTTTGTGCCTTCGTTGTATGATAAGACTACTTGTGCAACTTGTGAATGTTGTGATTTGACCATATCATCTGACTTCATCTTTTAGCCACATGTCATCGATTTTACTGTGAACAAATTTTGATTCATTTCATTATTACTTATATGTAATTACGATTATCATTTCTTGAAATATAGACACTATTATTATTATTATTATTATATCCGTAGTCTTATATGGCCTCAATAGGAAAGGGACTACTGCAAGTACATGCGATATAGTAAGGACTTGACTTAATTGGAATTACGAGTTCTACTGGTATACTAAAGTTGGGAATACTTTATCAATTTGATCAACTTTGTTCTAACGATGACGGTCGATTGGTCATTTGAAAATTGATACCAGATCTGTCATCTGCCGACTAAGGCTCTCTGTTGTGATCTAGTAAGAAGATTGAGGTGTTTGAGATTAAGATGAAGATAAAGTTATGAAATCCTGATAAAGACACGTGGTTTGTTCTCTACAAGTGCAATACGATGAAAATTAAATATAAATAGCGGAAAATATTCAGACTAAGGAAAATGACATAATAGATAAACCATTAAATTGAAAATAAATAAACAATTACAATGATAGCTAATAATGCAAAAACTTGATAATAAATTAATGAATAAGATATCAAATTAAAAGAAAATTCATAATCGAGGTTGTTGCGGTATTACAAGTAAGACGGGTTTGTCACAATCGGCAAAAGGACAGTGTACAGAAGTTTGGAGTCAAGGAATCCGAAATCGTCCATACCTGTAGTCATAATCAGTGGTTCATGTCAAAAACAATTATCAGACAACTTGTTTAGCAGAAGAAAACATAACTCGTTAGCATGTAATCTCTGTTCCAGTAGTAATAACCAGAGTCAAGAGTTGGCTACCGGGGATCAAGGAGAGGAAGATGTCAAACATGTTCTAAGTGTCAAACATAATGTCTGAGATCAACTTCATAACACCACATTATCAAATTACATTAAAAATTAAATTGGGAATGTAAGTAACACTATAGCGGGAAAGTCTTAATATTAAACTTGTCAACATCAATAATGCTCGAATAGAAGTAAAAATATTGAGACAATTAATTTGAGGATCCTTTACATCGCGTCTTAATTTTTGGATAGCTGTGATAACAAAGCATCGGAAGTATTCTGAAATTTTGATTATGCCACTATAGTCGTCGTTGTTTCACCATTGCGATTATTGAAACTGGAATCAGACGGCATTTCTTTCCCACTTGTCGCCTGCAGCCGTCAATGCAATCATCTGAGACAGGCTTCAACAGAGGAATAGAGATTTTAGTGAAGCAATTCATCTGGTCCTCCTCTAAATCTGTGAGGGAATCACACTAGGGAAATCCATTTCCGATACAATCGGCTCTATTTTTCACTATTTACCGTTGCTGTGACTACTGTCATGATCCTCGTCCTCCCTAGACATCGTAAACACAGATCTAGAAAGGGATAGATGGACTACTCCCCGATTTGCGTGAAGCCTGCTTTCCCTGCCACGCGCGCGCGCACAATCCCGGTATGTAGGCAAGAAACAAATGTTGGCATGCACGTGTCTGTGAGAATGTAATGATAATAAGCACATTAACTTTCAACGACGATAATAATTGATAACGAATCATAAAAATTTTGACAATTCCTGATGACCTGCAATGTCATACTTTCTCACTCATCATGATTGCTTACATAAATGTAGCTTAAATAGAAAATTAGGTGCATGCGAAGTAACGTTGTATTCAAAAGAAAACTCGGTAAATCAAAATTTATTTGCCTCTAAAGAGAATCAGCGTCATTGCCTGCTGACGTGATAGGACTTTTGAATTAAAGATATTACGTTCAAAATCTTACCGTACCGATAGAGGCGAATTTTAACATAATTCGACGTGATCAGCCTGATAAGTTTTGTTAGATGATCAGAGTCTTCTGTGTAATTCTGTGTAAACCACAGAATTCTGTGTTGTGAAGAAAGGCTGTTTCTGATTGCTTCTCTTCGCAAGCAGCGGCCTAAGAATCATCTGCGCGCGCGACTAATCCTGTGGTTCTGCCATTGATGTCAGATTAGATTAGAACCGTTACCAGTCAGGTTAGAATTAACATCTCATCAATTGTCAAAATTTGATGATTTGTACGCTGGTCGTGGAATATCCTATCCCCCGTCTTGCGCAGGCGGTCAGAATTTTCAGGCTTCATCGCGGCAGTGAGAAATTTAGGGAAGTCCGCTATCCTGTGTATTATTAATTATAAACATTTCGCTTCTTTAATTCCTAAAATTTATCCACCAGGTCTGGAGGCAAGTAGAAGTGGAGATAATGATAACAACATTGAATATTTAGACATTAAAATGCAAATCACTAATACAGAAGCGGTTACCTCTGTATTTCATAAAGTTGACAACTTCAATTTTCCTGTTACGCTCTTAACATTTCCTCAAAACACTATGCCTTACAAAATAGGCATCAAAGTTTTCGCGGGACAGGTTTTGAGATATATTCGCATCTGTACACATGAGAGTGATTTTATTGAAAAAATAAATCGTACCTCCACCACCCTCATTGCGAGAGGTTATAATCGCTTTGATCTTAAGCGCAGTGCTGAAAAGCAGTTACACAAACACAGAGAGACTTTATTGAAATACGGTTATTTCTCCGCTAAGCAACTTTTGGACAACTGCCCGAACTTTATTTAAGTTCCTTTTCCATATTTCCAGTTTAGTCAGATCGAATCATCTCGATGGCGTAGTCAATGTATCTGACTACATGTCCGAGATTTTTCTTTCGAGGCTGCTTTCTCTAAAGCAGGGCCCTGCTTGAGCGAGTTTGAACGTACAGGAACTAAGGGGCCGAAACGTGAATCTTGCTCAAGTTCCTGCTGATGACCTCTTTTGCTTTTGTCCTCATCAACTTTATCACAGCATATATCAATTATCTGCTTTAGTTGCACTTCATGTAGCCTGTGGGAAAGCCAGATCGGTCCTTTGGAGGGATCAAATTCTTTACTTTTCATTATCTTCAGCTTCATCTTCTCACTTCTATTGAAGCATTTGCGTAACACCACATGTGGTTGACCAGTTATCCGCATTAGAAATGACAGGTATGTTTGTATTTGTATTTGACTGATAGCAGATTGGGATTTAGATAAGTTACAAAGTTTGAAGTATATAAGCAGACACACAAGTCTCATGTCTATAATCACTCCTTTTAGACGCTAATGTCATAAGTAAGTTGTTAGATTTATAATTTTTTGTAAAACGCAGTAGTAAGTTATATATTTTTTTCTTTTAGTTTTTAGTTAGGCCTATAGTATTATTATTTTTCTTTATGATCTACCGGAGGTTAGCCTCAACCAATTTAACTGTTAACTCCTTCCTCAATGGGTTCTGCAGTTACTGACGTCATGGCAACGAAATTCCCCTCAACTAAAAATAGCACTGCTGAGAATTCCTGGAACTGTATCTGCTATCACTGTCAGTTAAATCTTGTAAGGGTGTGATGGTGTGGTGTTGTCACAGAATTAGATTCATCTGCGCGTGTGGTGAACGAGTGTTATTAGTTCCATGGCTTCGCGATATACGCATCATTTTGATTCTGTGATGGACACACTTTTATCTTACGTCTGTAAACTTCGTGAAAACCCTGAGTATTCGATAAATTCTCTCACAGCTGCACCGAATGAAATCGCCAAATATAAGCTCGCATTTCCTCTTTCTTCAAACGACAACAATCTCCGATTCCGACCACATTATGGCGATACGGAAGTCGCTACGTTGGGCAAAAACAGAAGAATTGTATCGGTAGAAGATAAGTCGCCAATCTTTTGTCCTTACGAAGCAAGGAGAAATAAAATCACAGCTGATATCAGAGAGTGCCTTTCACAGATACCAATCCGAAACAGAAGTTCATCAGAAGCTGTTTTCTTCCTCTGTGAAACACATTTTCACGTAAATCGGTATTCATGGAGCCGTGATGAGAGCTTTTTTCTTCAAGATGGAGCGGTATTCAATGGTCAATTTGAATTGGAAAATCCAAATATTGACGGAAATTCTGTGCGCATTGTGAGAAATAAATTTGACATTGCATCTACAGATAATTTTATTAGATTACTTCAAGTGAGCGGACTGCAAATTGTAAGCAAGCATGTTCTACCTGAGAGTGTGACAATGACTCATCACTCAATGCACTCTGAAGTAAAAGTAAATGGTGAAACCTTCTATCTGGATAATACAATAATTTTGGATCCAAAAACATTGAGATTTCTTGAATGGAGAATTCAAAATTGGCATCCGATTTCATATCAGTTGATATCTGGTATTCCAGACTGCAATGATGTGTATCTTGGATTTCTCACCCAACGATTTGTCGGTTTGAATGACATGATTCCTCAGGGTGAAACTGCTCCACGAATTCTTACTCACGATGGCCTGGATGGTTGGCTTAAAAGCACAGATTTTGGATTCCGTGGATGTTCCGGTAATTGGAACACCAAGAAGATATTTCATTCCCGCAGCAATGAAGCTTTTGAGATGACATTCGACGATATCCAGCTTACTTTGAAACTGACAACGAAAAGACTTTATAATTTTGATCGCACTACTTGTGAATTTATTCTAAACGATGACTGGACTGTAGTCCCAGTCTTATGTGTTAGTTTGGCTCAGGATGCAGACAAATTAGTGAATACCTTAGCACATTTATCAACTGTACTTTTTGGTGCAAATAGTGGAATACTAAGCTCTACAATAACTCTGAAGCTTCTTCCGGCTGAGAATTTTATCTACGAAAATGGAGGGAAAAGGATTTCTTGCAATGATGCTCAAATTCTGCTGCGTCTCGCTTGTGAGTTTGGCTCATTATCACATATCCTTGGACTAGAAAGTAATTCTTCGCGAAAGGACCTGACTGAAAAGACAATGAAAGTTAAGCGGCTTATTGAGCGCAGTCGTATTGACGATTGGGTTAGAAGATTTGGACTGGATTTAGAGAAGTTGATGTGCAAATTAAGGAAGGTCGCCGCGAAAGAGAACATCGTGGTCGGTCCATGGACTCTTTGAGTCATTTGCCAAAACATTTCTTTTGGATTTTGCAATCATATCAGCACCTAAAAAAATGTTGTTTTTATATAACACGAAGACAGGTTCCTTCAAGACCATAACAAGAATTCACATCCGGGACAGAGTGAGAGCCGGGTCGGACTTTTCGGCGCTGTCCCGTTTGCCCAGATCTGTTTTCGTTCCAGTTCGGTTCGTGATTTTCAATTCAAAGGCCCGGGCCGCGGACCGTCTACGGCAGCCATATGCGCAGGTGGCCTTAAGCATAAACAGACAAAAAAATTTCAGCAGAGGGAATAGGCCCTTTTTAAATCAAAAGATTCAGCTTTTTGAGGTAAGTTTAGGCCTACACACCAGCTTATTTCAGTAGATGAAACTTGATAAATATAAAAAGAGTGAAAATTTGCTGGAATCTTTGAAGGAAATTAAGTGGAATATCAAGGAAATTTCATGAGCTTGATAAGTCTTCATACAAAGAATTGAAAAGTAATTGACTCTCAATTTTCGAGTTTTTTAACTTATCAAATTTAGTTAAGCACTTTGTAGGCTAATAGGCTCTGTAAAGATCTCAGAAGAAATCGGGAAAACGGAAGATTGCGATCCCTGCATTCTATTGTCTATTAACTAAATAAGTTCAGATTACATAAAGTATTCTTCCTAGTAATAAGAGATATTCACAAATGCAGAATCTTTGAATTCAAATTTCAAATATGATTTTTTATTATTTTTTCTATTTTTTGTTATGGATCTGATCAGCAATTGAAATTTTTCAGAAGCATATTGCTCTCAGCCTCAGTGTCTCGATAAAAGTCACCTAATTGGGCTGTTTCTTCACCAGCAGACTTAAAATGTGCGTTTTGAGCTGAACTAAAAGTTTGAATTATTTGACCTTTGACATCATAAAATGATGTTATCTCAAAACGACTAATAATCATATTGACCACCTTAACCAGATCTTTCGATTGGTGTGTAGTTTTGATTTTTTTTGCCATTTCAAATAGTGATCTAAATCTAATGGAAATTTCTTAAAAATTGGCGGTTTTTGAACTTCACCTCGCCCAGGGATGACTTTAGAAATAAAACTGAGGTCGCTTTTCTGAATCCCCTTTCAATTGATATGTGGCTTGGCGAAATGGCACTACAGTAGTTTGCAGGGAGCGGAGTCCCATCATTTTGATAGGACTCCGGGGATTGATAGGACTCTGGCTTTTGATAGGGACTCCGACTGCGGGTGGCCAGTTAAAAAAACATAGCCTACATCACAGATCATTATAGGCTCACCTGAACCTTAGTGATCATTGCGGTATCAGTCATTGTCGATGAAAGTTTATCAAAAGTCGCTTAAGTTGGATGCAAGCGACTCGATCGGCTCCTCCCATCTTGTTGATGTGTACTTCACACGGCTTTTCTCCAGTCTCTACCAGGCAGGAAAATCCCCATCCTTCTTCAAAAAATATGAGCACACTTTCGATTTTAATATGCGCTTTGGAGGAGCCATCACACACGATTAAAGTTTGGGTAAGAGGTAATGTTCTCAAACAAATATTTCATTTTTGCCTCTGATGTGACTTTTGGTGCGTAGGAAGGCTTCTCTTCTCTCTTCAATCACCGAGTGAAAAGACAATCCTTTTTTTCATTATCACGGTTAATTTTCATTCCCTCAACTATTAGCTTTGTATGCACTCCCAGTGAATCGAAACTTACAAATCTTTTAAGTTTCTTTTAAGATTTACTGCCAAGTCTGATTTAGTAGGAATCTTAGAAGAAACTTGGAAGATAGGTCTGTTATCTTGGAAGATTAGTCTGTTATCTTGGAAGATTAGCCTGTTATCTTGGAAGATTAGTCTGTTATCTTAGAAGATTAGTTTGCTATCTTGGACGATTGGTCTGTTGATTGCCTTGTATCATGGAAAATATCAATGTTTCGTCTACAACAGCAACATGAAGAATTTCAAAAATGACTCAGCAATAAGCAAGCATGCCTTTATGCATGTACCGTAAATTTAGAAATCCTTCTTGCTGCTCTTGTAGACGAAACATTATTGATATCTTCCATAATACAAAAAAATCAATTGGCCAAATGTATACATACAGAGATAAAACTGTGAATGCACCAGTTATGCATTAGTTTGGTTTAAAGCATCTGCTTGGCTACAAAATCAAAAGGAATGACAGGTAACACATAGATGCATGTATTGAAACATGTATTTGACAGGTATGTCAGAATATGTGATTAATCAAGATCGTCTCTCTGGTTTTTCTTTTCTCCTCAGATCCAAGCCTCGTTGATTTACGACAGACTTTGCCTCTTCCCAGTTGGTTCCATTGCGAAATCTTAAAGTTATGGCCTCTGAAAAAGATAATCAGGAAATAATTTATAGGTGAAAAAATGTTGTCCATGCGTATAGGATAGATGAACAGTGTAAGATTTATAACGAATCGCATCAAAGGAGTGACTTTGCTTTGATTGTGAAGAAAATTTTCATTCTTAAATGGTTGAACTAAGTGCTTTTTAACAAACGCAGGAAAGATGATGTAAGCATTGATCGCATCGTCATTTTCAGATTTGCCAAGGCTACAGTGGTACGAATTTTTTCTTCTATACGCATGCATGGGATTGTTTTTGATGGAATGAAAAACACTGAATTGGAGACAATTTGATCTAACATTAGGAGCAGTGCTGTAGTCCTAGATTTATCAGTGGGATAACGCTGCCTGGAATTTCTTAAAGCACCGTTAACGAATAAAAGCCTCACTATTTCTTTCTGTGTAAGCAGCGGGGTAACGCTGTATAAGTAGTATATAGTGTGACATCCGGCGCGACGCTTCGCTTCGCTTTGCTTCGCTTCGCTTTGCTTCGCTTCGCTTTGCTTCGCTTGCGCCAGATGTCACACTTTTTCGGGGTTTTTCAAAATTTTCAAAAAATCAAAATTTCAAAAATTTAGGTAGATTTCAAATTTCACGTGGCCGAAGGGCGAAAATTTAGGTAGTGACAAATTTTCAAAAAAAATCAAAATTTCAAAAATTTAGGCGGTCTCAAAATATCCCGTAATCGAAAATTTAGGCGGTCTCAAAATATCACGTGGACGAAAATTTAGGCGGTCTTAAAATATCACGTAATCTAAAAAATATCACGTGGTCGAAAATATCACGTAGCCGAAGGTCGAAAATGTAGGCAGATGAAAATTTAGGTAGCCCAAAAAATATCACGTTGACCTAATATAGCAGAAGATTGTATTCAAAATATTTATTCAAAATATTCATTTAAAAATGGAAGAAACAAAAGTGGATGAAACAAAAGTGGAAGGAACCTCAAGAATATATCCTCCGTTATCATATGAACGTAGTTCTACTTTAATGGACATTGAAAAGATTAACATTGAAAAAATGAATAAAGAAAAACACAAAGATAGAGTACGCTATATGAAAGATAAGGAATCTCAATTATTATTAAGATTAGAGCATTATAAAAAATTAAGAAAGAGATGGACTAAAGTTAAGAATGTAACACAAGGAATTGGCATATTCTTAACAATAAGTTTAGGCGCTCTCACTATTGTCATTTCATCTTGCGTTCTTACAATTCCTGTTGTTGCTACAGCTTTGTGATACAATTAGATTTTAGTTGTACGTTAGGCAAGTTGTTTTAATTCTTACCAGCACGTCAGCACAACCGCGATGACGTCAAAGCGTCTGGCAGCTGTTTTCATTTCTCTCTCTTCTGTCATTGTTCCGTGTGCGCTAGAAAGCAAAGTTCACATTTGCAATGTCTTCCGTCAGCAAAATAGAGAGAGAATTTTGTTGCTTCGTGGATCAAGTTGTGCCTCTTATTTCACCAGACCATCTTGATTTCTTCAAAACGATATCAACAAAATTTATTCTTGAATCACTAAGAAAGAAACAGAAGACGAGTGGAAACGAAGAAGATAAAAAGAGAGAAGTGTTTGAAATAATCCGAGATTCATTCAAGGATGTTGACAGCAGCAATTTGCCTGTATTTCTCGAGAAAAAGGATATTATAAGTACATCATCGTGCATCTCTTCATTGAATAAACTCATTGGTTTTTAGAAAATTACACATCGGAATCTTCTACGCTGCTATGTTTTACAAGGAGAAGTGCTTCAGCGACTGAAGTTATTGTCTAATATGAATTATACAAAATTCGTGAAAGAGTTAAATGAGACCCACAAAATAAAGTTTTCACGTTCATATGTGACATTACTGATCAAATTATTCAAATTATCAAAGAACTATCCAAACTTAGCCAATTCTTCTCTATCAATTTACTTTGTGATGAAGAATTTTGCTCATCTTGAAGATTATATTGATCGTGAAAAAGAGGAGGAACAGCAAAGAATAGCAGAATCCATACTTGATTCACCCAATGTGCAACAAACTGAACAACAACATGCGCAACATACTGGACTCACGCAGGAATTAGAAGACTTGCAAACGTGAAATTCTACTTCATAAGTAACAAGTAGTAACATTTATTGCAACTTATTTGCGTGGAGACTGAAAAGTGACAATGACATTTTCAATTTGGATTTTTGTTTCATTTAAAATGACTGACCTGATCGAGTTTTTTAAATTATATGGAACACAAACCACGACAAATTTCGACCTAAAGAAAATCGCAAATCAATTAGGAATAAAGAATTTTCATGTTCTAATGAGAGACGAATTACAATTGATCAATAATAAGCCACCAGGAACCTTCAGTTCCCGGAACAAAGTTTCAACTGTAAATTTCATAACGAATCTTCACACTTCAGACCAAAAAGGCGTACATTGGTCAGCAGGTATCTTTAGTAAAAACGGAGATAATTATTATTTTGACTCATACGGACTTCCACCTACGAATGAAGTAAGAGAAATACTTGCAAATGGAATTTATAATACATTTCAAATTCAAAAACCAGGAACTACTTACTGTGGGCAATTATGTCTTTATGTTTTATTGAAATTACAGGAAGGAGTACCATTTCTAGATATTATGTTAGAATTGAACGAACCGTAGGTTCTATGGCTACGCCTAACAAGGAAATTTCATTCCCGAAACGTTAGTTCCAATAATAATAATAATAATAATAATAATAATAATTAAAAATCAGTTCGTTGTAATTCATTTTGATAAAAACGTCCTCTGATATTTTCATCATCTAAATCTTTGATTTCGTAAGTAATCGGATAAGTTTGGTTTATTTTACAAACTTCAAATATTTCTTTAGTCCAATAGCTAACGAAGCCTTTTTCAAATTTATTCTTATATTTAAATATTCTAACTCTATCTCCAATTTTAAATTTCGGCTTACGTTTCTGTAAATTCGGATTACTCTCATTCAAATTATTATTTTCGTTCGAATAATTATTCTCGAATATTTTCTTTCGGATTAAATCAGGGTCGTCAGAAGCATTCTTTGGAGTTTCTTCAATACCAGAATGAACTTTATTATTATACTCTTCTACAACTCCTGGTAATATCTTCAACCATTTCTGATTTCTTTGCTCAGTAAATTTCTTGAATAATTTATATTTTAACGTCTGATTGAATCTTTCTATCACTACGGCCTTCCCTGCATTTTCAGTTGAATAAACTGAGCCTTGGCGATGACTTTCGTCTGTTTCAAATAGTGGCAGAACGTTTCGGTTATAAAATTCCGACCCTTTATCAACAAACAATTTCCTTGGCTTTCTATTACTTTCTTTAAAGATTTCTTCAAACGCATATTTAAATGATAGACCACTTTCATTTTTTAAAGGCTTTACCCAAGCGTATCGTGTATATAAATCCTGTCAATGCGTACTTGTAGTCCCTTTCATCCGGTATATGAATAAGATCAGCACTCCAAATATCATCTTTATTAAATACTTTTACTTTCAATAAATATTTAGGCCTTCTATATTCCTTGTGAATTTCAGACGTGTAGGTTCGAGCGTTGCTCTCAGACAGCTTTGCTGTCGTTTCATTTAAACCCTGACCGAATAATATTTTAGCTTGTAAAGCTTTCTTAACAAACATTCTTTCAATTTTTTCTCTAAAGGAAGGATTCTGAATACTATCTAATTCTTGAATCATCCTCTTATCAGCTGCATGACGAGAACTTAGATCATGATTTCGATAAGCTAAATCATGCCTGTAAGCGGCGGCATCTACTCTATTTATTGGTTCTTCACCTGGTTTTGGATTATCATTCTCATCTAGTCTTATATCTAATCGAGTTCCTGGACCAGTATATGAATGACCGGGAAGATGTTTTTCTTTCGAATATTTACTCCAAATAAATCCAGGAAAGTTTTCTAATGTTTTTTGTATGTCACCTCCAATATGCTGACAGTTTGAGTTTTTATTTTTGTTTAATAGATAATTCAATAAATCTAAATTAGCAGTTTTTAATTTAATTAAATTTTCGGAATTTGTAGAATTCATTTTTAAAGATAAAAAAAATTTAAAAGATAAAATAAATGTTTTACCTTATCATACTAGGACTTAGATATATTCCAGAACCATCTTTAGTTTCTTTAATTTCAATTAAATCATCAACATTGCGGAGAATATTTTTAAGAACTCGTTTTCCTTCATCAACTAAATTTCATTTACTAATAAAATTATCTACTACTCCATGCCCTCTAGCAACTTTCTCTAACTCTCTATTATGACGTTTTTGTTCTTCTAATGCTGCCTTCTCTGATTTATTTTTATTTACTGCTTGTACAATACCAGCTGTCCCACCTGCAACAATTCCTGCTGATGCTATGCCACCTATTATTAGTGGAATTAATGGGACAATCCCGCCATTCTTTTCTTCTTGTAATTGAATATTCTCTATCATTGGTTAACTTATGTAATACTTTTTTTGTTAATCGTAATAGTTTTAGGGGTATTTTTGTCAACAATATTACGTAATTTTAATTCAACAGTTTTATTATTATTACTTTTTGCTTGCGACATTTTTAATAAAAAAATTTTAAGTTACTAAAAAATTCTTAAGTTACCAAAAATTTTAAATCTATTCTAGTTACGAAAAATTTTTAAGTTAAGAATTTTTTTAATCTATTATAGTTATCAAAATTTTAAGTTATGAAAAAAAATTAATTAATCGACGAAGTCTTGGGCTTTAGCCTATCCTAGCCATCTTTCCATTAAGAATTTCAATAGAATATTTTACATCTTCTAGCAATAAACCATAAGCCATCAATGAAGTTGTGGAATCTTTTTTCAATATTAATTGTTACATCACAACCAGTCTTGATAATATCTTCAGATTGTGCACTTAAATCGAAACAGAAAACAGGATATAAATGTTTCCAATCTCCAGGAGTTAATTGTGGTTCAACTCCAAATTCTATACAAAGATTTCTATAAGAATCATATCCTTCCATAAATTGATTATTGGTATCATCGAATCTTAATGGATCAATTGGATATCGGGTTTGATTTAATGAAACTTGTAAACTTCGAATTGTATTAATATGGAAGAGATTGTTGTTCTTATCAAAACTTGGAGAATTATTTCTTTGTAAAGTTAGTAATAAATATCTTGGAGTATTCGCAGTTCTAGTAAAATGCCAGTTAAATCTTTGTTCGGAAAAAGTTACTGAACTAGCAGTACGCTTTAGAAAATTTACTGGAATTGGTTTGTTAGTATTTAATCTTTTTGCAATAGCTGTTTCAATCTCTAAACTAGGAGTAATATGCTTAATCCACCATTCAAGTCTATCAATTTTTAAATATGCTTTTTTTCCAGTCTTACCAAAAAAGATTAACTCATTATTTGCTGTGCGATGAATTATTAACTTAAATTTTAATTGATATGATATTTTATCATAATCCAAATATCCGAATAATGGAGACAATGACCAATTAACTGTCTGTTTACTTTTCTTGTTAAATTCACGTCTTTCTTTATATGCACTATTGTTTGTTTTATTTAAATGTTTTGCAATATTTTCTACATCTTTCGCAATTCCTGCTGCATCTGTTCCAGCGTGAGATAAATCATCAACAATTATACCATCATTAGTATCAGGAAACCAACCTTCGCTTTCATACTTTTTATTATTTTCACCAATTGTTACAAATCTAAGCATTGTATCAATTACACCTGGAGAATCACTTATTGTTTCTATATTTTGAGTTGCAACATCTAAACGCATTTGTGTAAATAATCTTGGAAAAAAATTATTCTCTAATGCAATATTATCGGTATCTGGTAATGGTGTTGTAAAATTAGCATCACTATATAAAGAATATTCACAGTGTAAAAAGGAACCAGGTAAATATAAATAACTCTGCTGATTATCAACTTCAAAAATTAAATCTCCTCCAGTATTTACTCTACTAGAAGATCCGGGATTCATAGCAATTCTTATGTAGTCATTCTTTTTTTGATTATAACTAACACCTGGTGCTTTATCTAATTCAAATTTATTTTCGATAAGCGAAGAGATTTTTATAAAAAATAATTTGACTTTTTGTTTTTCTCAGACAGAAAAAATTTTTACTAAAAAATTTTACTAAAATATAATTTTAGAATTTTACCAAAAAAATTTTACTAAAAAAATTTTGCTAAAAATTTTATTAAAATATAATTTTAGAATTTTGCTAGACCAGCTCCGCTACAGCTGTGCTGGTTAAACCGAAGGTTGCTGCTCACGCCATTACCTCTTATTTCTTCAATTGAACGTTCTATGGCTACGCCTGATTTCTTCTCCTGTTTACTATCAGTCCCTACAGCTATGTTAGCAATTTTATTTTTTGTTTCCTCTGAAAGTTTTTTTAAATTTTTTAGTTCTTCGAAATCATTCCTAAGTTTACGAATAGCTTCTAGTTGTTTTAATTCGTTTTGAGACTTGACAGCATTTGATATTGCACTAGCTGTACTACCTATAGCAGCTGCTCCTTTTGCAGCAGATGTAATCAAATTTTTATTATTTTTAATTAAGTTAACGATACTTCCAATACCAGAAAAGATGCCAGCTCCTTCCGTGTGAACTGTTTCTCTATTATCATAATGATAAACAGGATTCATACGTGGTTCATGAGCAATTCTTTGATTTGAAGTAAAATGTTTAAGATTGTGTTTATAAATTATAGGCATTTTTTAGGATTAAATTTGACTTTTGGGAAAAAATATTTACGTTAATATTTGCGCTAAGATTTACGTTTAGGATTGGTTAGTAACCTGAGGACCTTTGGTCCGATCGGCTAAAGCCTCGAGGAGCTTCGCTCCGATAGGTTAGAAACCCAAGACTTCGTCGATCAAGATTTACGTTTGTGAATGGACAACAACTTCGAGATAACTTTATTAATTGACTGTTGCACTTTATCTATTGCGTCAAGCAGCGTGTGATGTACTTTAATTTCTTTTCTATTAACTTGCATTTTCTTCTGATTAATCTTCAATGCCGTTTTAAGTGCATTTAACTTAATTTTAAGACAGTGTTCCTACTGGTTAACTTGAAAATTTTCGGGCATTGAGTTTTCCCGCAAAAATTCGGGCATTTTTCGGGCATGAATACTATTTATCTTTATTGAACAAAGGGACTAACATAGGTCTATATTCACGAACATAACGCACATATTTTATCGATCTGGTCACCTTAAATATACTGCCAAATCTTTATTGTTCGACATAGTAGGCCTACGCTTCATACTTTCTGATGATAATAGTTTCCTGCGGTAGTTTTCGTTGCGGTAGGCCACGTTGGTTTCAATCATATAAAATAACTTACATGTATTATTCAGGGTAGTGCTCCAACTATGTATTCTTTAAATACATGTACATCAATATACATGCATCCTGATATTCGTATTACTAAGTGTTTGGGAATATAATTTACAAGCATAAGCAAAAACTATATATGAAAAATCATAATTTACTTCGACACGACCACTATTTTGAAAACTACTTCCTAGATGAGTAAATCCGTCTTTGGCAAGTATTTACTCTGGTTTCTAGAAAAATGCTGACACTCTCAATGTAATTATACTGCAAGTAGGCCTACATGCACGAACACAATACAAAACTGTCCTTCAAATAAGGTATGTAGAACTGAAAAAAGGACAATCACGTCTAACTCTCAAAACTCGGTTTAATTATCTAGAGTAGTATTCTGCTTCTTTTGACCAGCATCAGCTGCCTCAGCATCAAGATCAACATTGATAGCATGTCTTTTCAAAATGTTCTGTACAATTTTTGATGTTTGTTTTTCTTTTTTCTCGCCAATTATCTGCTTCTTTTGGTGTAGGTCTTCAATCTCGTCATCGATCCTCTGAGCTGAGGTCTGCAGGTCTTCCATTAGCTTGCGTATTTTGTTGCGTTCATCGGTCTTCTTTCTGATGTCATCCTCCATTTCCTTCGATTGCTTTCGAAGAAGCATCATGACGTCATTTGTACTTTTGGAATCGTCTAGTTCTTTAATAATTTTCTGTTGCTTACATTTTCTTTTCATTTCTTCTTCTAATCTTTGTTGGTCTTCGCGCTTCCTCATATGTGCTGCCCGTGCAGCTAAGGCCATATTAACCAATTCTTTCGTCACTGGCATGGTTGCAGCGGTCCAGCTCTTTACTCTCATGCATGATTTTGAGACGAGCACAGCTGTGACGGTCTCCGGTTTCATGTTCAGACGTTTCTTTTGCAAAGTGTCATGGAGGACACTGAACACACGTTCTACATCCGAATTTCCGTGAGGCAATGCGCAAATCGCTAGAGCGAGTCGTACCGTCAACGGGTATTTGCCAGTTTTGTGGATATTCACCCAATGTTCTCGAACATTTTCGACAGGAGTATGATGTTTGGGTTTCATACTTTGAACCTGTCTTATTTCGAACACAAGTGTGGAAGTCTCAGCAGAGGAAATCACATTTGGCATACACTTCGCCAAGCGAAGACCCCATTTCTCCATTTCCGTATCATACTGTTTCTCTGGAGCGAGAAATTCGGTAGATTTCAATAACTTACTTCCAAAGGGCAGACAGAATAGAAGCTTTTGTGCCGCTGTTGAGAAGAAACTGTTCATCATCTCAATCGCATCAGCTTGTTCTGATGGCACCAAGTCGGCAAGTAAGGCCTGGGCCTTGCGACCAATGCAGAATTGATAATGATTTAACCATATTTCTTTATTAGTTGGATCAATCTTCCAAATCTTCCTCGGCAGGTGTTTTGGCCTATGTATCGTAATAGGGGCCTATGTTTTCGCTATGTATCAACAGTATATACGTAATAGGAATTTAGATCAAAATTCGGGCATTCGCTACCAAAAATTTCGGGCATTTTTCGGGCATTCGGGCGTCATGATTTTGGATTCGGGCATTTTCGGGCATTCGGGCGAGAGTAGGAACACTGTTTTAAGAACATCTAATTGTCTTTTAACAGAATCTAACTGTTCTTTATTTTCTTTAGAGTTTTCTTGTAAATTTTTCTTTGATTCATTTTCTAAATTGATTTTAAGAGTTTTCATTTTATCAACTCTTTGATTAAGTGAGTTTACTTCATTTATTATTCTATTCATCTTTTTCATTTGTTGAGTAATTTTAGAACTTAATTCATCAACACTTTTTTGGAATGTAGTTTGTAACTGCTTTAAATTTTTTTAAGTCTTTCAGGTAGTTTTTCTATTTCATCTTCTAATTGTTCTTTTAACATTTTTATCTGATGTTTATTTTTAATTACAGCAGATTTTAAATTTAAAGAAAGTAATATTAAAATTTTTGATTGTTCTGAAATCTTTTTAAAAAGTTTTGCTATATCTGCTTCTAGCTCTCTATCCTCTTTATCAAGTTTTAATAATTTTTCGTTTAATGATTTGTCATGAAGTTTAAGCAACTTTAATTCGTTCATCAGTGGAACCAAAACATCGTTTATATATATTTTTTTAAGTCATTGATTTGTGTATCAACATATTGTTTATTTGTTAACTCTGTATTTTGTTGCGGAAGAATAGAAAGATGCAATGGACCAGATAAAACGTCTCCAGTTTTCATAATATAATTTTCTATTTCTATTTCTAATTCACGATTATTCGGGATATATGCACCTCCACCAACATTTGGTATCATCATTTTTAAAACAATAAAAAAGTAATTTTTTATATAATGAGAAAAAAAATAAATTTTTTTCTAATAAAAATAAAAAAATAAAATTTTTTCTAATAAAAATAAAAAATGGATAAAGAAATTTTAAAAAATTATATTCGCCCGCATCATCCTGTTCTTCTTATTCGACGAGATCAACGGGATTTGAAAATAAATGTTTTGATAATAATAATAATAATCCATGTATAGATGTTAATATTTTATTTCAATTACAAGCCGAAATATTTAGAGAACAGACTAAAGGTTTACCTTCTATAGAAACTAATTATTGTTTATTTCCAGGTGATCCATTTATTAAATTTATGGATATAGTAAGTAAATATAATGATGTAGCTTATGTGGAATTAAATAAAGAAAATATGGTTATAATAGATCATAATAATGTTTATGGTTTTATTAGAGCAGTATTACCAATTAGTAATACTGATTGGATAGAAACTAAAATTATCAATTATATCAATATTAAAGAATTAGTTTAAAAATTAAAATCTTTTTCGAAAAAAAAATTAGATTATTTGTTGACGTTCAAAATCAATATAACATTCACATAGAGAGTAAAAAACATAATGAAGAATTATTATGCCAAGTTTATTATAGAGATACAATTTATAAACAAGAAACATTAGAAATGCCGCAAAGATATGATGATGATACTTATATAGGATTATATTCAAATTTAAATATTAATTTATTAAAATCTTATATAAATGGTTTAGCTCAACAAGAGAAAATTTATATGTGGACTACACCTTATACTATTAACAATGACCATAATCATAATCATAATAATTTTAAAAATAATAATAATTTTAAAGAATCCAATAATGATAAACGAACCGAAGGTTCTACGGCTTTGCCCGATCTTAAAGAAACTAATAATAATGATAATAATATAGATGATGATAATATAGATGATGATTCTGAAACATCTGAAAAAGGTGTAAATGGTAAAAAAGATTACAAAAATATTAGTAATTATAAAAATTTAAGTGAAGAAAAATTTATATCTCATACTGATATACATGATAATGATACTTCATATAATCAAAATTTATCTAAATTTCATTATATTACAATTGAAAATAATAATGATGGTATAGTTGAAGATACTGTTAGACAACTATGTGTCGGGTCTACAAAACTTAAATTAGGATTTACATCTAATCAATTTAAAATTTTATCATCTTTAATAAAAACTAAAAGTGATTCAGATTATGGTGGTGTTATTAAATTTTCCAAAAGAGATCAAAGACCAATATTTTTCTCTATTATATTATTATCAGATAAAAGATGTAATTTAGAATTAGATATTCCAATAAGAGAATGGTATCCTATCAGGGAATGGCATCCTATACCAAAAAGTGTAATTTATGATGTTGAAGAATCAATTTATGATGATGATGAAGAATCAATTGATGATGATGATGAAGAATCAATAGTTAGTGAAAAAAAATTTAAATTATCTTTTGATAAAACTTTATATGATAAAACTTAATAGAAAATATCAAAATATTCGATAAATATATTTTCATATGTAATAAGTTTTTAGATGTTATAAAATTTTAGATGTAATAAAATTTTTTGATGTAATAAGTTTTTAGATGTTATAAAATTTTTAGATGTTATAAAATTTTTAGATGTAATAAGTTTTTAGATGTTATAAAATTTTTTGATGTCATAAAATTTTTCGATGTAATAAAATTTTTAGATGTAATAAGTTTTTAGATGTTATAAAATTTTTAGATGTAATAAAAAAATTATTATTCCCACGTGTCATCATCATCACTTAAATTACTCTCACAGACGATTGTTTGAAATATTTTAGCTTGAATATCTTCTCCGTTATAAGGTAACATAATTTCATTTTCATCAGGTGCTTGACGCTTAAGAATATTTATTTGACCAGAAAATTTTTTTTCTTCAGTATTATTATTTTTATCAGGAATACTAATTCCAGTTTCTAAAGATCTTTTCCATGGTTTATTAACTGTAGTCGATAATGTTTTCCCCGAATATAATTTTAGAAAATCTTCTACTTTTACTTTATCTTGTGAATATCCTTTGAATGTTTTCTTTTCACTAAGTCTCCCTTGTTCATCTACAGTAATACAATATTTTATTTAGGAGCAATAAACATTGCAAAAATAATTCCACCATTTCCATAATCATTTTTTCCTTGACACAATTCCCCACCAACATATCCAGCAGCATCTAATTTATTGAAGAGCTCATTAGAAATGTATATTGAATCAGTATCTGTATAATGAATGTATTTTTCGTTGAAACCATTAATTTCTAAAATAAAGTTATTCATGATTCTTCTAGAGTGAGAAAGAATAAAAGAACAAAAGTGTGATGGCATGAATGACGTCTTCCCATCTTTTACAATATTAGTTTTGAGAAATTCATCATCTTCCATTTCTACTTTCGCTAAATATTGTTCATCATTTAATTTTTCATAATCTTTTACTTCTTGAGTGAAATTTTTTCTCAATGTATTCTCATTCCATAAATGATATTTAGTGGTTATATCTTTTTGCACAGTTTTGCCATATAGCGAATTCATCAATAATTTAATTAACTCATCGCCTACAGTATTTCCTTCTGCTTTATATCTTTTTCTCAAATTAAAAAGTTTTTCAATATAATTTCGAAATGGTGAAACTTGATAATTTTTTTCATAAATTATACCATCAGTAATATGTAAGATTTTTCCCCCACATCTAACAATTTCTTGTATGTCTACAGAAGTTAATACACCATAACATATACCATTTCTAAACCTGATTACTTTTACATGAGAATTATTATTTTGATTTTTAACTTTATCTTTAATAGGAACTGGTTGAAAAAACATATCATTCGGATATTGAAACACAACTGTAAATATTCCAGTTTTAGGTCTAAACGTTTGAGTATTAAATTTATATACTATTTCCCGCTCTTCTTCTTGTCTAAATTTTCTAGCGGATTCAGCTTTAGGGTATTCTGAATTTTCATCATACATAGCTGATGGATATAAAGATGTGGCATCAAAAGCCATTAGAAATTCATGTTTTTGTTCAAGTAGTTGATTTGAAATTTTCCTACAAATTTCAGGTTTATCTCCTAAATCTCGATACTGTTTCATTAAATCTATTAAATTACTTCCAAGGGACAAAGTCCCCCCAGCGCAGCGACCAGGGGACAAAGCCCCACCAGCGTAGCGACCAGGGGACAAAGCCCCCCCAGGGGAGCGACCAGGTAAATACTGTTTTAATATTGGTAACAAGATGCTACAAAATGGCGATATGTATTTTCTTATATTTGCTGAAACTCTTCCACCTTTAACAGATTTTCTAATATAATTTCTAGCCCATAAATCTATATGAGAATGAATATTTATATTGTTATTTTGTACGCTTTTCATCCAACCGTTAAATGTTAAAGCAGAGGATGTCAAATTAGTAGTTATATCTTCACCAACTAAATCTCGCATAACATTATTATATTTGTAGATACAAAAAGCTAAAGAAAGAATATCGTTAACTAAATATGGTCTCCATTCATTTTCTTTTTCTTTATAATTTTCATGTGTTATGTCTCCAATTTCATAATTCAATTTACACACATTCATAGGAATTTTAAAATTCTCACACCATTTAGAAAGACTTGTTTTTACATGTTGATAACTACATTTCATTATAATAGTTTGAAGTGGTAATTTACCTGACGGTGAATCTTTTTTCATATTGTTTTTAAATCTAAAAGATTTTTGAATGTATCTACTAACACATTCAGTTGTATGAGGATTTTGTAATGAAGCAGTCAATATTCCTCTTGAAGTTTTAAGAGGCGGTTTAGATAATTTAAAATTAGCTTTTATCGGAAAATAGGAATCAAAACCTGATGAATTGTGAGCTATTAAAGTTACTCTCGAATAATTAAATTTTCCAAGAGTTTTAAAAAATTGATGGATCGGACATGCGTCCTCTGGGATTCCCCCGATCGGACATTCATCATCCTCAGTTCTCGTAAATATTTTCACACAATTCTGAGGTTTATTAAATTCTAATTCAGTTAAATTATTATACTCATTAATCTGTTTTTTAAGTTTTTTAATTTCATCTTCATCTTTTGATCGTTTAATTTTAATCATATCACTTAACAAACGTGTTTCTAATTCTTTCAATCTTTGTTTCGGTAAGCAACATATAAATTTATTAAAATTAATAGCTCCTACAGCATAAGGAATAGGATGAGCTGTTGAACAGTTAGGATCAGGAAAAGTTTCGAGATCCCAAATATATGTTGAACTATAGTCAATTTTTTTCTTTGTTATGATTTTATATGGACGTGTTGTTAGATTTTCATCAGTAATGTTTTATATATGGGTTTGAAATTATTTTCAATTTCTCTAATAGCTTTTAATTTATGAGATTTATCAATTAAACAATAGTGACCAATTGTTGAACCTGCGTGAAAATAATTGTAATAAACATAATTATGAAACGTTTCAATTCCTCTAGGATTTAAATGACGATTGGCAGGACTATAATATTGAACACATTCTCCAAAATATTTATTAAATTGAGAAAATTTGCAGTTTGACATTACTCCTGTTCTAGATGTGGCTTTCTCTTTAAATAAAAAATTATTAAACATTTCTTTCATCATTTCTCCTTGTTCTTCATTAAAACCTCGCAAAACATTATAACATTTAATAAAACAAAAATCTTCAGAAGGAATATAACAATATTCACCGAAATATTCTTTGATTTTATATTTCATATTAATCCCTGCCCCTCTATGCGATCTTTGTACTAACTTCATTCCAAAATCTTCATATTTAATATTACCTGTAAAAATCCATTCGTTAGCATCGGACTTCTCATCCAGATTCGAAAACCATATTTCAAATGAATTTTCATTATAGAAGGTTACGTAAAAATTTTGAATTATATTTTCCTGATCTTTAATAACTTTTCCAAGTAAATTAATAATTTTACCATTTGCTAAAAGTTTCCTCATATCATTTACTACATTAATAAAAGATACATTTTCATATTTAATTTCATTTGGATTAAATAAATTACATAAATCATCACCAAGTTCATCCTTAATTCTATCATCAAAAAAGATATCAGTAATAGGAGTTTCTAATATTTCTTTTGTTCCACTTTTCTGTTTTTTAGTATTACGTCTCATACTACGCCTAGTACGTTTCTGTTTTTTAATACGTTTACTACGTTTACTATGTTTAATTTGCGCATCAAACTCAGCAGTTTGTTTCTTGATTAATTCATCAATCCTAGACGTTTGTCCGAGAGACATTTCACGATTCATTTTTTTTAAAAGAAAAAATGAATTTTTACATAGAACCTCGGTTCCGTTTTTACATATAAACAGGAATATGTAATTGATGTAATGTTTCTAATTCATGTGTTGTTAAATGTTCTTTCTTAACCAACCACCATAAATTATTATACGCCAAAAATACTCGGAAACTTCTTAAACAAAGTGGAAAGTCTTTTGTTTTAACACACGGTTTAATACCATGTTTTGTTTTATAATCTGTAACGAGCGCTACGTATTTATGATGATAATAAAATCTAACTTCTTTCTTCGAATTTACAGGATTTGTAGGATGACGATAATCTTTTAAAACTGGTACATGCTCTATCTTATAAGCATCCAACATATTTTTTTTTATTTTTATCAAAAAAAAATTTATAAGAAAAAATTATTCGGTCACTCCGTTTGATCACTCCGTTCGATAACTCCCTAAAAATATTTTCTATCGACTTTCAGTCGGGGCGAAGCTTAGTCAGAGAACAAATCTTCTATAACTCTATCATGAATTTTTTTATCAATATTAATTGTAATGAAGCCATAATCTTTTGACCAAGCATTGTTACACGATTGTTTAAATTCATCTTTATTTCTTACGCATAAATCTCTTAACAAATCACTTAAGTTTCTTGCATTTATTTCAAATAGTATAAATATATTTGCATTCTTTCTAATAACACTTCCGTCTAATGAATACATACTTTGTGTTAAATAAAAAACACTACAATTATTATGTCTACCTCTTGTGAAATAATTTCTCTGAACTGACTGATTTCTATCATTAACACAATCATCAAAAATTACACAATGTTTCATTGTTTTATCTAGTTTACTAGGATCTTGCATATTACCACTATCATCTATTAACTGTATCTTTATATGCTTATTTTTATTGGATTCCACTAACTGATTATTTTTTGCTGCTTCTTCACACCACGAACTTATTTCTTCTTCATATTCAGAATTTTCATATTCTTTGAATAATGAAGCAATTGCTGTTTTTTTAAGATTATTTTCAAATCCATATTTTAAAAATTGATAGACGGGTTGTTCTGCTGTTGTTGTATAAATTATAAGATTGTTATAATCCAAAAAATTTGGAGTCGTTAAAATTTTAAATAATAGATATGTTTTTCCACAACCTGATCTTCCACAAATAACTGACAAAACTTTATTAGATAAATTTGGATGATGATTAAATTTGAGTTTTTTTTATTTAATGGGAGCACTTCACTCATTTTTTAATAAAAAATTTTATTTTTATTTTAAAAGAAGAAGAAGAAGAAAATTAAACTTCTCTAGCTTCGCGTGGGAGTTTATACCTCCCGAACGGGAGTTTATACCTCTCGAACCAAAAGATCTATCATAATCTCTTCACCTCCAAAATTTATTTCTTGTCCTTTCTCATCAGTGATTCTAATGTTAATACTGTTAATAGTTTTTCTTGTAATAGGGAAATATATTAATGTTTGGGGAAATACATTTAATCTATAACCAATGGGTACAGTAAAAGCTGGAAAACTGAATATTAAATTTGATAATTTACCCTTTATATATCCTCTTTCAATAATGTCACAATGTACAACAATTGAATTTATTTTAGTTATTTTTGGAATCTTCTCACCTAAATGATAACCTTGACTATAGGTTTGTTTATTAAATCCTAATAGCTTTGACAATGATCTATCATGATTAAAATCAACTTCATGATTTTCGTCTAAAGTAAGAGAAAATTTATTGACTGCCGGTTCAACTGCAAAATGTAATTGTTTCTTATCTTTAAATGGTATACCTAAATGTCTCTTAATTTCATTTGATATTGATTCAACTTCGTAAGAACCAGGAAGAAAAGTTAATATTTTCCATGTTTTGCCTTTATCAGTAGAATATCTAAATTGATCATTCACATCTTTGATAACGTTTTGAATAGTGTTAAATGTAGAGAAACTAGTCAATGCAATTTGATAATTTTTATTTTGTTCCAAATGTAGAATGGGTTCTAAATTACAAGTGTGTGATGAAGTAGTTGTTATAATTTTTAACGTCGTACTAAATTTTGATGAACCCAAAATCTCTATCAAATTTTCTAAATGATTATTAATTTTGTCTAAATCTGCTGAACACATTTTTAGTTAAAATTTTGAATAAATATTATAGATAAAAATCGTAGATAAAAATCATAGATAAAAATCATAAATAAAGATTAGAAACAACATATTTCGGCTACGGGCGAAGCCCTAGAACCATCGGTTCGTTATACTTTTATAATCCTCTTCATTTAGAATCTTCTTTTCTAACAGTCTTTTCAATATAGCATGAATTTCATTGAAACTAGAATTATGTCCTTCTTTTATTGCAGATATTAAAATATTTAATCTATTTAGTAATTCTTGTGGATCATCTGGTAAAAATACAGTTGTTTCTATTCTAAAACCTTTTCCTACTTTAACTCCCGTTGATAATAAATTTTCTAATTCTCTATAACGTTTAAGAGTTTTTTCCTGCTTTAACTCTATCTAACATAGCTTTATATTTTATGAGATCTTCTACAGCATAATTATTTAAATCTGCTCCTCTTAAAAGATCAACAAAATTTCTATCTAAATTAAAAGGAGATTTATCTGGTGAAAAATTAAAAACTCGAAAAGGTTGTGGAAATATTTCTTTTTGTCCGAGATAAAATCTAGGTATTGTTTTTCCATCTATAAATGAAATAGAATGTTCAAATTGCATAGATTTTGGTAATTTCTTATTAATGTTTGATTCTAGTAATCCATAGTCATGTAATATAGTTTTGTGCTCTGGATCTGTTATATCAATTTGTTTATCATTATTTGTACTTTCTTTTTCAAGAGTTTTAAATGGTTTCATAGTTTTTTCAAAATCAGTTTTTACTTGCTTGGTTTGCTGCATTTTTTCAAACATATCAGATTGAATACCAGCTTTTATCATTCTATGCTGAAGATGATTTTCTTTCATAATATTTCTTTGTTTTATTAACTCTTCTAATTGTTTTATTCTTTTAAAATTATCAGCTCTAATTTTATCCATTTTTAAAATATAATATTTGAATTTTGTGGTAACATTGGAATACAGCAAAAACATTTTACTGAACAAATTATTTTTTTATTGCTTTGTTGTCTGACATCTTTTCGTTTAAAGTTTTCTCGTTTTAAGTTTTGTTTAATAAAGTTTTGCTTAAATTTTCGCTTAAAGTTTTTAGCTCTTCTAAAAAAATTTTGTCATTTTCTTCATTAGAAATTTTACCACCAGTAAAAGTTTTACCATCACTCGAAATTTTGCCATCCTATTTATTCTTATCATCAACTTTTTCTGACTGTAATTGAAATGATATTTGATTTACTTCATTAGCTATTTGATCAAATTTTTCAATCTCATCTAACGTAATAACATTATCATCATATACTCTTTGAAAGTAGTAATGTAGTTTATCATAGACTTCTTTAATATGTAAATGCTTAGTTTTTAATGATTTTCGTTTCTTAGTTATTAAAGATTTATCTAACATTGTAACAAGTGAAGTTGCAAAAACACCCGTACCTGTTAAAGCTGTAGCAACTACTGGAATTACTAAAACACCTGAAGATATAACAATTGTTAAAGCACCTAAACTTATTGTTAAGAATATGCCAATTCCTTGTGTTACATTCTTAACTTTAGTCCATCTCTTTCTTAATTTTTTATAATGCTCTAATCTTAATAATAATTGAGATTCCTTATCTTTCATATAGCGTACTCTATCTTTGTGTTTTTCTTTATTCATTTTTTCAATGTTAATCTTTTCAATGTCCATTAAAGTAGAACTACGTTCATATGATAACGAAGGATATATTCTTGAGGTTCCTTCCACTTTTGTTTCATCCACTTTTGTGTCTTCCATTTTTAAATGAATATTTTGAATAAATATTTTGAATACAATCTTCTGCTATATTAGGTCAACGTGATATTTTTTGGGCTACCTAAATTTTCATCTGCCTACATTTTCGACCTTCGGCTACGTGATATTTTCGACCACGTGATATTTTTTAGATTACGTGATATTTTAAGACCGCCTAAATTTTCGCCCACGTGATATTTTGAGACCGCCTAAATTTTCGATTACGGGATATTTTGAGACCGCCTAAATTTTTGAAATTTTGATTTTTTTTGAAAATTTGTCACTACCTAAATTTTCGCCCTTCGGCCACGTGAAATTTGAAATCTACCTAAATTTTTGAAATTTTGATTTTTTGAAAATTTTGAAAAACCCCGCAAAAGTGTGACATCCGGCGCAAGCGAAGCAAAGCGAAGCGAAGCGTCGCGCCGGATGTCACACTATATACTACTTGTATAAAATCTAGAAGCAGTGGCATAACGGCGTTATCCCGCGTTACCCTACGACTGCAGCACTGATTAGGAGGCAATGATCGAGAAGACTTCAATTTATTATTGTATCTATATTGTGATATCAAGCACTATGCATGCATACAAGTGAGATATCTCTCAGTAATTAATTTAAGTTCCCATGGTCTCATAGTACGTATGTCCGAAGATAATATGAATCATGTTCTAATCAAATCTTGAGCATGGCCACACCAAAATCGTTCTATGATATATAATTGTTTCTGCAATCTTGGGTGATACTCAGAGTTAGAATTGATTCTTTCGGCGAATGTGCACTTCATTCAACCAGTGAGTATACATGTATGTGAAATAAAACATAAATTAACATTGATGATATCATCCTGGAAAGGATATTATGACCGCAGTCTTTTCACTGAAGCCAATTTCCTCTTATTAGATAAAATACGCGCAGGTTTTACGAGGATTCAGTCAGCATTCCGGCTATCTTCCCTTTGACCTAAGGATGCATGCACGAATTTCAGTGAAATATATCCACATTCGACAGGAAATCTCAAAATCCTCTGACGAGATTCTATTCTTCGCCTCCACGATACAGAGATAAGCGACATGTTCATTATCGCCGTTCTCTGATTTCTATTGCGTAAACATTGATGCACACTGTCTCATCGATTGACAATAGATCTTGTGCCCTAAATGGAATAAATGGTCCTAATGATTTTTTATCCAAATCTGTGTTTATATGAATTGCACCTTACTGTATATACCATGATCGGCATCTTTCAGAGAGACGATCCCGATTGTTCCTCAAATAATATATATGGGACATACAAATACGAATTATCACACAATAGAAACACGAGAACAAACACATGGAAAATTCCACATGGATGGCACGTTATCACGTTTAGAAAGATAAATCCCTTAATTTTCATAATTTTCAGTCTGTTATCGTCCTCAAATGGCTGCCTCCCATCATGGTTCTTTCTTTAAGGAGATATTATCTTGGTCTTTAGCTCATCCTCCCTGAACATTTCCTCCGCAATTCGGAGGGCGAATATGCTAGGCCTATTCGCCCTGATGGACATCAAATCCTTTCCATTAAAAACCTGAAAGATGAAATATTGCATGTGATGCACTTTCAAGTTTTAAATGATGAGCGAAGTCTGCAGTTATGAACAAAGAGGCTAGTTTCATTCAGTACGGCCCTTTAACTTACACAGGCTCCGCTGAAGAACTTGATGTCTCGTCTTGAACTTGAACCAAGTGTCTTGATGCTTCCTTTCGGTTCTGTAAGATAAGATCAATTGTCCGTGATTAGGCCTAATTTAAGTCAACTATCGAGAGAAAGTAATGTATTTAATTATTTCTATCGTACATAATAAAAGTATATAAAAACTGGTGTTTTGAGAAATTACATGCACATGTGTATACTGTAACTTACTGTGACTAAATTGCACTGTAGTTATACAGCTCACACCAACTACTTACTCTCTTATTTTCTTTCTCCAATGAAGCCATCCGCTTATTCATGTCCTCCAAAAAGATCTTCATTTCCCTTATTTCAAGTAGAATTTGATTGTTAGTACATAGTGCCTGCAAAATACGCCAGCAGGAGTGTGCATTTAACATTTATCAAGTTTCAGTAACATCACAATATCAAGAAACAATTAATTGCAACGCATCACTTGTACAAATAATTGAAAATTAATATATTCATAGTCTCAAACAGACATCCATACTTTAAAGTAATGTGCGCGGAATTGTAATATGTTCCTAGTTACTCTATCGCAAACAAATAAACCTAGATTTTCCACAGTTCAAGAATATGCCGGCATACAAGATTCTCAACTTTTATTTTGAAAGAGTAGGCATCAGGAGCAGATTTAATTTCGCTGAAAATGAATTGATGTCCCTTCACCATACTCTAATTATCTTTTTCCTTCTATTTATCTTATTTCTTTTGACTAAGAAATACCTCTGTATCAGGATTTCTTAGTGGCTCCTCATCTGTTTCAAGAGACTGTGCATCTATTTCTGGTTCGGATAGTTGTTCCCCTGAGGAATCGAGGAAGCCGAAGCTCCTAATAGTGTCGTCGTTGTCATCTAGCTTCCCCTCCAATGTTCCTCTCTTCTTTTCCAATTCCCCTGTAAAAAGTGCAGAAAGTGGACTGAACATTTGTATTTTAGAATTTTTTCTAAAACTTAATGTAAATGTTACTTGTAACCTAATTAATGCTTTAATTCTAGCATGAGGTTCTAAAGGAACCTATCGTAAATTCCAACTGGGGGCCCCCTTCATTACATTTTAATAACCTGCATGGATTCATTATTATTTACTCAAAAATGAAAATAGTACAAACCATGTTGATATTTACAGAAAACCAAGAGATACAATGATATTATGCGCATTTAAATATGTTTATGTATTTCTATTCGTGAACATGCTATGTTAACTTTTTTCGCTTGACTACCGCATTTTCTCGAATAGAACTCGCCTTCACATAGAACCCTCACCTAAATTTTCATTTAAGTGTTTTTGAGAGTTTTCTAGGAGTTAATTGCATGTATCGTTATAAGGTTCTCAGCATATGTCACAAGCTCAAACATGAAAATGATAGGATGCCCTTATCTTTGAAAAGTATTTGTAAATATAAATTTGATGGAACATGCACGGAAAGAAATGCTATCAATTTTCTTATACAATGTTACAGAACTTGTCTAGATCAAAAAAATTTGACTTTTCCGGTGGCACAGAGTGAAATACATTACCGAAATATATCAGAAAAGTCAGTAAGAACAAAATATTCTTAAAAATGTTAGAAATATGCTCACTGTGTAAAATACTCGAAAGGATATCAAATTGTCCACCATTATTTACAAATTTTACCTTAATTGCCTGATACCCCGAATCGATCCAACTGCATATTATGCGATATACTGTACTTTTTACTGTTCTAAACCGATCTTCATGTACTCTACAAATGCATAAATTAGTTTAGACCCTGCATTCAGGGTTCATGCATAGATGACTCATACTTTTATTACGATATATTCTTCCGACGTCTGTGTGAAATGTGGATTGACATCGGACTTCTCTCAGCGGGACTAGATTTCTACTGCCTACACTGCTCTAGTACCGTTCACCTCTACAGTCGCTGGTACAATATATCTAATGTACTTCTCTTGAATATAATATGCACATATGTTTACGCTTTTTGTACATGAATATTGTACAGTGATTGTATTGACGAAAATATATTTCTATTTCTATATTAGTGTAAGGGATGCGACCTGGTCATTATCACTTCACGAGTTGTCACGAAATGACTTTGTTGACTTCAAGTGCTTTATATGAGGTCAGGAGAAGTCGGATCAAACTTCTGCCATCGCTACACCTCAAGCTATCGTTCCTATTTCAAAAAGTATTTGTCCGATTTGCAAAAATTTTGGTAGGCCTATATGGATAAGCAAATGTCCTCACCGACGCGCACTTTAAGTTTTGTGATGATTGATTCATTTTTACAGATTTCAAACAAATTTGAAATCGTGAGGGGGAGATAACCCGTAAGCACTAAATTTTCATTGTCGATCTGTTCATATCTTGTCACCAGCCATGTATGGGCCCTTAATAGGAAGATTGATAATACCCTCAACTTTCTCTTACTTTAGCCTTAAATTTACGGGGTCCACCTAATTTTCGAACGCATCTATGATGGGAAACGGTTGAAAAATGACAATTATTCATTCTTCGAGTCATGAAGTTCAAGGGGACGACGTAGCTGTATTTTTGTATGAAGCAAAGTATGCCATTCTACCTAACGCAGTCAGAGTCATAAAATCTAAATAGCATTTGATTTACAATTCCGTTGTAGTTGAGACTTTAAGACAACTCTTAATTTATGGATCTGTCATATGGCCTAGATTGTGCGCGTAAATTATGACACAGTGAAATGTTCTTACCTTTGATCTGGAATTGGATCATTCAATTTACCACGGTAGATGAAATTCAGCTTTGACTCCACATTTCTATTGCAAGGAATCATGTGAGTGGCAATTTCATCAGTTCCTCGCGTCCTTAAATTCCTTCAGCGACGATGAGAAATTTGAAGGAACTCAGGACAACATCAACCAAAGTTCGTATCAATGTTCCTGAGAAAGCAGTAGACATCGAATAGCATGAATTGATTTCTGTACAGTAATTGAAACAATCCGCAATGTAAACAACGCAAGAGAAACTTCTCAGTCACAGCACTGATGATGTTACCGACAACCGAATCATGCACGCTGCTCCTTTATGCGTTGCTCATAAGCTGTCACTGTTAACGTGTTAACAGCAGTGCGGAGAACTGGTTGATCGATGACGGTAGTGTAGCAACATACGAGTACGTGACCTAAATAGAATGCGTCATATTTATTTTTAATGCGCCTGGACTGCTTCCTGCAAACCCATGAACAAAATAATAATGGGGTTTTGTCTTTGTCAAACCGAATAGCTTCTGCTCTGAATGTTTGACTTGTCCTATAATGAGACTTGTATAGTACGTAGTACTTACATTGCTCCCATTTCCTGATTTGATCATTGACTTCGTATTCTCGATTTTACTAACTACCAAAGTGACCGAGAACATCGTTTTTAAATATGTAGGGTTGAGTGTTATCCAATAAAAAAATAACCAACGTCTTAGCCGAAATAGCAAGAAGAAGCAGCACCAATTGACTGCATGCAAGCATTCTTATAGTTCGCAACTTGAGTCAGCGGGGCCGGTTGTTGCCCCTGATGATCACTATACAAGTTCATACAAGTACACATCACATTGAAAGTTTTCCATAATTTTTTTATAAGTAATTCATGAACTTCAACTTAATGAAATTATTTTGCGCTTCCCGCAACTGCGGGTGCTGCGGGGTCCTTCCTCTGGCGCTGTGGTAATACCAAATTTCCAAGTTTCAGTTCCCAGACATATCTTCTACGATCTTTCAGGCTAATCTTCCAAGACAACAGACCAATCTTACAAATCTTCCAAGTTTCAGTTCCCAGACATATCTTCTAAGATCTTTCAGGCTAATCTTCCAAGACAACAGACCTATCTTACAAATCTTCCAAGATAACAGTCCAATCTTGCAAATCTTCTAAGATCTCATAAGTTTCTTGTTTGATTTATAAGTTTCGATTCACTGGGCTACTTCGGGTCTAGTTATAGGCCGGAGTCCTATCATTTGACAGGACTCCGACTCTAGCAAACTGATAGGACTCCGACTCTAGCAAAAATGATAGGACTCCGACTCTAGCAAAAATGATAGGACTCCGACTCCGCATCCCTGGTAGTTTGGGAGATCAGCAGGGGGTGAAATTCGCTCCCCCGGCGCGTTCGGAAAACATCCCAACAGTGGGGTGAGGAAGCATGAGAACATCATCCCAGAATAGTCTACATTGATTGGAGGTTCATGTTGAGGCAAAAGTCGAGCACCGAGCAGCTGCTAGTTATCAGAAAACTTATTCAGTATTCACAGTTCCTCATGGTTCCACTGAACTTTGAAATTTCCATTCTCGATTGAGCCAGCAGAAGAAGCACGCAAACGTTGCATGTAGGACCTATTGCGCAACTTTATCTTATTTGGATAAAGAAACTATAACTATAAAGCTTTTGATTTTTCAATTTGTGTGCAATTCACTTTTTCTTATAGTCAATTTCTAAAAAAATATATTGTTGACAAGATATGAAGACGATGGCACCGCAAAGGCTTCCTAAAAACTTTTCTGATGAGTGTTGATTGAAGTCTGAAACAGCATTACTACATACATAAGCAGAATTATTAATGCGATTTAGTCCTACTTCAAGAATTTCGCGGAAATCGATCTTCATCGCTAGTTTTTTTGCGATGATTGAAAAGTATTTCTTTGACTTGAACTGAACAGTGGTTTCTGTTCAATAGAAATAGCAATAGAAATATATTTTCCACCGATACAAAATCTGTACAAGGATCGTTACATTTACATATGCTCGTAGATAAATACAGATATATACATTTATTACTTTTACAAAATACTAAATATAATACAAATACAGATGAATGTAGAGGTGGGCGGGGCCAGAGCACTGTGGGACAGTAGGAACCTAGCCCCGCTAACAAAAGTTCAGATTAAAATTACTCACACATCAAAATCATTTACATTATACATATAAACATATATCCTAGATACTCTCACACAAGGTATGTACAGCCAAACAACAGGTCAGTGATCGTCATACAAGATACATACATGAAAATCCACATACACATATACTTACAAATCACATACTTGGGCTATTATATGCCAATGTCCGGGATACAATATCAGGGTTGGAATAGCATTTGATATTTTCCATTCGCACACTATCATCTCTCTTATAGTTACCTCAGATATTGCAACTTTCGTTTCTGTTAGTATTTGCTGACTATTTGTTTAAGCTTTTTTTGGAACTTCATATTCTCTTATTTCTTTAATGCTACGACCCGGTGAAAAAAAATTGTCGGTGAACTGTCGGTCCATTGTCGGGAAGCCGACTCGGCTTAATGACGGCGAAAGTAGTAAGCAAGTGACAAACACCAGATAGCGCAAGATGGTGGCCGTTTCCCACCCTACCCCTACCCCTACCCCCCTACCCCTACCCCCCTACCCCTACCCCCCTACCCCCCTCCTCTCTTCCTCCTCCTCCTCCCTGTCCTGGGGTGTTGTGCCGCCCGGGTGGGCTTGGGTGCCGGCCTGGTGGACGTGGTGTGCCGGCCTGGTGGACGTGGTGTCCATCGTCTTCCTCGTCAAAAATGGTCTCAACAAGTTTTCCCACCCGGGGGGGGGGTAGAGTGGGAGGAAATCCTAAGTGTCGAATTTCGATGCGCCAGTGCTACCATCGTCTTCCTCGTCAAAAGTTAGGTCGACAAGTTTTTCCCACCCTACCGCCCCCGGGAGAGCTAGCTGCTATCTCGGCTTCTAGTGGACGGATTTTGTTCGTTCGGGTTGCATTCGAAAGACGATGAAAAACTAACCTATGACATTTTTTGGCGCGAGTCAATCCGATCAGCCGTTCAAAAGTTAGAGCGGTTACAAGATTTTAGGAAAGGTTGAAAAAATCCTAAGTGTCAGAGTGACTGTGTACGGTAAAAATGAAAATTTTTTTCCAAAGTGTCGAATTTCGATGCGCCAGTGCTACCATCGTCTTCCTCGTCAAAAGTTAGGTCGACAAGTTTTTCCCACCCTACCCCCCTACCGCCCCCGGGAGAGCTAGCTGCTATCTCGGCTTCTAGTGGACGGATTTTGTTCGTTCGGGTTGCATTCGAAAGACGATGAAAAACTAACCTATGACATTTTTTGGCGCGAGTCAATCCGATCAGCCGTTCAAAAGTTAGAGCGGTTACAAGATTTTAGGAAAGGTTGAAAAAATCCTAAGTGTCAGAGTGACTGTGTACGGTAAAAATGAAATTTTTTTTCCAAAGTGTCGAAATTCGATGCGCCAGTACTACCATCGTCTTCCTCGTCAAAAGTTAGGTCGACAAGTTTTTCCCACCCTACCCCCCCTACCCCCCTCGGGAGAGCTAGCTTCGATTTTGGCTTCCAGTGGACGGATTTAGTCGTGCCATAGCTCGTTTGAAAGCTAAGAGTGAGACAAATTCACTGAAAGAATCGGATGGCTCCTATCTGTCTTCGTTTAGATGTGAGACGCCATTTAAGATTTTGGGACATTGGCGAAAAACGACAGAGTTAGAATTTGGGACGTTTTGGGCTGTAGCGCCAAATCGAAGCATCGGATTGGAAAACGGATTTATGATTTGGAATCAGCTTGATGTTATTGTCCAATGAGGATCATCATCCAATGAGAATCAAGCATTTCTATATAAATAGCGAGCCTTCCACAGTGAGAATCATTCCATCGTTGAATCACACGAGTGACGGACGCACATTTTCTCTCTCTCTAGTTCCCTATTCTATTATCCAACTAAAATGGTAAGTCGCTACTTTCCTCCCTCTCCTCCCTTGAACGTAAACTTAATACAATCTTTTTCATTTTCAGGCATCTACTCCATCTGCTACACTAGTAGGACAAAATGGCGGTCAAACGTTACAAGGTTCGCTACGATCAGATCATCTACAACTGAGGCCAGTGGAAGAAACAACCAAGGTACATAATCCTACACCGCTACAGCGTAAATTTAAACAAGTCTTGCGTTATGACGATCATGGTGTAGTACTCCAAACGGGAATGCTCCCTTCCACGGATGTCAAGATAATGCGCAATCAGTATGGGGACTACATACTGATCCCCGTGAGTCCGTACATTCGCCACCAACTTGATATTATTGAGGAGTATGTGACATTAAATATGGACATTCCTACTCCTCTTGCTCAAGACTGGAAGGCGAGAGATGACAAGGATACTCCCTATAGAAAGATTTGGGATGGTAATCACATTTGCCTACCAGTATCACATTGGTGTACTTACTATAAGAAGGATGGAGATCATTCAATACCCATCAGATGTGATGAGCTCGGAGAAGGTACTTGGGATATCCTTTTCAAAGTGAATGGGCTATATTATGGTCGACACAAGGATAATAAAATAGCCTCTCGCTCCATGCATATGGAATCCATCCTATATATTCCAAAACCACCCAACGTGGATGACATAATTGATCAAATCCTTAACAGCAGTGGTACGAAGCGCAAGTCGGAGAAGAATGCTGCATCAAAACGCAAATCAAAGAAGGAGAATTACTAGTCCTTTCCTAACTCTACCCTATGACAATTCGCTTATGTGCTTTGAGTGTCGTAGACGTGGTCTTATTAGATACATTTTACTTCTTCGTTGCCATCATATCATTTGCGTATTTTGTCGTGAAAAGCATCGATGTAATTCTTCATTTTGTAATATGTTATAGAACGTTTCCTTAGATGTGTAAATTTCCGTTTTAGGCTTCTATCATCATTTTTATGGATTGTGAGGGTGAACCTGTACAGGAGCTCAGTGCTATTGCTATGAACAATTGGACATATCAGATTGTCAGTGTCTATCATCAACATGCCAACTGCAATCCCAATGTTGATCAATGGGCGAGAAAACACATTCATGGACTTAATCTGAAATATTTGCAAGACAATGACTTTTCTTGTGAGAGTGCTCTTCTTATTGACTTTAAACGATGGTTAGCTACTTTCAATGTTATACGCATCTTTTGTAATAATCCTGGTAAGGAGAGGAAAGTATTTCCCAATCTAATCATTGATGATATTTTGCTCCCGCCTTGGGATAGTAGAGTGAATCAACACTACAATGAAGTCACGAAACGTTTTAAGGATTTGTGTGTTCATATTTTGTCTGTTCGTTGTAGTAGCTACGTTCATAACCAATGCTTCTTTCCTCCTTACCTCAACACTGCCAAAGTCCTGTATGGTTATCATTGCTCGCTGTATGATAGTTACCAGCTGTATCTATTTTATCTATTTCAAACCATTGATTTATAATGCATGCTTGTTACCGTTATTCAATAAATGTTACTATGAGAAGAGTTGTTGTTTTCATGCAATGGATGGGTTAGATAAAGGGCGATCATGTCTTTCTCAAACGACTGCGGAACATTACATTTTTATAGGCAAAGTTTAAAAGGAGCTGTTCAAGATTATGTGATAAATTTTCATAAAGATGAGACCGACATCGAAGCAGTGGTCGCTGATGCTAGCACTCTATTTCTAGAGTTAATGAATACATTCTCTGATAGCATTATCATGGCGCGATTAGTTGCGAAAATTAAGTTTAGTCATTTTGGACAGGAAGAGGTGGAAAGTCGCTCTTTCCATTTTGCTTCTTATTCAATTGAAGTGGTAGATCACCCCGAAGAATTTTTTAAAAGACATATGATAAAAATTGCTGAACGTCTTAACGCATTTAACCATCATGGTAGCAGTCTAGTGATTGAAGCGATTTCAGATATTCACATTCAACTTTCCATAAAGAAAAATTGAAAATGCAGTGGTACTTGATTGTAGCACAACTGGTTTTCGAGCTATGTCTGCTCACTCTCGAAGTATATTCCTTCTGTACATGCGTCTATTATTTAGAAAAGGCTAGCAAATTCATATCTTCAAAAAGACTTGCTATAGACATCAGTAACGGTGAAACTATGTGTTGCGATGTATGTAAGCGAAAGGATGGAAATGAAAAGCGCATCTTCAAGAGATGTAAGCATGCTTTTTGTCAACGCTGTTTCATACGTAATTGCATTCAACTTTGCCAATGTAACCACTGTGATATTGCTCATTTCGAGTGTCACTTATGTCGCAATAGTTAGTACCTATGCAAATGTGGTAAAGATAGGTTTTAGCAAAGACTAACACGGAAAATGGCGAAACGTAAAATGACGAAACGTAAAAGTCAAAAGTCTTCAAAGTTTTCTTCAGCCATTCAAGCTCTCCGACGAATGAAAGCAAATCAGCGATACAATGCTATACGACATGCTAACGATAAATTCATTTGTGAAATTATTTCTCATGTGAGGAAGTTGAGGACGAAGAAATTAGCGCCAAAACAACGAAAGTTACTTAAGCGATATGCTACGAAATTGCGTTTCATCTCCAATCCTAAAGTCACCCTTCAAAGAAAGAGGAAAACTCTAACACAAAAGGGCGGTTTCCTTTCAGCAATACTTCCAATGATAGCTCCTGCCGTGGGCAACCTATTGGGTAATATCTTTGGCTCTAAGCGTTAATTATGCAAATGTTGAATCTCAAAGTAATAAAATGGATTTCAGACTTCAATGTGATAAAGTTCTGACTGTATCAGGTCCATCTCATGCAGGTAAAACTGTTTTCACGCTGAATTTATTGGATAAAAGAAGGGAGTTGTTTAAGGAACCTATCAATCGAGTGATTTGGTGTTATGGTATTTATCAACCGTCCCTGTTTCAGGAATTGCAAAGTCGCAACTTTATTCGACATGAAGGAATTATTCCAGTGGATAAACTTCAGTCTAATGATGTTGTTGTATTGGATGATTTATTAAAAGAAAGTAAGAATTCAAAAGATGTTACAGATATGTTCACTCGCGCAGCACATCATAAAAGGTGCTTTATCATCTATATCACACAAAATTTGTTTCCTGATGGAAAAGAAGCTCGTACACGAAACCTGAATACACACTATTATGCTATTTTCAAGAATCCGCGAGATAAAAGTCAATTTGAAATTTTAGCGCGACAAGTTCCACCCAGAGGATCAAAAGCCTTAATTGAAATTTTTCAAGCAGCTACTGAAAGACCATACGGTTACTTATTCATTGACTTTACGCAAGAGTGTCCGGAAGAATTTAGATTTCGAAGTGATATTTTGAAAACTCCCATGATTATCTACAAACTATGAGTTCTTATTCTCGCATGATTGTTATTCCTCAGGATGAATATGTACAATTGACTGCCATGCAGCAAGTAAAGCAACCTCTTGCAAATCAATTGTATAGGAAAGAAATAGATTATCAGCAAAATGTTCACATCAAAGATCCACATCGTGCTGTATTATTACAATCGGAAACTGTTGAGCAATTGAAAAACTTGAAGAATAAGATGCGTGACTCTGTATCGACTGCCACACCTTTAGCATCTCGTGCACATGCCATATCTCTTTTCAACAGTATTGAACCCCATCTCAATGTAAATGATAGAGGAGAAATCATTACAGATGAAAATAAAGTGATTGATGCTTCACGTTATGAAGACTTGATTCAGTATGCGACACGTAGAAAGCGCCATCAGGGCTATGTTCCACCTGGTTGGACATACTTTCTTAAACTATTGAAAAAGCATAATGTACCAAAATTTGCTTTGAATAATGAGACATTGAAAGAACTTGATTCAACAGTGGCTACTGCTCCAATGCTTCAGACGATGAAAATGCCAACAAATTGGTTTAAGACGTCACCTGCTACATCCCCTCCCACACTCACTAAGCAAACAAGAGGAAGAACTCGACGTAGATCTACATCGCCACTAAAACTAGTAAAAGGAAAACGTAAAACAGCTCCTCCTAGGAAATACATGTTCTCAGACTATTAATATGAAGCAGATGTGTTGCTTGCCATGTAATGAGCCGCCAGAGGTGAATGTCGTTGTCACTTGCACTTGCTGCGCCAGCTCTCACAATGAAACCCCTAAGCAATGTGAACACGATCGCAAAACCGCTAAAGCTAAATGCTGCAGTTGTTGTAAATGTAGAAAGGCAAGAAAGCAAAAAGATGAGGAGGAAAAAGAGTCAGTCGTCATCGACTGAACGTTTGAAATCAATCTATTATGATGTAAAACATCCGGCAGGATTTGCATCTATCAAGAAATTATCAAAAGCGAGTGGTCTTCCACAATCACAAGTGAAACGATGGTTAAAGGGTCAGGCTACCTATACACTCCACAAACAAGCGAAAAAGAAGTACCGCACCCGCCATTATATTGTTCATGACATCGATGAACAGTGGCAAGCAGATTTGTGCGATGTCGCCTCCATTTCAAAACATAACTCGGGCAATAATTTTATTTTAACCGTCATTGATATTTTCTCGCGTTATGCGTGGGCTCAACCTTTAAAAACTAAAGAAGGGAAAGGAGTAGCAAAAGCATTCCAAACAATTTTTCGAGAAGGCCGCATTCCAAAAAGAATTCAGAGTGATCAAGGAAAAGAGTTTGAAAATCAGCATGTGAGAAGATTATTTGAGAGGCATGACATTGAGTTGTTTAGTGTAAAGAGTGCTTATAAAGCTGCACTCGTTGAACGTTTTAATCGCACATTAAAAAATCGCTTGTGGCGACATTTTACTGCCAACTTGACACAAAATTGGACAAAGGTTCTACAAGATACACTCCATGCCTACAATCACTCTATCCATCGTTCTATTGGACTCAGACCAGTAGATGTAAAGGCTGACAATGTAGATAAAGTGCGCGAATCATTCCAACGTAAACGCACTCATGTGAAAAGTGATGTGAAAATTGGTGATAAAGTTCGTATCTCAAAAGTGAAAAGTGTTTTTGCTAAAGGGTACCTTCCGAATTGGACAGAGGAGGTATTTACAGTATCAAGGATTAATCAAAAAGACTCTCCGACCACCTACAAGTTGAAAGATTACGATAATGAAGAAATTGAGGGTAGCTTTTACCGCGATGAGATTGAGGTAGTCACTGAAAGTGAAACATATTTGGTAGAGAAAATCATTCGATGTAAAAAACGCCAAGGTGAAGAATGGTGTCTTGTTCAATGGACTGGTTATCCTTCAAGTATGAACTCTTGGATGCGTCGTGCCGACATCTTTCATCTAAGTGATCGACAGTGATTCATGCAAAGTTGTAACTAACAATGTTTAGGGTTTGAGCTATGAATCCAACTGCCTCATTTTATTCACGACCCTCCTATGTAAGTGGTGGAGGACAAATTTACATCGGCGCTCGCCGCCAACGTGGAGGTAGCATACTTGGTGCACTGAAATCTGTTGTAGCACCTCTCATATCCAATGTCGGTAGATCTTTAAAACGAAATGTTTTAAGTAATGCCGTTGGATTTCCTGGTGATGTTGCTAGTGATCTTTCCAGAGGTAGAAGTTTTAAGAGCAGTTTGTTGAATCGTGGGAAGGAACGCGGTTTAAAAACATTGAAGCAGACCTTTGCTGGTGTTACTCAAGGAAAGAAATCACATAAACGAATGAATAAGGAAGGAGGAAACATCGCGGAGCTGGTAAGGTGCGATCTTCAGTCAAAAGGCATTCACGCAAACGTCGCAGAGGCTCTAATCATTCATCAGGCGCTAAACGACGACGCTGCCATAACTTCTAATCATGGAGTGTAAAACTTCCGGTTTTTGTTTGTTTGATCAACAAGCCATACAGACAGATATTCTTAGTTCAAGTATTGTAGATTATCATCCTCGAACAGCTGAGAATGCTGGCCCCATTGAATTTGTTATTCCTGGTGGTAGTGATGACTACATAGATTTGAGTTATGCGATGGTTGATTTGAGGTTTAGAATTCAGCAAGCAGATGGAACTGCTATTGACGATACACATAAAGTTGGACTGAACAATTTACCATTGACTACATTACTTCGCGATGTTTCTCTAACGATTGGAGAGCAGCAGGTGGAAGGTGGTCAAAGCGATTATCCCTATAAATCATATTTCAATCATGTATCACAGTTTCATCCAGCAGCACAAAAAAGTCATATGGAAGCCATGGGATGGTACAGAGATGAAGCAGGAAAATTTGATGTTGAAACAAACAGTGGCTTTGTAAAGCGATCTGCTATGATTAAAGATAGTAAAGTATGTCAGCTATATGGTCCGCTGAATTTAGACTTCTTTAGACAGTCAAAGTTTTTACTCTGTAATACCAGCATGCGACTCAAGCTGACATTGAATAAGCCTGAATTTGCGCTGAATGCATTTGCTAAAGTTGACAATTTTAGAATTCATGTGGAAGATATTGCACTTTACATTCGTCGAGTAGTACCGAATCCAAGTGTCATTAGAGGACATGCTGAAGGTCTTAACCGCCAAAATGCCATTTACCCCGTTCAGCATACAAAGCTTCTCACCTTTACAATTCCTGAAGATCAAAAGAGTTTCATGAAAGATGGCCTCTTTCCATCGGAAGCACCGAAGCTCCTCATGGTGGCAATGGTTGAAAATGATGCATTTAATGGTAATATAAAGAAGAATCTTTTCAATTTTAAACACAATCAGTTAAGTGAAATTGCTTTACGTGTAAATGGTGTGAGTCATCCTGGTCCACCCTACAAACCAGATTTTGCTGCGGATCAATTTATGCGCAGTCATGTTGATTTTATGGATGTCTTTGGCTTTTACAATACGGATGACACCAACGGACTTACTATGAAAGAGTTTAAGAGTGTATATACTATTTATGCATTTGATTTGACTGCTGACAGCGATATTAGTGCACCCTATCGTCAAGCGAACGTGCCTCATAATATTCGTTTGGATTTGACGTTCAAAAGAACACTACCTGAGACGATCAATGTATTAATTTATGCAGTCTTCGATTCAAATATTGAAATTACAAAGTATCGTGACGTGATTCTTCAGTATAATCGTTAATGAGTTGGTTGACTGCTGACGATATTAAAACTAAAGTGCAGCGTAATGCAGACGAAGCGACGTTGAAAGCTTTCGATAATGTCTATTCACTCGATACCTTACCACCTGCAGTAAATCACTATCCCATCTTTATTGTGCTAAACACTCATTCGCAGAATTTAGGCGGTGAGCATTGGAAAGCGATCTTTATTGGAGAAGACCGACGTGGTGAACTATTTGACTCTCTTGCTCAACCTCCAAATATACCAACACAGCAGTGGTTGAGAAAACATACGCGTCAATATCAGCGAAATGAACGCATACTACAACATCCACTTTCATCAACGTGTGGTGCTTTTGTACTGTACTTCATCTTAAAACGTTTACATGTATCTCGATTTGTATCTGTTATTCAAAACTTTTCATCTAATCCATCCTCTAATGAAAAAATGATTTGTAAGTTCTATCATGATTTGAAATAAAAACATCATGTTGGAAAAATTGTTTTTTATTTTACAATCCGCTGGGTACGTACATACTCGATGAGATAGTCTAGGATCACATTTGCTTGTACATGAGATTTTAGTCCAGTAATGATCACTTTACTATTATGAAAGATTGCCACATGTAACCACAGGTAACCAACAACTAATGAGAGCTGCAGGAAAAAGTTCGGGTTCATAACACAAATTGTAACTGCTGGTACGAATCTTCAAAAATGATACACTGTCACTCAATTGAGTAGAGATCACCATATTGTCCGCAGTCAGATTCGACATCACACACCTCTCCCTCTTCCATATCCGACGTAGTAGTCTTTGTAGCTCTAAGCGCATTGACTGCGCCGATGAATGAGAAAGGGCGCCGAGAATCTGTACAGTCCCATTTGGGAAGAGTTGAAGATTCCGTGAATTGTTCATCTTCACCACTAACATTTGAGGACGGCCCGGGTAATACTTGCTGTTTGGAAGGTGTTGGTGTAATGTTGTGAGATCGATTTTGGTGTAGAGTCTGAAGCGACGGAGAATGTTGACGATGGTGTAGCGATGACGCTTCATGATGAAAGAATGAGTAAATTGAGCGATGTACCTTCCTTTTATACTTTTCCCAACTACCTTGATGAAATGTGAAGTTAGTATGAAGTTGGGAATGATAGAGTTGAATTCGCCGATTGTTGACGCGCAACCAGATGCGATTTCCAATTAGTGAATGTCTTTTCATATAGAAGTATTTCAAATCCTTCATGATATGATGTAGAGATTGAAAATGACGATAAGATAAAGCAAACTCTCTTCTCACATTTCCAGTTGAATCTTTGAAATAGACGTTTCGATCATGATCCGTTTCAATACGTTGTAGGGAATCTAATTTCCAACTCATGGTGCGTGGTAGTCATGTCTGATTAAGATTTGCATAGTAGGGCGATGAACTCACGACGAATAAATGTCATGATGGAGCGATGTATGTATCTTCTATACTTCTCCCAATTGTATTTGCGAAATGAGAAACAGTTTGTGGAATGAGAATGGCAGATTTGAATTTCATTTCTGTAATGTTGAAGCTAAACTTGATCACCCAAGGAGATGAATCTTAATGTTTCAAAATATTCCAAATCCCTCATGATATCATTGAGGTTGACAAATTGTCGCCATGTTAATGTAATACCTCTTGATGTATGACCATGAGAATTTTTGAAGTGTACGTTTCCATCACGATCAACTCTGATATATTGTAGAGAGTCCAAAATCCAAGTCTTCATGATGTTATGCAAAGTCGCAGATCAGCAATATAAAAATGTCGTTTTATCATATTTTTCTTAGCAATGCGGCTACAAAGAGATTTGCTAGTAATCGAGCCGCACTCTTTTCTACTCCCATTGATCATGCACAACAGCTAAATGGAAATTGGGAAGTGGGTGTCACTCAACTTGTTTATAGCAACTGTATCTATACTTTTGATCATGAGGTGATGACTATTAATATGAGACGTACAGCTGCTTACCAATGTGAAAAGGGGTGCCGAGTATACATTCCACAGTGGCCAAAGAAAGATCTCTTATCATGTAAAAAGTTTATATATGATTTCTTGAATAAAGCGTGTAAACATATTGTCCAATTTACTCCGCACAATGATGATTATACTTATGTACATCATGTAGTTGAGAAAGATTGGATTGTTGGTTTAAGTCCAAGTTTAAGAAATGATTTAGGTTACCTCGCTAGCGCCTTAACAAGCTATGATAATTTTAACGTTAATAACCACATAAGTGGTCATAAACAGTTAATATATCGAGAGGAAGCTTATTATGTAGATCTTATTCCAAGAAATGAGAAGACGTTGGTAAAGAAGATTGTGATTAAGCCAAGAAAGACAAACATGACTCCTGAAACATTATTGAAGAAATTTAATTATCTCCTTCGAGTTGATGGTAAACAAGTGGCAACATTGACTTATATCAAATCATCTAATCATATTGCAATAAGTAAATTAAATGATGATGATCTAGTATTAGTTTGTTCAAAAGATTTTCATCAGTTCTTACGACATCGTTCTGCAGCTGTTCATGGAAAATCTGATATGCAACATTTACCATGTGAAAGGTCAAATCAATTTGATACAGAGTGGACCGTATCTTTATACAGAAAGTGTGTAGAGCCTTTAGGTGGTATCTTACATGAAACAAGAGTGTTGATGCCTCGCATTATTACTTCGGTTAAATTGGTTGTAGATTATTTAAATGAAGTGATTAATGAGCAACATATTTCATTTTCTGAAAAAGAAGGTGTTTTGTCTCTCACTATAAGTGGAAAAGGTATTGAACTAATTATGGATAAAACTCTAATGGACATTTTGGGTTTTGACCAAAATATCTTTAAAAGTGGTACTGTAACCAAAGCTAGCGCAGACATGTCGCTATCGCGTCGTATTAACTATTTTCAGATATATTCCAATATTGGTGAAGATGTACGTGTCGGAGACGTTGAAGCTCCATTGCTAGCAATGATACCATACCAGCCAAAAAGCTGCAGTATTTTATCTCAGCATACTTTCAAGAAAGTGCATTATACAAAGCTGAAATCAAACTACATCCCACAAATTGATATTGCCATTTATGACGATGCTGGTGCGTTGATTCCTTTTCATAAAGATGCTGTGACAAGTATCACACTCCATTTCCGAATGAAGAGTTAATGCAAAAGTATGCTAATATATTTTTCCAATGTGAATATTATGGAAAGTAAAAATAAGGACTTGTTTCTAATCTACTTACCCAGTAATGCTTCTATGAATAAATTTCCCAAAAATAAACCATCAGACTATCGAGTAGAATTAAATCGCCCACTACATTTAGAAGGTGAATGGGAGGTTGGCGTTTCTAGTATTTGCTATGATAGCAATATTCAGAATGTGAATGATTTGGAAGAAATGATATTGACTCCTCGCATCCATGATGGAATAACGATGAATAATGCATTCCAGTTCCCATACAATTTAACATCAGATGGAAAGTGGAACTATGAATGGATTCAGATAAAATCAGATTCTTATGAGCCATTTGGGAATGAGAAAATTATTAAGGCATTCAGCAGTGGTAATACTTCCATCATGAAGAATAAAAATCAGAAAGCTTATGAGTTTACTATCTATCATTGGAGTGGGAGACAGTTCCTCCGCTTTCATTCTTTTACTAAAGGTCTTACACTGAGGTTGGATAATGAATTCTATCCGCATCTCGGTTTTGGCCATGGACTACATCTAACGTCAATTGCTACTGCAAATGTTAAAAAAGTTTATTCAAATCGAATCAACAAATTTCATTATAGATTTAAAATATTTGATGAAGATGTTGTAGAATGTGAAGAACGCATCATTTTGAAAAAGCGTGGTGTTCAACCTTTATCACTTATTGAGTTAGTAAAACGATGGAATGAGACTGTGGGTAAGAAGTATGGAGAGAAAATTATGGCATATAATTATAAATATAATGACAAACTTACAGTTTATTTCTCTCCAACCTTGCGTCATTTTGTAAGACATTATACACCTATTATTGGAAGCGGTGTGGTGTATGCTTCTCATGAATATCACACTAAAGCTGATTCAGTTAATGATGAATGGTGGGTGGACATCTATGGCGATCGCATCAAGAAAATTTACCAGTCTTATGAAGAATCTAAAGTTGCTATCAATATAATGCCGCGTCTATATCATACAGTTGAAAGCTTCATTCATGTAGTAAATCCTTATATACAACAGAAGTTGAAGCATGTGATGAAAAGTAAATATGATGTAAAGACACACCACATTTCGTTTTCAATTGAAAATCAACGCGTTGTTCTGAAACTGGGTGATGACATTCAATGTCAATTGAGTAAAAATTTGAAGAAACTCTTTGGTTTTTCAATGCTACAAACTGTGTTTACTGCTGCGCATACGATTGGTATAGAAACACCAATGACACTTGATAAACATGAACAGCACCTTTACATTCAAAGTGATTTGATTCTACCTATTTCTGTTGGTGAGAAAAAGAATACATTTTACGTGATTTCATTCATGATAAAGACGCTTCATATGGAATAGTCGAGAAGATGTTTGAATCTATTTTCTATCATCCCGTCATCAAACAAATGATACCCTCTATTGCTATCAAAATTACCAATGGTTTACAAGAGTGCATCCACGTGAAAGATACTAAATCCCTCATAACGTTAGTGTTTCGGAAAACAAAGTGAAGTCTTTATACAACATTTATTGAAATATGTACATGAATGTGAAGCAATAGACTTTATACAACATCCACTGAAAATATATACATGAGCGCACTTCAATAAACATTGCTATATACAAAAAGTCTTTTTACTTCGTGAAGGGTGGAAATATACAGGGATAGGAAAAATGTCTTTCAGTGGAAAAGTCATCACATGGGGAATGTACAGATGTGGACACATATTCACAAGGAAAAACAATCTCATGCGATACATAAAACAACAATGTTTATCTACAGAAATCAACATCAAAATACTAAGTTAAGGATGATTATGCTAAGACGTCTCCTGAATGTGGTAGTGTGGGTTTAATTCTTTTGGGTGGTAGTATGCCTGTATCAGGATGTCCATGTTGAAGAGATATGTTGTGTTCTAACCAGCACCTCTTATCCTCCCATGCTGAAAGCGCCCGTTTCTTAAAAGTATAAGTTTTGATCTCATGCGACTTAGATTTTAAGATTGTCATATTGACAAACGTTATATTTTTATTTCTATAGGCTCCCTTGAAATTCTTATGTTTCATGTTTTGCACAATGGATTTTGATATGCCTTTAGCGCGCTTAATGCTATCATCACTATCCTTTAATTTCATAGAATACATTTTAGGGCGGAGGAGAATCATTTCAGCTATCTCCTTCCCTGCTGTTTCATCCTTAAAACAACCAAGTTTGGCCTTATTTTTGATGGAGTATAGTGGATGATCAGCAGGATAATTTGATGTATCAAAATATCTTTCTAAAGATTTTCCTACTTCATTAAAATTTAAATCTTTTTGAGTGGCAATACCTAAAAAGAAACTATCTGTATCACCACCCAACAAACGAACCTCTTTTACGAGAGGACACGGTTTTAGTATTTTATAGAAGAGTTGATACATTTCAAGCTTGGAGTAATCTAGAACAGCTTGACCAATATAGATGGGTTTGCACAACTCAACTTCAGATTTTATCATTTTAATACCTACAAAATCCTCATCGATTATGTCTCTATCGATGAATAGAGGTGATGAGGTCAATTTGTGATACTTTTGATCATCATTAACTAGTTTGTAGTTTACGCGCTTTCTAACATCCTCCATCGTCTTACCAAATAGACTGTTGTTCTTATATTTATAAAAATCTTTTTCAAAATTATTTTGGGCTAGTGCACGTTTCTGGCTGTTACTATCTATGTAGGGTTTGAGGAAGGCTTTCTGTCTAAATTTAATAATGCGGTGAACTCTTTTTAAAATCATGCCCATTTCTAAATAAAATTTTAAGATGCTAAAGTGGACTAGATAGTTTTCTTTATCATATTGAGTGAGCAAAAGTTTGCGGCAAGGCTTATACTTGGGTTGTCCACATGATTCTAAATCTTTATGAAATTGTTTCATAAAGTCGGAAAACATATCTTTACTCACTTCACCTGATTCGGGTGCGAGTGGAAAATCTACGGTTTTATGTTTAATATTATTTGGATAGATTAGATCTATCTCAAAATAATATCCCCAATCACCTTCATCTGGAATTGCTAGTATGTTAGAAGGGTTGGAGAAATGTTGAATTTCACTATCATCTAACCAGCTAAACTCAGAGTGAGGTAGCGGTTTGGATAATGAACTACCATACAAATTATTTTGGTCATAATACTTAAGATAGGTATGATCATTACCTACTGTTTCAGATTTTAACCTATGTTTATTTACAAATGTGAGACCACCGCGAATTCCTCGCTCAAATAAATTATACATCTCTGGATCTTGTAAGAGATGAATGGTCTCACCAGTCATTTAAAAAGCAGACTTAAATGACATGGCTGGTAGACTGACAAAGTGGACGGGATCTAACTTATCTTCTTCTAATGCCACTCGTCGAAACTCTTGGAAAACGTCAGCCAGCAAAAACACATCTAACTTAAGATAGGCAATCATATATTCACCAAATGTATGGCAGTCAAATTTTATCCATGCCTCTTGAGCATGTTCATAGTCCTCTACTGGACAATCTTGATCCGTCAAATCATTTTTAAATTTATCTATGGCTGGAAGAGAAGTCTCACCGAGTTTACTAATCGCATCAAGATATGCATATGGAAAGACTCCTTTCCGTGTGATGACTTCATTAGTTAAATTTGGATATTGTTTCTTAAGATTTTGTGTTAGTGGAAGAGACTTTAGATTTTGTACGAGAGAGGCCAGTAATGCAGCCATAAATTGGTAGGAATCTAAAAATTTTATATTAAAATAGACCGTCTTATTTTCTTTGGTTTTATCGACGGCTACTTTTGCTGTCATGGCCATAAACTTTTCCCTCGTTTGAGCTATTACATCAAACTTCCACTCTTTCATTTGGCCTAAACCTCCTTTTATTATCATATGGCTATCATAGCCCTTAAAATTATGGAAAATGACGGGTAATGTACGCCGCTTCATCCTCAGCGAAAAATTACATTTTGAACAGAGTGCGTTTCTAAATTTACCAGTAATGTGATAATGGTCGCACACTTTCTTAATCTTATCATCAAATGTTTTCCTACATTTGGAGCAAACGTTGCAACTATCAAACTTAGCTTGATCATCTGCTGTCATATGCAATGATCTGCGATAGAGTTCACCATCATGTTTTTCCTGAAATTTTACAGCCTGTTTGAGGAATTGTAGGAAATGGTAAATACAATCCTCACCTTGCCAGACGCGCATTTTATTTTGCCTACCCCTAAAGTGATCATGCCATACTTCATAGCAGGAAAGGGCTGCTGGTCGATGGATGTTATCATCGATATAACATTCGATGTCAGCATAGATGACACGAAGAGGACTTAGTTCATCGCCATTCTCTCTATATGAAAACTCCTTATCTTTGGGCATGCGTTCCATTTGCAGTTTACCTCGCTTACACCACTCATAATGAGTTTCAAATTTCGTTTTCCTCCTAAAGTGGCGAATACATCTGTCGCAGTAATATAACTCTCTACTAGAGTTTTCTAAGTGGTGGTATAAGCGAGAGATTTTGGGAATACCGCAGTAGTGCCATTCCTCACTATCATCCTGTTTTACTAATAACAGGTTTACTGTACGTTCATAACAACTCGAATGCGAGTTGTAGCGCACACCCTTCAATCCTTTTTCCCAAACATGGAGAACTATTTTAATGTTGTTCAATTTTTCAAATTTTTCTATATCTTTCATTTTCATATCGTCACTATTACAGTCATCGAAGTTTAATTCATTCTCCCACTGCCTATAGCTATATGTGCGATTTCGATTCGCATTGATGTCATTATAGTGGAGAATGGAGAGGACAGCATATTTAAAACATTGCGATTCGCAATCGACATTGATGACTGCTGTTTTGTTTTTTAAATTTTTTGGAAGTTTAAAGGAGCCTCGACCACTATGATTTCCTAATAAACTGATTTTAAATAAGGCGGACTCAATGCCGTCAAAAATGAGACCGCTATCGCGCTCGTTAAATTTATCAATATTTAATTTTAATCCTTGGATGTGAAAATTTATCCAAGACTCAGTCTACAACCTGGGTTGCAGGAGAGGAGGGTATGTGAAACTCCAACCTCTCTATTATTTGTCCAGTATGGTGGTCGATTTTTACATATTTTATTTTAAGATAGATGAGCGCCTTCATCCTAAAATTGTCTAAATTGTTGAAGAGCGCTTCTATCAATGATGAATTTTGATGAAACCATTCCTCAAAGTTAGCAATGGTTTCTGAGGAGTCCATCTGGTAGTTCCTCACTAAATTATTTATGGACACTTCAGTGAGTCGGATAGAGGAGGTACCGTTGGTATAGATATCGTTCGTGTGTGTATGTTGAAGTCTGTGCGAAGATAGTTCAAAACGTGTCTCGAAAGACTGAGCGCACAAGTCGCAAGAAAAGGAGACGACGTTAACAGAATCCCGTTAGATCGCCCACCCGCGTAACGAATTCGTAACGAAGCTGGGTAGCGGGAAAACTTCGTGAAGCATGAAATGACTTGAGACGCATTCTGTGCTCACTAGGGCTACTTCCTTCGAAAGCAGGTTGAAACTGAAGTGGTTTTAGACCATTTTAAAACAAAAAAAATTGGTCGGGCAGAGGTCGGAATTATAATGGGATAACGGTGGTCGCCGGAAGATATACGTATTGAGTTCGGGCACCCGGCTATTGCTGTACACACGAAGCATTCCCGTCCACATAAAATTTTCTGTTATTATTTGAATACCAACTGAAAATTTTGAGAAAATATGCATTTCTCTCTACAATTTGTACATTTTCAGGAATATGCTGCAAGCGGTAATTTGATTAGCCGTGGCTTGTACCCATTGTCGTTGCTAAATGATTGAAATGCTGCAATTAAATCAAGAATTACTATTACAAAATTTCCGCTGTTTTTCAGTCCTTTTACATCATGTCACAGATAAATGGCATCTCACATTGTGGTCTCATCACAGTGGTGCGACAGACGCTTTGTAGAGGATGCGGTTCATATGAATGTTTGGTGTTAATTCTTCGCATAATTTGTAGCCGAACCTAACATTTTCCGCAATTCTGAATCATTGCCATTTTAGGCAATATAACCGCTGACCGAAGCACTTCTTGGCTAGGACACTCAATCTTATCAAGGAGTTGCATTGGCTTGAACTGGAATTGCATAATCATCTATGGGAACATCAACCTTCCACATTGTGGAAATCAATGCCTTCAACTACAAATGATTTTTGTCGTGCTTGAGTAATCAAAATCCGAGATATTATGCCGTTATAATTTATTCTTTAGTGCCGGCTAATGTTTTCTCGATCAATTCCAAGCTCTAAAGTCGTGTGAAAATTGTCAAAATAGATTTCTTTCGTGTAATACAATTAAATCAGCTGTGACAGTTCGAATTCAATTACGTTAGTCATTAAAAGAAAAGCAGATAAATAATATATTTGATAAAAGTGGCAATTTTTGTCAAAAAATTGATGTTTTTTTGATACAACGCAAAACATCTAAATAATTGAAAACTTCGTAGATCTGTTTTGCTCTCATTCATCAAAAATTATTCAAAATTGTAGCATAGTTTGTTACACAGCTTTTCTCTGCGGCATCTGCTCAAGTACACTTGTTCGTTTCCTGGAATCTTCTAATTCTTTAGCCGCCGAGGTTGAATTCCCGTGGCGAGTTAGAATTTGATCATGAATATTGATGAACCTCTTCTCAATAGTCTTGCTCACAGAAAAGGTACTTACTCTATAGTCTTGCTTTTCTCTCTAACCCTCAGTTCAACAAAGTAATACCCAAAGATAGAATTACCCTTCCACAAAAATATAATGTTCTAGTGATGTAGGTGAATATACTTGCATCGTTGCATCTCAACACTGCTGAAGCATTGCCTAAATGCTAATTCATTCATGAGTGGGCTATCGAGGAAAAATCCTACATGATAAAACCAGAATAAAACTCTATCTGGTTATTTAAAATAATTTTGTTTAAACATATTCGGTTCCTCGGAGATACGAATTTAGGCACACCACCGTTTTGTCGAGAGCAAGCATGCAGACCTGGAATCAAGTATTATTCGACTGAGATTTATTGCTGTATTTTCATCAATTGTCCGCTGTCACTTACTCCTTGGCGAATGTGAATGAATGCAAGTCATAAGTGGAAAGCAGATTTTTTTCAATTCGGTGAGATTGATTCCTATATTGTCATCCACTATCTCCTGTCACTTGTATGACAGCATCAGTAAGTTACCTGTATGTCAAGTGTACAAAGTAGCACTCAGTATGGTTTGTGCTTGAGGTAGGCTATAGCATCTACATGTAATCAAGTGAGCTTTGTCTGTACAAATTGTTGATAGCCGGTTCTAGATGAATAAGTGTTCTCCATTTCGTTCTAAACTTCCCACTTATTGCATGGAACTAGTTAGTGAGACTAATAGGAACCGCCTGAAAATGATTGTCTTCCAAAAGAGTATTTTCATCAGGAGAATGAGTGTTTCTCCTATTCTTATTTTTCCTAGTTCATCAGTCTAGTCCAAACGCGCTCTACAATTTTATTTTAATAGTCATTGTGTGATCCTTCAGTGGTGATACTTGCATATTTTCACACAAGGTGAATATTCATAATTGCTGAGTTTTCATGCTCTTCTCTCAAGCAGCTGCTTGAGTGGATAATATAGGCCTTACTAGCTGTAGCTCTGCATAAATCTTGACTATTTGATTGTGATCACGCTTTGAACTGTCACGATGACATTCAGAATAGTTGCAAGTGTGATTGAGTAGGCCAACAGTATTAGTAGTCATCTTTGTAATATCTTTGTAAATAAAAAATTGTAAGTGGACACATAAGTAACTTGCGGTACCCACGCCTAATGCAAATTAGCATAGAATCTGCGACTATTAAGGCCTATCTTTTATTTAGCCTAATCGAAGTCTATAGGTTTATCACTCGTTACTCATCTGGCATGTACATTATTGCAATTTCCATTTAATAAAATAATAGCGTGCAACCGAGATAGAAAAAAGGATAGAACTTAAAAGCCGGTTATCGAGAATTTTTCGGGATCTGACCGGTGTGGTAATTCCAACCAAAAAAATTACACGGAAATAGACAGTTACCCACAGTGAGGTTATCCGCAGGCAACGTTGCGTGGAAATAAGTTGTAGACGCGTTCCGACGCCAAATTGGTTGGAAAGACCTTAACTAAATACTGATAATTAAAGATTTATGGTCAATTATGCATATTTTCATGTTTTTGTGATTACCTATTCATTGATAATGGGACTTCAGACTTTTCTATTAAATTTATCTACAGTGCAGTATAAATTGAGTGCTTTGTTAAAGAAAACGATCGTTATTCCAACGTAGCGTGCAAATTCCGTCACTATTGGTAATTGGCTATTCATACTTCATTTAGCGTCGGAAAACACTGGACGAATCCAATTGTAAAAGTTCATCATAAAGCCATCTGTTTCTTCGAAATATCTGAAAATGAAAAGTCGCTGACATAAGTTCATCCGTGTAAGGGTGTTTCCTTAATTTCATAGCAAATTTGGAAGTCCATCGCTGCAAGATTCGACAGGTTGACTTTTTTGACGAAAATCTCGCACGTTTTGAATTTTAGGATCATGGCTCACACAAAAATTTGAATAAACTGACTGGACAGTGATATTTTTCGTTTGACTTGCAATTTATCGTTGCATGCAATTTCAGTAAATTTAGTATAATAGATCACAATTATCATGGATGACAAAATACTTTGTTCTGGTTGCTTAATGTTTAAAATGTTTTTCTGTCAATGGCCATCTTTTGCAGCACATTAATAATCTAGTAGCTTAACTTTCTCAGAGTCTAGAGTGTAGGTTTAGTTGGCTAAGAAATTCATAAATTGAAAGAATGATGTAGGCCTGCGTAGTTCTGTGTTATTGGATTACATTTTCAATTTAGGGATTCCTAGATACTTAAAGGATGCCATCAAATCAGATCATTTAGTAATATTAGGATTATTTCGCAGTCGCCTTTTATTAATTCTTTGGGCCACCGCTAGCTGAGCTCGAAGATTCTGGCCTATCTTCTAGTAAATAGTCTATACCTAGGTTCAGGATTCACCAAAAACTAATTGAAATAGTTGGACGACAGCAATCAATTAACTGGAATTATCGTATGTCAGCAATCAACTAATTGGATTTTTTTAATCACAATTTGATTAGATTAATTCTTGATTTTAATTTTCGACTTAGATAAAAACATGTGCTACACCTATTTAGGCTGCATAAATTGGCAGATTGTGCAAGTCGTAAACTTGCATACTGCCAATTTGGGCGGTGACTTTCTGCATGAAATACATGTTGCTACATTCTTGGTCGGAGTGACTATTCAAACTAGAGAACAAGAAGTCGCGTGCCTAGATTGACATAAATTTAAGATTTAATGACATAATATAAGATAGGTAGACTAATAATCTTAATCACTGAATGAGTTATGCTTTTCCTATGGTGGTGAGTGTAGGCGCGCTCACAGATACCGGGTTTTGACAACATCGACATGCATAACTACCGTGATTAAGTCCCCGGTTGTCAAAATAGTCGGTTGTGAAAACACGGTTGTATTAATTCAGTATATTTAGATGAAAACTGATGAAAATATACATAACTCTATTGATTTTGGGTTTTTTCAGCGTTCTGATATGATTTTAGTTGATTATTTCTTAAATTTCATGAAAAAACGGCAATTCTTTAAGAAGAAAATTTGACAATGTAAGGACCGGGTTTTCGCATCCACTGAAAAGCATATGATATTATTTTAAATAATTAAATTTATTTGTTTTAAAATCGTCACAATAATACATTTCATCGAATAATACTTTGTTAGCAATTTGATCAGTTTTATTGTAAATATATGTATAGCACTGACAGCAATAAAATAGTAAAAAAAATTGTGTTTATATTTGTTTAAATACAACTTGACTAAGAGGTAATTCAAATAGTCGAAATATCACAAATAGTCGTGAAACAATTTTCCTTCGTTTATTTAAGAAAAACTAAGTGAAGTTCCTGCTTCGATATTTTTTATATTATAGAATTTATCAACTTAAAGCATGTTTATAACAGGTTTTGAATGTGGCAAAGAATGAAACTGTTACATAGTACTGAAGTGTGGGCTTTTGTTAGAAGTGGCTATTCATCCGACATGGTCGTAACAATAACAGTCGATTTACTATTGCTCCGACACAGTCGTGGCAGATATTAAGTGGATGGATACCGTGAGAATTCGGATGATGTATTTAGTAAAATTTAAGTAACTAACGATTGACACTGATGGTGATCCTTTTAACACATAAGTTATGATATATATATATACCGGGTGTCCCAAAAAAAGTGACGAAAACTAAACGCTTATAACTTCGTAAATTTCCATTCTATTGAGCTAACTTTTTGCATACAAATGTAAAATACCCATAAATTTTTGTCTGTAAAGTTTGAAGTTTCAACATTGAGTGGTCTTAAAGGAATCTGGTGTAAGCTCGAATCTTGTGTATTTCCAATGGTAGAATTGGTATAATGATATGCGATTTCCATCCATCAATCTTGATCATAGCGCGCTTTTCCAGCATGATTCTGAAATCATAGCACGTCAATGATTTCTATTGACTCATAGTGAGATTGATTACAATGGCTGGAAAAAACTTGATGGACTACACAAAGTAAGGAAGCATTAATAAGTTTGCTGACCTATTTTAAAAATGAAAGCATTTAAGACGTCAAACTTTGTTGTAACTCTGATATGAGTCAGAAAATCTCAATCATGAGTAAGCCCAAGCTGTTGACCATCTTCAGAAATGCATTTTTGTCCAACCCGATAACTCCAACATCCTCGCGATTATGACGCTTTTCAGTCGCTGTTTTTGGTGCAAAATTTCTCAGGATCTCTGTTTCTCAGGCTGTGGGTGTAAATTCTTACATTGTAATAGTCACAGTTTACTTATTATTGAATTTCTCTAAATTCATGGAGTATTAGCTTTCGTCATTGCTAGGAATGAATAATGAAGATCTTAAGTATCTGAAAATGTTTTTATTTGCTTGATTGGTTGAGTATATAAAAAAATTGGTGGGTAGAAGGTGTAAAAGTGAAAGCAACTTATTTTAATTCCAAAAAACCTAATTGTGCTTCAATAAATACTTTCCAAACAGTTTTTTGATAAAATCTTCAGGAATGCTTTTTATCGTTCAAAATAAGATATACGCACTGAGAGTTTCAGAGCATTTGAGTAAATATTTAAAGATATTTGGCTATGGGTGCATTTTCCAGTTTTTGGGTGTGAGTGTGTGTTTTTAGTACCACTCGTTTTCGGCCAGCGCTATTTTTAATACTGTAGGCCTATAATAATGCAATGAAATAATAATGATATTTAATTGGCTCATAGTTACAATAATATTGTTTAGCACATTACACGTGTCTTAAAAAGTCATATCGTAAAAAACACGCAAAAACAATTCTAAAAACACATTTTACAAAACTTAATGAAAGAAGAGCTGAATCCTTTAGTTAAGCATATGTAGGCCTACTATATTTAATCGAAATTCCACCAAATACATACGTAGCTACAGGTTTATCCATGGGTGGTTGACAAAAACTTAACGGGAGTTGAACCCAATAATTAATAAAATACAACCGGAGCCAACATTAGCCACATCTATACCGATTTTCTTCGTTTGTAGCTCATTAGGATCCTCAGTTTCAGGTAACTGCCATCCCAAGTGGAATTGTTGTATTTCGCTCAATTTCTACGGCGCGTTGGCTCTATTACATTCCATTTTTTTTATAAATAGAACACAGCGTGTGGGCGAATATACCTGTATATATACATGAAATCAATTAAAGGCACGGTCAATAAAAATAAGATAGAAATTTGGACTGTATAGTCGATTGTCTCTTTTGATAGTCCGATGGTAAAGTAGGACTATTTAAAATTACCGAATTACCATCTTATTTTTATTGACCGTGATCTTTACTTTAATTAATTTCATTCTATTAGTAGATCATTATAAGTATATACATGTATATATTCTTCGCTGGATATAAATACCGGTGGTATATATATTTCTAAATATAGAACACTCCTGGCGCGCAGGCGTACACATACTAAGATTCTTTTGTAAATAGAATACTCCCCGCTCCTCGGATTTTGAATTGCCTAGAAATCTAACACTATTTGGCGCACCGACGGCGCGTGGATGTACGATTTTTTGAAAAATACTAGAAGTTCCTGGCGCGTCAATCCAGCGTGCTAAACGTCAAAAAAACTTATTTCGTTTACGCTCTAGAGCGTCCCCAAACAATAGTTGATATAAACGTAGAGATCCAACAATCACTGTATCTCAACCGGAGAAGTTTATTTACATCCGAAGTTACAACTTAGCCAATGCTTATCCGATTTTCTTCGCTCTAAGCTCATTCAAATCTGAATGTTTGAGTGATCATGTCAAAAGACTTATTGTTTTCTAACAGTTGGGCTTTGGTATTGCGTCCAGACAAGTTGATTTCATGAAAATTATTTCCATGAGAGTTTTGTAAGGTCTTAGAAACATGTTTGATAAAAATTTTTTTTTTAAAGATTTATATGAGTGTGTGATCAAAGTATCTTACTACCTAGTTCTTTCTAAATGACATAGGACTAGGCCTACATGTAATAATGAAATTTTCTGGTGGCAGGCCGGATATGCAAAAAATATAAAATAATAATTCAAAGATATTTTAGATTAATTAAACGGCTGAGCACATTTTCTTTTCAGATGCGGGCCAACGAGTTGAAAGCAATTAAACGAGCTGTAAGTATCGCATTGATTTGTAGTTAGGTGTGCATAAGTAATTCCTCACGTTATGAAAATACAACCGGATTTCATTTATTTATTGAAGCTTAATGAACTGCAAATTGTCATCTTTTAATTTTGCCAATCGACGTTATCGTTGAACAAGTGGGAAATTAAGTATAAAAATGATTCAGTCCTATTGCTGAATTGTTACAAGTGTTTGAATGGAATCACGTTGTTTTTATGGCGTGGATTGGCCTGTAAGTTTTTTACTTCGGCGCATTAGGCGCCCAGTTATGCATTCTAGATCTGCTATACGTTATTATCTAATTTCTCTGCAAATATCTACTTTTTTTCGATTTCTCGTATTTGCTTTCTCAACAGCACAATACAGCAACACCATGTATTTCTTAAGATCAAATGATTGAGATAGAAGAAAGCCCTGATATTCAGAGTATGATATGTTAATTAGCAGATGAGAGATACTAACATCCATCAAAATGATACAAAATAATTCGCTATTCGACCCTCCAGTGATGAATCTCTGCTTGTCGTCAGCGGCGACTAAAAGTTGAAAGATCCTTACGTGTCTTGCGTCCCAAACCGAACTGGTATGCAGCAACTTCATCGAACTTCTTCAATCCATAAACCCAAATGTTTTGTTTTTAACGGAAGAGATGTATCTTTATTAACATTTTGTGTCACAGGTACTCATTCTATTCCAATTTCCTTCCTTAAGTATGGTGTCTGTGTGTATGACCGGTCCAACGTTTAGGTTGCTAAATCCTCTCCCACAGTTTTTTGATGATACATATACATGTAAATCCTTCCATACACTGTGGCTTAGGATCCATTCTTGCTCTTTGAGCTATGATGAGACGAGTAGGCCTATTGGATATGATTTATAATGATCTTTTAGTTCAGCAGATAACCTTAGATAAGTAGATGATCTCAGTTTTGAGGAAATTATTGGAGTTTCTATCTTGATTGTAGAAAAGGTTTCTTATCATTTCAGCTATGGGACTTATCACACTGAAGGTAATTTTTGTTAAATATTTGCAAGATATCGCCTTAAAGTCACTTCTCATTTACTCGACCTTAAGAAGTTGTGCGAAGATTTTATGTACCGTAAGATATTAATTGAACCTAGGCGGAATTTCTTAGATATGATCACCCATAAATGAGCTTTGAAAATGAGCTTTGAAAATCAAAGTTGGCGAGATTTGGGCCACCGACTGCTACCATGCACATTTCCATCTACTGAATTGCAGTATCGGTAGTAGCTTATGAAATTACTTAAGCATCATTAGTCCTATTTTTCAGAGAATAATGGCCTAGCTCCGTAGTTTCTTCAATTCAAATATACAATATACATGATCGTTTATTCGTTGATGTACATTTACCGATTTACGTCGAATGTATTCATGAGATGTGACTAAAAATTCATTTTTTAATTATGTTCAGCGTTATGTGTTTGTGGGCAGTGAAGTTTTGTCCAATTGATTAAACATTATCGAATGTTCGTTTAAGAATTAATCTGTTCTTGTTTTGAAGTTATCATTATTGACTAGACGACGGGAGATCATAATTGTATCAGTTTATGTACCAATATATGATCCTGACATATCAAAATGAACGTCACGGGATATTCTGATTTTGTTACCGAAGGGATTATGAGATGTCAGTCGAAAAATGATATGATGGAACATAATGTATTGATGATAGGATGTGGGGTAAAAGAAAGAAAGGTCACTTAATTCATTTTCCATCAGTTTTTAATCATATACAAATCGCAGTGATTGTTCATATTTTCAAAGCTTATAAGCTTAATTCAAACGACGAGTATAACTAGTATTATTTAGGAAATTTACTGAAAACCACTATTCATATGCGATATTTTATATTTCGATAAGCACACAAAGCGCAAAAATTAGTATGTTAATTTTTATCCCATCACTAGGGTGTCTTCTTTTACCCCAGTTAGCCTATTAGTTTAAAATTAGCCTCTCTAAAAATCAAGAATTGTTTTTGTTAGAACAGTTAAGAAGATATTTAAGAATATATCCTGATATTCTGGAAAAAGTGCTCCAGGAACAGAGTTTTCATCACGAATTAAGTGGAAACTATATTGATTTACCAAACAGTTGTTTAAAGGCAACCAATGCAGACTTTAATTCTGCTGAAGTAATGAATTGTACAAGTAATCTGTTTAAAATCATATTCATTCATTCTTTTTAGATGAAAAGCATGAAAAGTCCAATAAACCAAAACCTGAATCGAAATATGAGCAAGATCCCGAAACGAAGAATAAACCACTATTGGATACAAAACATGACATGAAGCTTAAGCCAGAGTCTGAATCGAAACATGACATGAAATATCAAGCAAATCTTGAATACGAAGAAGAAACTACAATCGGAAACAAAACCATGACATGAGCTTAAGCCAGAGTCTGAATCGAAACTGATAAAACTTAGATACAGCAAACATCGAAGTCTTACAGACATTGTGTTGACCTTGATGCTTCCGATACTGATTCTTAGCAGCGGCGTGGAGGATATTGTAAGTGAAACAAGTGATGATGAGAACTCCATTAGATGACACTTTGAATGTTGTAATGGAAGATATTCTCGAGACCGTTGTCGCCACCTAATGCACGTCCAGGTAAGCCTACAACGTCTAAATCTGTGACGAAAGGATTTTGCCTTTATTGCAAGGAGTAGTTAGGCAATAGCAGCTTCTCAAGGCACTTACAAAGAAATCATTCAGGTCAAAGTGAAGTCAAAGCACTTCTTAGGTTACCGAAAGGAACAGTAGATCGGAATCGGGCTTTTAGACTTCTACGTCAGAAAGGAAAATTTCATGCATAACCGGCATGTTTTAAAGTACGGACGTGGTGTTTTAAAAGTGGCTCATCGCCCAAAGAAGGATATCGATATTAGACGGTCGAAAGCGTACAAGTGTTTGGTCAGAAATGTTTGGGGTTTTTTCCAAAGAAGAATTGTGGAGGCACGTCTGTCCGTCTGGCGATGATGACCAGACCCAAGCCATCAACGTGCAATGAACTTATTTATAAAGAACCAAAAGTTGTGCAGTTTTTGGATAAGTTGCGGGACGATGGACATTTCAATTGTGATTCAAGTGGTGACACTTTGATTATGGATTACATTGTGAGGCAAATCAGTTTCAAGAAGGCGAAAAAGGCTTTAATTGCATTAAGTAACCAAACACGTTAATATTGCAAAATTTCTGTTCATGTACGGAAAGCGTTGAAGTCCTCAAACATTGAACCACTGCTGACATTTTGACTCCTGAAATGTTTGACAACCTTGGTAAAGGAAGTAAAAAATTTGCACAATTATCGGATTCTCTCATCGACAGAAGAAGAGCAAGATTTCTGTTGCCTCCATGGATTCCCCCTCCTCTGTAGTAAAGTTGGGACAGACATTATCGAAATTGACTGATGTTTTAAAATTGAGATATTTAAAACAAGGGAATCGAAAGGAGAGGAAAAAAGAGCAAAGGATGTTGCATCTCTCATACAAAAAGAATTGTTACAATAACAAATGTAGCCAGGGGTAATGCATGAGATGTTCGAAATCGGGATTACCTGAAACATTGCCTACAGCTCAAAGTATCGATGCCTTTCACAAGAAAGTGATATCAGGAAATGCTTGTCCTTGTCGAAAGTAAATGCAAACGAAAGAGCTATAAAGGAAAGTTCTTTGGCTTATCTTATTATGTTTAATAAGCGTCGTCCGACAGAAGTTGCGAAACTCACGAAGTCCACATGGAATTCACGGAGTGACTGGAAGAAAGTCGCTGAAAGCGAGATGGAGAAACTGGACCAAGCCGAGAAATTACTAATTAAAGAACTGGAGGTTGTTTATATTCTCGGAAAAGGTAGACGATATGTGCGATAATTTTTCCTCCCAATATAGTAAAAGAAATCGATTGGTTATCAAAAAGAACAACAAGGTACATATTGCCAATGAAAGGAAGGCTTCGATTCATAAGAGGCAATGATGCTATGCGGAACATCGCGAGAAAGGCAAATATTGAAGAGCAAATTGGAGCTACAAAATTCCGAAAGCTCGCTGCCACTACCCTAAGGTAACTGATTTTTTTTACTTAGAGATCAATCTCAAGCACGCCAATAGGACATAACATTAGGCTAATATCGAAAATTCCTGTTTTGTCAGCGACAGAATTCAGGGTTCGGCAAAATCACGCAATGTACACTGGATTTATAGGCACTTACCGATCTATTCATCTGGATAACTATTATTTCACAAAGATACACACATGAAGCTTCAGAATCACGTATGGAATCATATGGAATCTAACCCCCCTCAATCTAACCCCTCTTCATTCACCCTCAAAATATAGTGAATATGCATTTTGCAATCTTTATGAAGAATTTATTTCATACCAATGTTCAAGGCAATTTTTTATGGATCCAGATGTCCCAACACGAAAAGCCAAAATAGATGTAGCAACAGTTGGGTATTGATGAGATATTTATGGGGTATACAGGTGTACTGTTGAACTTCTATTTTTTTCACTTTTGGTTGACGAATTTTCAATATCAGCCATAAGCAAGTGCATAGAGTACGGATTTAATAGTGTGTGCACTTCATATTGAAATCAGAAATGAAAAAGGAAAGTGCGTTCATTACGGCTTCGTTTCGTGCTATATGTTGGAATGTCGTTACTGTATAAAAGGTTAAGTTATATAAAGGTTAAAAATGAATTTTAACGTGATATTTAAATCACTAGTATGCTAACTGAATTAGGCCCTAGTTAACACGGAAACTGCTATTACTATGGTTTACTGATGCATATTACTGCAATGTGTACCAATTTCGACTTCGATTTTAAAAGAATGAAATATTTCTTATTCATACGTGTATGATGTTATGTACCTTTAATATTTGCCTTCATTTTCTCTCTCCGCTTTCATGGTGTTGATATTCATTTCATAAAATGGAACTATCTTGATTATAATCTCAATATTCTTGAAACAGGTACAATATAGAGAAATATATGTACGTTGCTATAATTGTTCTTATTGAAAAGCAGCATACTGAAACTTTTTTCTCAAGATATTCTCATGGCAAGGTACATATGTTCTACATTGTTTCAATCCATTACTTGCAGTTGGAAAATTTGTCGGAAACTCAATACAAGGTACCTCTGCGACCACCTTGGGCACTCAGTTGCTGTACACAATAGATGTTATCGATTACAAAATCCTACCGTGGAATTAACGGCCGTAGCGAAACTTCTTTTACAAAACTACGAGAGTCAAACAAAGTGAGTTAGGGGCAAAAAAAGTAGACTTATGTCTCATCGGGTAGGAAAGACTCAGTAACCCGTAAGAATGTCAATTGACTATTTTATTGCTTGTACCATAATTTACGTAATACTAAGGTAAAAAGGCTTATAAAGCAGTTTAACGTGAAGTACATGTATGTCAATTTCGTCAACTGAAGGTCTAATTTCGTAACCAGTAATTCAGAAAGATCAGCCCATTGCGTGTTGATCGCTTTGTCATTTTAGAGTGACTGCCTTTCAGTTGAAATACCAAAATATAATGCTTGTTAAAGTTTAGTTTCAGTTATTATAAATACAAACTGCTTAGTTTTTATTTCAATCGTCATGTCAATTTTTATAAGCAGGTTGAGTGAATCACTCTATATTTTTATTTCAAAATCTATTCATGCACGAGCTTAGCCTGCAAATTCGACACTTGCCAATGAATTACACTCTGTGGCAAACGTACTGTTCTAAACTTTTTGAAATTGTATGTTCTACTTGTAATGCGTTCCATTTTCCTTTCAGCAAAAATGAAGTTAAACGAGCAAAATCTGGTAAGTTCTCTTATTTGCATTTAATTGTAATAAGTTTCCGTCGTTTATGTTAGATTTATGGCAAACCTTTTTCGAGACCTCTTACCATAATTGCAATCCGAAATGACTTTTTCATCTCAACGTGCCAGCGTTTTTGTAAATAATGTTATATATCTGAAGAATGTCTTTGAGTCATAGAGGAATTTATGAATTCACTTTTTCGTTTGTCAAAGCACGGTATTTACATATTCGGTTGTAAAAACACGGTATCTACGTTTACACATCAGTGATCTTCTAGAAAACTGATGCAGTTTATTTTGATATTGATGAAAGTTGAAATAATTGTATATAACTGCTGAAATAAATTTAATTCAATATAATAAATACGATGTAGGCCTAAAACATGGTATGCGTTCAGACCTTCCTTTCGAAGTTTGTTTGACTATTCCAGAAGTCAATATACACTACCACCAGTTTTAAGATTGATGCGATAAATTGTAGAAATGAATAAACTTTTTGATGTCACAGCATTTTGATTGTATTTCTGTTGGTTGTCAAAACACGGTATTTACATATTCGGTTGTCAAAGCACGGTATTTACATATTCGGTTGTCAAAGCACGGTATCCACGTTTACACATCAGTGATCTTCTAGAAAACTGATGCAGTTTATTTTGATATTGATGAAAGTTGAAATAATTGTATATAACTGCTGAAATAAATTTAATTCAATATAATAAATACGATGTAGGCCTAAAACATGGTATGCGTTCAGACCTTCCTTTTGAAGTTTGTTTGACTATTCCAGAAGTCAATATACACTACCACCAGTTTTAAGATTGATGCGATAAATTGTAGAAATGAATAAACTTTTTGATGTCACAGCATTTTGATTGTATTTCTGTTGGTTGTCAAAACACGGTATTTACATATTCGGTTGTCAAAGCACGGTATTTACATATTCGGTTGTCAAAACACGGTATCCACGTTTACACATCAGTGATCTGCTAGAAAACTGATGCAGTTTATTTTGATATTGATGAAAGTTGAAATAATTGTATATAACTGCTGAAATAAATATTTTCAATACATAATGATGTGATGATTATAATTATCGGTATCATGAAGAAGTATATTATGATACGAGTATTATGAGATATTGGATATATGAGTATGATAGCCTATTATAATATAAAGTGTGGTACACATTTAGTCCTTCGTTTTGCGTAAGTCAGACTATTTCAGAAGTCAATATGCACTGACGTCAGTTTTAAGATTGATTAGATAAACTGAAGAAATTAATAGGGCCTATATTTCTTGATGTTACAAATTTTTTATAGCTTTTCTTGTCAAAACACATATTCGGTTGTAAAATCACTTTATTTACATATTCGGTTGTAAAAACACGGTATTTACATATTCGGTTGTAAAAACACGGTATTTACATATTCGGTTGTCAACACACGGTATTTACGTTTTGACATTTCGTGTGCCACCTGTCATTCAATGATTATATATACTTCTTACGCAGTGTATTTCTTGTACATTCTTTTTCGTTTCAGGGTTGAAAATGCAATCGTGAATCAAATGCAGCGAAGTGCCTTAGCGACGAACTTAGAGACGACTTTAGAGACGAAGTAGACAATATGAATATACATATGCACTATATTTGAAAATTATTGTTTTTAATTAATACCGCAACGTTCAGTACTTAGATATATCGGTAATTATATTGCTATCCAACTGAATGGATCAGTATGAGAAGATTCCGAGAAATGTAATTAGCCTACGTAGGCCTGTATCACAGTGATCGATTGAGATTGGTATAAGATTAAACAATTCTAGTTGGATGTCAAATTATTTCTTGTATTCATAAACAAGTTACTTTGAAATGGCTTAGTAAATTTTGTAAAACTAATTGATAACCTATCAAAATATCCATAGTAGGCTAAAATACTTCATAGTGATTGGTTGGAAGAAAAATTGGAGGAAATAATGCATCGTTCGATTGGTTGTCAAAACTCGTGATAAACATAGTGAAACTAATTCATCGATAATTTGAAATTCCCACCATTTGGTTGTCAAATTCCGGTCGGTTGTCAATCTACACGTCATACAAGTGTTTTTCATGAAATCATAAAAGTCTGTACTCAATGACTAAATCTTGATTTTTCATAAACTGAAATGCATGGGCATGTTCTTACGAGTATATGGCACCTTTTCTCCAGATATTACCTCGTTCTATTTTTTTCTTTAATGGGTTGCCAAAAACCGGCATTTACATGATGGTTGCCAAATCCCTGCTTTTGCACGTATGTACGGTTTTGCAAGTTAGCATTCAACTAAATAACTTCATTACAGATCAATCAATTGATAGCAATTATTGAGACTGCAATCAATCAATTGCAATTTTTTCTGTAACAACAATTAATTAATTGGAATCTTTGGGTTACAGCGATCATTGTGACCAATAAATTGCAATGCAATTATTTTTTGGTTTCCAGGCTGTACTTCAATTTTTTATGATTAGATAGGACACTGACGCCAAAACCGAACAGATTCATAGCATAGTTGTAATTGATAGTTGCACTTCTATCTTAAACATGAAGGTGTTCAGATGATCTTTGAAGTATATATTTGTGAATTTATTTGAATCAATTGATAAAATGCTTGTAATACAGTGCACGGTTATGAAGCCCATAATCATGTGGCTACATTGCGATGCAAGATAGCGCCACAATGTCGCAATCGATATCACATGTCGCAAGACGAAGGATAATTGAGATGGAGTTCATACGGTGCTGGAACACAACCTGGGGTTGGAAAAAAATTATTAGCAATTTAATTGGTCTCATTTTTTTTGCTGAGAATCAATTAACTCAATTGGATCACATGAGCAATCAATTAGTTGACAATAATTGCAATAATTTTTTATCATTGCCAGATCTAGGTTGATCTTTCCGCTGTTTGACGGACACTTGATTGATTAACACTTAGAACGTTAGTTCCACAGCACACAGGTCTACGAAAGTGCATTAAAACACTATAGAATAGAATTTGCAATCAAGTATGTATTTTCTGCACCACTATGCTCGTTGAACTAATTTGCATGATAAAACATGAAAATGTTCTCATAGCAGTATAAGCAATGACTGATAATTAACATTTATTATATTTTTATAATAATATATAAGCGCAATATTTTTTGGTTCAAACACTCACTCTGACCATCGTGACCTTAATTTGACTTCTATCTAAGAGAAAATACGAAGTATTTATATTTACTAGTTAGAGACTTTTAAATTAAAGTTTAAATGAATTGTGTAGATTATTAACAGCAAGTTTCGCATTAGGCTAACATCAAACATTTCTTCGTTTCAAAAACGAGTATATCTACAGAATATCACATCATCGACTGCGTAGAGCTATTAATTATACATGTACATTATAACTTGCAGTAATCGTTCAATAAATCGCTTTTTTGCTTGTGAATAATTGCAACTAATTGGAATAATTGGCAGCTGATCCAATCAATTAATTGAATTGAAGATGGTTTATCAATCAACTAATTGCAATTAATTTCAATAAATTAATTTTCTTTTCCTTGCAGTGGACTACTTTTTGCATTGTTTATTAAGATATCATATTAAGATAATTTCAAAAAAACAGGATAGGTGTCGCAGCTGCAGACTGATGATCAGTTAAAACTTATGTCGGATTATATGTAGGCCTATGTTTCATCTCTGAAGGTTCTAGTGTTCTGATTGCATCCTTGATCGTTGTAGGCTTATGTATGCACGACTAAGGTTAAGTATAGCCTACGCATTACGTAATAATGATGACCAGGTATAACTTCATTGCAGTCTGATAATTCATGCAATATTGTTTTTTAATTAGTTGAAGTAAATTGTGGCCTGCAAGGTCAACGTCTACTCTACCTTACTTGGAGCTCCACTGTGTTGACACAGAGTCAGACTTTGATCTGGCTGTGACCATTTGGTCCGGATGCCCTTTCTGACGACTTCCTATGACACTTTCGGTGCTCGATTTCTGGACCGAAAGATCGCTAACCAAGCACCTAGCCTGCACTGTCAAGTAGAACACCATTTTCCGATAATAATCCCTGTACTAGTAAGAGAGGATTCTCTTTAAATGACAACATGAGCGGTATTTTGACATAGGAAAGATAAAGTAAAAAGCACAATTATCATTCAATAAATGGACATTGACCGTGCAGTTTCAAACTGCGTGAATATCTTAAGTGTTAATTTATGTACGGTATCCCGAAATACTTCCCACCTGCTTAGTAAATCCTGATTATTAATATGTCCCTAACATGTTTTTATTAGCCATCTTGAGTATTTCATAGCATAATGCATGCAATTTCGAAGCAACAAATGTCAGTCAGAATCTTACCTGCAGTGGAGCTTAACATGCGCATATTATTCTGAGATGGAGGGGCACATTTTCTATCGAGCCATGTACTGCAATCTCATACAATGTCTTCAGTGGCTTGACTGATTTCTCTGGTGTAATGATTCATGCTTTAGAACACCTGAACAACATTCATGTAGTCATTCGCTGTTCACTAATTCAGCAATGCATTTGTTCTATCTTCATTCGCTATTTTGATTAACATGCTTAAGTTTTCAACACTTATCGATTTTGCAACATATCGATTTTATGCAGCATTCCATCGAAGTGTTTTGCTCTGTGACATCAATAAGGTATAGTCATGTAGAACTCTATGGGCATAGTGTGGTCTCATCTCTCAGATTTTGTAATGACTAATCGGTCTTGTGGCTTGTTGTCACTTCCACACGCATGTCAGATACACTAATTAGAGCCTATCTTTCGAGTGCGGTCGGGGTACAGAGTTCGGATTGATAGATATCTATGTCATCATGAGCTGACATGAGACATTTCCAGCATGTATTCATAACGGATGCAAATTCAAAGCAGTCATCTGTGAATGTGTTATGCAGTATGCAAATCTAACTGTATGGACTCATCAGAGGGAAAGCTTTCAATAGGCCTATTCAATATTTAATTACATTGGACGTGCGCTGTACCGACATGAAACAGCATCTCTCATTAACGCTACATCATCGTACCGGTGAATTGTAACTGAATTGTGGACGATTAGTCATGAAATGCCCAACGAGCTGTACAGAAAATTCTTGATAAGCTGGTGAGCAACTGGTCTTTTATTGCATGAGCCTTAGTGTCTTGTCTGAACCTGAAAGATAATTCATTCACAACGATTAGAACAATTTCATAAATGACGCACGAACGTTCTGAAACATTATAGTAGTCCCTTCTATATAATAAGTAAAAGCAATTTAAATAATTAATTTAATGGCAGTCCCTCTTTCGACGCTAGAGGGACTAGTGTTTGAATATTTGAAAAGTGATTAATATTTCATACTAATTTGGCATGGTATGGTGCAATTTTCATAGATAGAATCGCATTGCTTCATGATGAGAAATGAAGATTGTGTGTCAGAACGTACGTGCGTTATTTACGGAATTGCCCATTATCAATTTATGAAGATCAATGACATGTCCAACCATAAAGATGAAATCACAAAATCACCTGTAGAATCGTTCATAGGCATGTTGGAATATCACTCTGCTCAGTATCGTTTGCAATGGATTATGATGATCAATCATGAAAAAATGCAAACAAGAATCATAAGTCTGCAGTCATCTTGAGGCTGATTTACTTTCAATATTCAAATTTCTTCATTGATATGGATATTATTCTATGAAGGGAAAGTAAACTGCATTCTCCTGAAATGCTTCATGCTTAAAATTTTAGCTATTGAATCTAGCTATCTGGCTGACGTTAGGTGTACAAACCCTGATTAACTGGCGATTTTGGGGAAATATTGTAAGGTGCTGATGCAGATGTAAACAAAATCAATTTGTCTAGTCTGCAGGGAAGGCAGCAGCATCCTCGTGACGTCAGTTCATTCCTATTCCTTATAGAAGTTCGAAGAGCCAAGTGAGATGATGTATTGTAGTTAAAAAACTATCTTTGTCACTGCGAGTGACTAATGCAAGTGCGCTGTAAACAACAAATATCCGTTAAAATTAACAGCTAAAATTACTTTCACGGCTGTTTTTACACTCCGAACAGAAAATATCCGTAGAGACGCTCTATCTGATACTAGCGGATTTTAATTGATATCATCAAATTGTGACTCATCATTTTCAAGTTTCTTACGAATATTTTCTGTTAAGTTTATATATTATTAAAATTATTATTATTATAAGTTTATATATATATATATATATATATATATATATATATATATATATATATATATATATATATATACAGTTGTCACTCGCGCCCCACCCTAAGTGTAACTCGCGCCCCATAAGTGTCACTCGCGCCCAAACTCGTATAAATAGCTGTCACTAGCGCCCCACTTCCTGTCACTCGCGCCCCAATGCGAATAAATAAGTGTAACTTGGGCCCCACTATACATATGTACTTGTCACTTGCGCCCCAACTTCTGTAACTTGGGCCCCATTCTGTCACTTGCGCCCGACCCACCAATTCCTAGGACCCGGTCATCACCAATCATCAACTTCCACTTGTCGGAGACGGATTTTGACAGCGAACACCTGTGGTAGGATGATTTGAAGGTGTAATAGGCCTAAACAGATGCTGCCAGGGCCTGGTCCGCACCAATTCCTAGGACCCGGTCATCACCAATCATCAACTTCCACTTGTCGGAGACGGATTTTGACAGCGAACACCTGTGGTAGGATGATTTGAAGGTGTAATAGGCCTAAACAGATGCTGCCAGGGCCTGGTCCGCACCAATTCCTAGGACCGGTCATCACCAATCATCAACTTCCACTTGTCGGAGACGGATTTTGACAGCGAACACCTGTGGTAGGATGATTTCAAGGTGTAATAGGCCTAAACAGATGCTGCCAGGGCCTGGTCCGCACCAATTCCTAGGACCCGGTCATCACCAATCATCAACTTCCACTTGTCGGAGACGGATTTTGACAGCGAACACCTGTGGTAGGATGATTTGAAGGTGTAATAGGCCTAAACAGATGCTGCCAGGCCTGGTCCGCACCAATTCCTAGGACCCGGTCATCACCAATCATCAACTTCCACTTGTCGGAGACGGATTTTGACAGCGATCACCTGTGGTAGGATGATTTGAAGGTGTAATAGGCCTAAACAGATGCTGCCAGGGCCTGGTCCGCACCAATTCCTAGGACCCGGTCATCACCAATCATCAACTTCCACTTGTCGGAGACGGATTTTGACAGCGAACACCTGTGGGTAGGATGATTTGAAGGTGTAATAGGCCTAAACAGATGCTGCCAGGGCCTGGTCCGCACCAATTCCTAGGACCCGGTCATCACCAATCATCAACTTCCACTTGTCGGAGACGGATTTTGACAGCGAACACCTGTGGTAGGATGATTTCAAGGTGTAATAGGCCTAAACAGATGCTGCCAGGGACTGGTCCGTGTCCATGGATGTGTTGCATGCATGTGTTCAGATAGTCAGTGTTTGTATCCTTACTCCTGAATCACTGGAGTGGAGCTTTACACTCCGATACCGAAACACCGACTACCGATGAACCGTTTTGGAATTGTGAATCCGCAAATTCACTTGCAATTACCCGACATCCATATACTTTAAGTAAAACACATTTGAGAGTTTCGGTTCGGTACATTTATTACTATTCTTCGAAGTAGTCTGGATGAGACTCAAAATTTATTTTTATCACATGTACAATGTATGTTAAGTTATCAGGATCCTATTTTTTTTATAGGATAATGTAGTACATGTAGTTGATATTGCTCTAAAAACTACGTTATATACCTTTGCCATAACAGCTAAAAGTGCTAATCGTGCTGTGTCGATTTTGCATTAGTCGATGCACGTTATTTCGATGCGTTTTTTTTGTTCCACCGATCACATTCATTTTTCGTTCTAAGAATGAGGAATGGTTTCTAAATGAAGGATATTTTCTGATAATACGAACTTTTAGGAGGCATGGTAATGGACATGGATTTAATTTTCTAGGTCTAAGCCGGTGTAATAGCCACTGCTAATTAAAATCATCGAACTAGTCAATCAACTCATTATCCAACATATTCGACCTCGACTTGATGTTTATAAGCATTATTCATACTAAAGTGTCGCAGAGCTAGCATTATGGCGAACGAATTTTGCTAACAAATCTATGAAATTGTGAAGTATTGTGAAGTAACACACGATGACGTGCACTCATTCGATCGCAGCCAACCAGAAGACCTCCCTCTTCAAGCAGCTGGTTCGTGCACGCCACCCAATGTTGCTGCCATTTCTCGAAGCGACAATGATAGCATCATTGCGGGACGGTTTTTATGCGTTCAGAAGCAAACAGTGTTGACGCTCGCACTCCCGTGGCAGTGACTTTTACTCTTTGACTTTATTCACTTTATCTGTATATAATGACTTTAATTTTCTTTCATGTACGCGTTCCCGAAGTGTTGCCCGAAAAGAATCGGCGAAAGGCCTCGCAATTACTTATGACATCGTTTTGTCTTATATTTATTACGAAGACTATAACAGCCAAGAAATGTTTCAATCGATGTGAAGTATTAACCCATTAACGCCCGGATTTTTTTAGCAATCAAAATTTAAAAAAAACAGTGAAATTTTTCACGAATACCTATTCTCATTACAAATTCATCGTTTCCGAGAAATTTCGTTCCGCCATCTTTTTCTACAGAGGTGGCATACATGTATGCCATTGTCGGTTTTAGAGTTGTCACTGTTACAGTATGTGGTATTTTTTGAAACACCAAGTGTGAAGCCCAACGTTGCACTTTTCGCAGATGAGCTTTGATCTGCCATTAGAACACCCTTGACATCTTCTCTAAGTCTCGACCGTCACCAGCCAATGATCTTTGCGATCATTACCTATATGGATTTTGCAAGATCGGTGATCACAAATTGTCGACTTCCGTTCGCGACTACGGAATGACTGCTTGAAACCGACGATTCCTCCCAATTTTCAATTTTAGGACATTTAGCTGCAGGTTCATCTACTTCATCATCACTATCCTCATCTTCAATAAGTTCAATTGCAGCGGAGCAGACAGCAAACCCGATCCCAGGTTATTCAAACTTATTTCATCGGACTCGTCTTCTGGAGCACTGTATCTTCATCTGAATCATAATTGAGATTAGGCGGCGTTGCATAAATCGCGCGAATTCGGGAGCTCACGTCTTATCCCACTTTCAGCGGTTGTCTAACGCCTCTACCAAGGTCGCCGTCTCGCACAATCTCACGCACTTGTCGACCCTGAAAGGATTAAGAGTAAATACCGGTTAAGCAGCTGGGGAATTCAGGCGATTAGAACACTAATCGGCAGATTCACATGTCGTCAGCAAACCGTGTCACAGTCTAGTGGGTAAAACTACGACTTTGACTACACGGCTTTGCGACGCGGGTTCGTTCCCCAGCGCCACTAAACTATTTCACTTTGTTTTGTTGCAATATCATTGTTTGTATATTTTTCAACGGTACAAATACATCATCATCCTTCTTGTGAATGCTAAAGTCAATGATCGGTGATTGATTACCATTGTAGCGCATCCTTGATTTTATGGAAAAATTGCTAATTAATAGACAATAAACTGTATAGTACATGTAATACCATAAACTTGTATTATAAAGATACTGCTCTTTCCTGAAGTACTTTTACACATAACTAAAACTCAAACTGATGTCATTAGAAAAGGGCATTCTGCAATTCTCATCTGCTGACTTTGATTTGTCCCATGTGCCAAACCCTAATGACAGCGTACTAAATAAAGTACACTTTTCTTAATCAATTTTTCATACTACACACTAATTACGAAACAAATATCCTTTATATTCATTGAAATAGTATCATTTATTCATTACTTTGCCGACAGTTATGAGATGCAATATATTCAAAGTAGATAATTTCACACTTACTCATTCGCCATGTTTTTTGGTAGAAAATTGTTTCAAGTCACGGGTAAAGAAACACTAAAATAAAGTGTTGAGAAAATACACGTGGTTCAGTGGTATTTTAAATGAATTTATCGTTTTGAACGTCATTGTCGACGAACTGCGTAGGTTTCGATCAAAAATATGTCACTCTTTCGGTGTACTTTATCTATGCCATTGTCGTTAATGGGTTAGTGAAAACGAGGTTTCATGAAATAACACTTGAAATGCGAAATTCGATGGAATGTAAGATATTCTCATTCATGACATTTTTCTTAACGACGTCTTGGATGATGAGGATAACATATGTCAAGTAATTTCGACCTTGTCCAAAAGGCAGAAGACTCAGACTATCATGAAGTATTTAGCATCCAGCTGTGAAAACATTTTTTGAAACACGTTCATTCCAATTCCTTTCTACAGTAAAACAATTCACACAATGTTCCTTAATCATGAAAAGATTTTCATATTTTCGGTGTAGAGATAGTATTGTTCCATAAAAAGATAGAATCTTTATGCTTTGTGCTTTGTAAATCTCTAGTGTGAGTTGTTCGTGACATATTATGGATCTGTGGTTGTGTTGTCAAACAATAAATCCTAGAATTCAAGAAATTCCGTCATTCATGTCCATTTCAAGGTTTTTGCATGGTGAGGACCATTATACACGGCCGAGACATTAATATGGTACAAAATGAGACCAATACACAATGTCGCAGCTAATGAACAACAAAATCTGCAGCATCAACAGCGTCAAGCGATGACGGACTTCGTGATAAGTTTTTGTGAGCAAAACAATATGAGTATTTGGCTTGCTTCTTGACTTCCAAGCACGCAAAAAAATATTCTAGGAGCTTTCTTTTCTTAAAATCATGCTTTTCGCCCATCAAGGAGGTCAATGATACTTTGTGATATGAAATATCCGACAATTAAGGATAAAGACAGTTTTTGGATAAAAGTAGGTCATCTGGTTGGCCTACTTATTGGCCTTCAATCAAGCAAATGTTTATGTCATATACATGTTCACATCAAAATCATATGTGGATGCTCATGAAAGTGGTAAATGATGCTGAATGAGAACGGATATCCGCAAACAAGGGTTATACAAGGTTTGCATGTCAAAGTAGGTCATCTGGGTGACCTACTTAATGACCGATTTTGGAAAAACTGAGGACAGATTCGAGATTTATGACCAAAAATAAGGTGGTATGCAAAAAAATTGCTTGAAAATTCATCGATCCAAACTTTCTCAATCAAACACTCACTTCAATATGAAGTTGTGGTCATAGCACCCCATAGGCCTGCACAACTACAAAACTTCGACTTTAATTATATTTTCCTAAATATGTATTTTTTCTACATTGAATCTTAAGACTTCAATAAAGCTTAGGAAATGTCATTTTGCTATAAATTAAGATGGAAAAGACTGTCAAACAATCGCCGGAAGCATTGGGGAGTGCTAACACTTGTCACATGGAAAAGTGGAAAATCGGGTTTTTTCTTATTTCCACATGCTGGTGAGGTCAATAGCCATTGGAAATACAGCAAAAACATACTTGAGGCAACTGTTCATAAGCTTCAAGTCGCAAACCGCGTTGAATTTCAGTCAATCGCTTTCACTAGGCGAATATGTAAAAGTGTATTTTTTGGTGGGGCGCGAGTTACAACTGGTTATATATATATATATATATATATATATATATATATATATATTACTGTAACTGCTGTTTTAGTGGTGTGCAGTTTACAGTGAGACCTACATCAGTAAAGCTGTACGGTACACACCTCCCGTATTTAGTAGATACAAATAATTCATCGCATTATTATTTTTTCTTCATAGAAGATGATTTGATAGGGATTGTAGTGCTTTTCATATTAAGTTCGCTTTTATCATGGCTTGTATTAAGTTCTTGAAATGTGTTAATGATCCGATTGAAACAAGCTTAATGTAAAAGGTATTATGCAGGCTTCACGGGGATGCTGCTTCTTCTACTGCTAACTGGTTAGTTTATATACTTCAGCAGCGACATCATCAATGATCAAGCGTTGGATCGCAAAGCATCTGCACGCATACTTTCGGCCGAGATAGATTTTGTTACGTTTGTTTAAATTTGGGCATCTAACATTATAGGAGAGATCAGTCTTTATATGCGCCTCTTACCTCAATTCATTAGTTCTTACATAAGACAGTTTCAAAATGAAGTTTTAACCTAAATCACACTTGTCTTCAGTTCGTTCAGAAAACAGAAGCCACGTTCATTGGAAAGCAAACTGTAGACAAGTGTGATTTAGGTTAAAACTTCATTTCGAAACTGTCTTAATGAATTGAGGTAAGAGGCGCATATAAAGACATAAGTAATAATCTCTCCTATAATGTTAGATGCAAAATTTAAACAAACGTGATAAAATCTATCTAGGCCTAAAGTATGCGTGCAGATGCTTCGCGACATGATTGACGCATTGCTTGTTATTTTAGGTCTACAGAAGCTCTGATTAATCCATACATTGACTTAAATGTTAATCTCATTATAATTTTGCATGCTATTTATAATTGATGCTGGCATAGTAAATGCTGCTTAATATAATTTACAGATTTTGTTTCATTTGTGCTTTTATATATAATACATCATGTAATTCTTGCATGGATGCATCCTATACATATCCTTGCTTTTTACGATAGCATGAATCCAGCGTGAAATGTCAATGAAAAATATTTCTTTTTTCAGAGACTGATTCTCTCATTTCCGGATAAGATTGGGATATCAAACCAAGTAGGCCTATACATGGATTCTGCGTGGAACTGTTTGCAAGTGTGAAGGCAATTACTGCACAAGGAATGGTTAAGTGTTACCGAACTGCTGTCAAACTTTCCAGGTACTGTTATTTTTTATCCCAGGCAGTGTTACTGTGGTACGGTGATATAATTTCATGAAGAATAAACCTATTATTTGACGTTTGACTTTTCTCTTTAAGTAGGATCCGCCCTGTTGCTTGTAAAAACGGGCTTTCATTTAATCTCCAGCTAAAATACAGAGCACTGGAGATTGAATGAAAGCCCGTAAATCAAGCAGCAGGGCGGATTTTTTTTTTGGAACCTCCTTCGGGTACACGAGCTCGTACCGGTTACGTGACGGTAGGAACGACCCGTTTACCGGGCCGAGTTCGTGTAACGAACACGTACCGGAGGCGGGCGATCTAACGGGATCATCCCCACCTTCGGAGATTGATGCCGGCTTAGGTCGACAAACACCTCGCTTGATGTGTCGGGTGAGATCCCATTTCCTCGTGAAGATGTGCCCACAGTCAGCACATTCCCACTCGTTGCCATGTCGCGACAGTTCTGAGGTGGAACTCACATCACCTGAAAGAGAAATCATTCTATCATCTCTGTTCAAGCCTCAGTGTATTGTTACAACCTACCTTGACTCAATAACTCTAAACTTTCCTCGAGAAGGGAGGGCGTTGGTGATGAAGTTGATGCCTGAAATTGAGGAAGATGCTATTAGTCACACGTTTGAGGGAGATGAGAGAGGAAATCTCTAACTTACCATTTTAATGAAATATGATCAGACAGAATAATAGTCAAAGAGAGAGAGAGATCGTGCGTTCGTCACTTGTATGATTCACAGATTAAATGAAATGACATGACTGTCACTTTGCTTATATACTTTCATTCTCTTCATTCATTGGATGTTCATTCTGATTGGCTGCTTGTGTATACTTAAGAATTAGAAAAATGTTAAAGTTATCATTATTCAAAGTCAGCATTTCAAAGACAACATGACAAGTTCTCCAACAACACCAAATACCGCATTGGAGTTCTCCTTTCCATGCACATCAGCAAAGGTGCTCGTTAGACCAAATGCACCAAGAAAGGCGAAGGTTGAGAAGACATACAATCTCGACAATATACGAAAGTTATCATTATCGGAGGACGATGAAGAGGAGTTGCCCGACCTAACAAGCATACGGTGGAAATATTTACAATATGATGCCGAAGGGGTGATGGAGATGACCAGCAAGTCGCACTTGCATCAAATATGGGAGTGGCACACCCCTAACTCCCAACCGCGAACCGAGGCGGAGTGGGCGTACATTGACAAAGTGAGGGACGCTGCAGAAGAACGTTTAAAGCAGCTCAACTGTTTTTGTAATCTATGTGAAGTCCGACACTGGGACGATATTGATAGCGAAGACCTTCTAAAATATATGTTATAATAAATGTTTATTTCATATTGTCGTTGGTTTCATGCTGACTTACTTGAATGGGACTTGAGTGCATGATTTAACCATGTATACTTTTTCATTTGGAAATAGTTATTTTTAACTTGTAAACAATTGAAACTTTATTCTATTTCTGACATATACACTATTGAAACTTTATTTTTAACTTGTAAATTGTTGAAACTATATCTTTCATTTAGAAATAGTAGCACATATAGTTTAACTTACAAGACTTTATATGGATGATGATATAGTTCAGTCACATTTAAGATAGCTTACACTTCTGATGTAGGGGATAGCAATCGATTGCGATCCATATGTAAAGAGCTTGTTCAACTACAGAAGAGAGAAGTGTGATATGATGCGTGTGGCGCGTGAGTGTCCTCCCATTTCATTCCATTCATCAATTTATCTCATTGATAGAGATAGGTAGAACTCATGGTTCTCATAACACATGCAATGGAAAGTTTATAAGGTAACCTTCGACAGATGGCTAAATGTCGCCCTGGCGCGAATGCATACTACATTGAAACAGAGGCAATCACTTGCAAACATGACGCAGAGAGGTTTAACAAGATTGATCATTGCCGAATGTCCCTTGCGGTATACATAGCTATGGGTTTCACCGCCGTCCTATACAGGAACGCCCGTCGAAAGGAAGTATTACACCGAACTTCATTTGCATTGTTACCTTCCCCTCTGTATCCATGCTTGAAAGCATGTCGTGGGCTTGGGACCACTTTAGCTACATTAGAAGGGGCCCTTAAGAGGACCTATGGTTCGTTCACGGGATTAGGTTAGTGGGTCGACTCAAGACTTTTGTAAAAACTCTGAAAATAGAAAGGAAATTGAATTAGATTAGAATTAGAAAATATATTTTAAAGTAACTTACTCGGCTTCTTCTTTTTCACTTTTCTGACGATGAAGTCCTCCAATTGTCCGTCTATTTTCAAATTTAAATGGAGGCACTTCACCCCCTCCCCTCGTAGCACATTTGCGTTATATCAGGGTCATCTGTCATAGTGGGCACGTCGCAGATGTCGTTCTCGTAGAGGGGGAGGTGTACCTCATAGCTCCTCTTCACTCCTCTCTTCAACAAACCACTCATTCTCTCACATTCACTCCCCAACTTCTCATTTATCGCCCTCACTTCATCCACATCCTTCGCAATCACTCTCAATCTCTCACATTCAGCCTTCTGCTTCTTCAAAACACGCTTCAACTCATCACACTCAGACACCTTCGCCATCATCTCTTTCTTTTCCTCAGACCAACGCTTCTCCGCCTCCATCATCATCACCATCTCCTCTTTCATCTGCTTTATCGCACTCACTTTCCCTTTCAACAACTCATTCTCCGCCAGCACTCTCTTATTCGTATTCTCCATCGCACTCATTCGATCCTTCATCTGATTGTATTCAAAGCAATCACTCGACCTCTGATCTTTCTGAGGCGATGAGGAGGCTTTTGGCTTTCCTAAGGTAACCTTGTCACCGAAAAGCCTCCTCATCGTCGCGTCCCGCTCTTCAACAACACTCTTCTTCTTCTGCATTACAACACCCCTCACCTCGCTCTCTTCCTCTTCACTACTCATCTCGCTCATAGCGAGATCGCGATCGAGGTCTGCATCAGTCACTACAGGCGCTACAGGTACTTTCTCAATCACCCTCACTACAGGCACTACAGGCGCTTTCTTAATCACCCTCTCTTCAGTCGCTTTCTCAACCGCAGCCTCAATTGTCTTCACCGCCTCATTCTCTTCATCCTCCAACAACAAACCCTCAAACCACGCCTTAAAATCGCTATCCGTAATCTTCCCCGACTCACACTCTTTATGCTTTTTATAAAAATCCTCCGCCGCCTCATCCTTCCCACACTCAACACGCTCAACTACGCACACTCTCTTCAACACACGCTTCTCATGTCCATCAAACGCCGCAACATGCTTTTTCAATTCAGTTCCGCGAGCAATTCTCCCACAGGAGCATTTCCCCACGAGGAATCGTACATTTTTCGAGGTAGTCATAACGTGAAACTGCAAGAAAAACAAAGTCGCTTGTTAGCAAACGAAATGATATTGTCTTACATGTAGTCGTCGAGGATAGACAAGTTAAGCTGATGAATCCGTTACAGGCATTACTCAGAGGGGATCTTATCCCAACTCCAAGGCCTCGGCCCACAAATCCAACCTCCGACGGACAGAGCGTGCGTCATATCACTGTGTTGGTATTCGGACCCCGATTTTGACATGAAAATCGGTGGAGTTATTTACATCAGGAAACAAGTCTCGAGCTGAAGCTCGCCTCGTACAACATTATAAATGCCTTAGTTGAATTCAGCAGGGTCGAAAACCCCAGAAAACCTCCAAAACTAGTGAATTTAAATTTTTCAACTTTTTAGTACTACTTATGAAATTTTATAAGTAGTCTATCACTTAGGGCAGGTCAATAGCGACCGAACCTTTTTTGAATCAAGTCAAACGGACTTGTAGAAGCAAAGTTACAAGCCTTTAAAGTTTTGGAGTCTTTTATGGCCTGGAGACGAAGGCCATCTCCTGGCTAACCTCTAAGTCTGACGCCTTAGCTGATATCAGCAATGAAATTTTCTAAGTCGGTTTCTTACAGAAACCCGGAATTTGGAATGTCCGAAGCTATCATCGGAGCTCAGAGAGACGACCTACCTCTGACAATCGCTCTCGTCTTAATGACAAGTCTCTCTCGGTTCCCAGCTTATATAGTGTGTGGCGATCAGCTGATGACGTAATACCCATCATCCAAACACTGAAAACCCGTCTATCATCGATTCTGGAGGTCCGATTGAGCTGGAAATATACCATATCCATGTAGAATTTGACGCTGAATCCGAATCTGGCCTCCGTTTTCCCATCCGATGCTTCGTTTTGGCTCCACAGTAGGCAGCCATCGCAAAAATTCTAACTCGTTTTTTCGAAAAATGTTGAAAATTTTTCTCTCCGATTGACTTCAAAATCTCCGATTGACTTGAAACTCACCATACAGATAGAGAATTTCACGCTGATTCCAAATCTGAAATCCGTTTTCCAATCCGATGCTTCGTTTTGGCGCTACAGCCCAAAACGTCCCAAATTCTAACTCTGTCGTTTTTCGCCAATGTCCCAAAATCTTAAATGGCGTCTCACATCTAAACGAAGACAGATAGGAACAAGCCGATTCTTTCAGTGAATTTGTCTCACTCTTAGCTTTCAAACGAGCTATGGCACGACTAAATCCGTCCACTGGAAGCCAAAATCGAAGCTAGCTCTCCCGAGGGGGGGGGGTAGGGGGGGGTAGGGTGGGAAAAACTTGTCGACCTAACTTTTGACGAGGAAGACGATGGTAGCACTGGCGCATCGAATTTCGACACTTTGGAAAAAAATTTTCATTTTTACCGTACACAGTCACTCTGACACTTAGGATTTTTTCAACCTTTCCTAAAATCTTGTAACCGCTCTAACTTTTGAACGGCTGATCGGATTGACTCGCGCCAAAAAATGTCATAGGTTAGTTTTTCATCCTCTTTCGAATGCAACCCGAACGAACAAAATCCGTCCACTAGAAGCCGAGATAGCAGCTAGCTCTCCCGGGGGGGGGGGTAGGGGGTGGGGTCGGGGGGGAAAAACTTGTCGACCTAACTTTTGACGAGGAAGACGATGGTAGCACTGGCGCATCGAATTTCGACACTTTGGAAAAAAATTTTCATTTTTACCGTACACAGTCACTCTGACACTTAGGATTTTTTCAACCTTTCCTAAAATCTTGTAACCGCTCTAACTTTTGAACGGCTGATCGGATTGACTCGCGCCAAAAAATGTCATAGGTTAGTTTTTCATCCTCTTTCGAATGCAACCCGAACGAACAAAATCCGTCCACTAGAAGCCGAGATAGCAGCTAGCTCTCCCGGGGGGGTAGGGGGGGTAGGGTGGGAAAAACTTGTCGACCTAACTTTTGACGAGGAAGACGATGGTAGTACTGGCGCATCGAATTTCGACACTTTGGAAAAAAAATTTTCATTTTTACCGTACACAGTCACTCTGACACTTAGGATTTTTTCAACCTTTCCTAAAATCTTGTAGCCGCTCTAACTTTTGAACGGCTGATCGGATTGACTCGCGCCAAAAAATGTCATAGGTTAGTTTTTCATCCTCTTTCGAATGCAACCCGAACGAACAAAATCCGTCCACTAGAAGCCGAGATAGCAGCTAGCTCTCCCGGGGGGGTAGGGGGGGGGTAGGGTGGGAAAAACTTGTCGACCTAACTTTTGACGAGGAAGACGATGGTAGCACTGGCGCATCGAATTTCGACACTTTGGAAAAAAATTTTCATTTTTACCGTACACAGTCACTCTGACACTTAGGATTTTTTCAACCTTTCCTAAAATCTTGTAACCGCTCTAACTTTTGAACGGCTGATCGGATTGACTCGCGCCAAAAAATGTCATAGGTTAGTTTTTCATCCTCTTTCGAATGCAACCCGAACGAACAAAATCCGTCCACTAGAAGCCGAGATAGCAGCTAGCTCTCCCGGGGGGGGTAGGGGGGTAGGGTGGGAAAAACTTGTCGACCTAACTTTTGACGAGGAAGACGATGGTAGCACTGGCGCATCGAATTTCGACACTTTGGAAAAAAATTTTCATTTTTACCGTACACAGTCACTCTGACACTTAGGATTTTTTCAACCTTTCCTAAAATCTTGTAACCGCTCTAACTTTTGAACGGCTGATCGGATTGACTCGCGCCAAAAAATGTCATAGGTTAGTTTTTCATCGTCTTTCGAATGCAACCCGAACGAACAAAATCCGTCCACTAGAAGCCGAGATAGCAGCTAGCTCTCCCGGGGGGGTAGGGGGGGGGTAGGGTGGGAAAAACTTGTCGACCTAACTTTTGACGAGGAAGACGATGGTAGCACTGGCGCATCGAATTTCGACACTTTGGAAAAAAAATTTTCATTTTTACCGTACGCAGTCACTCTGACACTTAGGATTTTTTCAACCTTTCCTAAAATCTTGTAGCCGCTCTAACTTTTGAACGGCTGATCGGATTGACTCGCGCCAAAAAATGTCATAGGTTAGTTTTTCATCCTCTTTCGAATGCAACCCGAACGAACAAAATCCGTCCACTAGAAGCCGAGATAGCAGCTAGCTCTCCCGGGGGGGGGGGTAGGGTGGGAAAAACTTGTCGACCTAACTTTTGACGAGGAAGACGATGGTAGTACTGGCGCATCGAATTTCGACACTTTGGAAAAAAATTTCATTTTTACCGTACACAGTCACTCTGACACTTAGGATTTTTTCAACCTTTCCTAAAATCTTGTAGCCGCTCTAACTTTTGAACGGCTGATCGGATTGACTCGCGCCAAAAAATGTCATAGGTTAGTTTTTCATCGTCTTTCGAATGCAACCCGAACGAACAAAATCCGTCCACTAGAAGCCGAGATAGCAGCTAGCTCTCCCGGGGGGGGGTAGGGTGGGAAAAACTTGTCGACCTAACTTTTGACGAGAAAGACGATGGTAGCACTGGCGCATCGAAATTCGACACTTTGGAAAAAAATTTTTCATTTTTACCGTACACAGTCACTCTGACACTTAGGATTTTTTCAACCTTTCCTAAAATCTTGTAGCCGCTCTAACTTTTGAACGGCTGATCGGATTGACTCGCGCCAAAAAATGTCATAGGTTAGTTTTTCATCCTCTTTCGAATGCAACCCGAACGAACAAAATCCGTCCACTAGAAGCCGAGATAGCAGCTAGCTCTCCCGGGGGGGTAGGGGGGTAGGGTGGGAAAAACTTGTCGACCTAACTTTTGACGAGGAAGACGATGGTAGTACTGGCGCATCGAATTTCGACACTTTGGAAAAAAATTTTCATTTTTACCGTACGCAGTCACTCTGACACTTAGGATTTTTTCAACCTTTCCTAAAATCTTGTAGCCGCTCTAACTTTTGAACGGCTGATCGGATTGACTCGCGCCAAAAAAAGTCATAGGTTAGTTTTTCATCGTCTTTCGAATGCAACCCGAACGAACAAAATCCGTCCACTAGAAGCCGAGATAGCAGCTAGCTCTCCCGGGGGGTAGGGGGGGTAGGGTGGGAAAAACTTGTCGACCTAACTTTTGACGAGGAAGACGATGGTAGCACTGGCGCATCGAATTTCGACACTTTGGAAAAAAATTTTCATTTTTACCGTACACAGTCACTCTGACACTTAGAATTTTTTCAACCTCTCCTAAAATCTTGTAGCCGCTCTAACTTTTGAACGGCTGATCGGATTGACTCGCGCCAAAAAATGTCATAGGTTAGTTTTTCATCGTCTTTCGAATGCAACCCGAACGAACAAAATCCGTCCACTAGAAGCCGAGATAGCAGCTAGCTCTCCCGGGGGCGGTAGGGGGGTAGGGTGGGAAAAACTTGTCGACCTAACTTTTGACGAGGAAGACGATGGTAGCACTGGCGCATCGAATTTCGACACTTTGGAAAAAAATTTTAATTTTTAACGTACACAGTCACTCTGACACTTAGGATTTTTTCAACCTTTCCTAAAATCTTGTAACCGCTCTAACTTTTGAACGGCTGATCGGATTGACTCGCGCCAAAAAATGTCATAGGTTAGTTTTTCATCGTCTTTCGAATGCAACCCGAACGAACAAAATCCGTCCACTAGAAGCCGAGATAGCAGCTAGCTCTCCCGGGGGCGGTAGGGGGGGGTAGGGTGGGAAAAACTTGTCGACCTAACTTTTGACGAGGAAGACGATGGTAGTACTGGCGCATCGAATTTCGACACTTTGGAAAAAAAAATTTTCATTTTTACCATACGCAGTCACTCTGACACTTAGGATTTTTTCAACCTTTCCTAAAATCTTGTAGCCGCTCTAACTTTTGAACGGCTGATCGGATTGACTCGCGCCAAAAAATGTCATAGGTTAGTTTTTTTCATCGTCTTTCGAATGCAACCCGAACGAACAAAATCCGTCCACTAGAAGCCGAGATAGCAGCTAGCTCTCCCGGGGGGGTGGGGGGTAGGGTGGGAAAAACTTGTCGACCTAACTTTTGACGAGGAAGACGATGGTAGCACTGGCGCATCGAATTTCGACACTTTGGAAAAAAATTTTCATTTTTACCGTACACAGTCACTCTGACACTTAGAATTTTTTCAACCTCTCCTAAAATCTTGTAGCCGCTCTAACTTTTGAACGGCTGATCGGATTGACTCGCGCCAAAAAATGTCATAGGTTAGTTTTTCATCGTCTTTCGAATGCAACCCGAACGAACAAAATCCGTCCACTAGAAGCCGAGATAGCAGCTAGCTCTCCCGTGGGGGTAAGGGTAGGGTGGGAAAAACTTGTCGACCTAACTTTTGACGAGAAAGACGATGGTAGCACTGGCGCATCGAATTTCGACACTTTGGAAAAAAATTTTCATTTTTACCGTACACAGTCACTCTGACACTTAGGATTTTTTCAACCTTTCCTAAAATCTTGTAACCGCTCTAACTTTTGAACGGCTGATCGGATTGACTCGCGCCAAAAAATGTCATAGGTTAGTTTTTCATCGTCTTTCGAATGCAACCCGAACGAACAAAATCCGTCCACTAGAAGCCGAGATAGCAGCTAGCTCTCCCGGGGGGGGGGTAGGGGGGGGTAGGGTGGGAAAAACTTGTCGACCTAACTTTTGACGAGGAAGACGATGGTAGTACTGGCGCATCGAATTTCGACACTTTGGAAAAAAAATTTTCATTTTTACCGTACGCAGTCACTCTGACACTTAGGATTTTTTCAACCTTTCCTAAAATCTTGTAGCCGCTCTAACTTTTGAACGGCTGATCGGATTGACTCGCGCCAAAAAATGTCATAGGTTAGTTTTTCATCGTCTTTCGAATGCAACCCGAACGAACAAAATCCGTCCACTAGAAGCCGAGATAGCAGCTAGCTCTCCCGGGGGGTAGGGGGTGGGGTAGGGTGGGAAAAACTTGTCGACCTAACTTTTGACGAGGAAGACGATGGTAGCACTGGCGCATCGAAATTCGACACTTTGGAAAAAAATTTTCATTTTTACCGTACACAGTCACTCTGACACTTAGGATTTTTTCAACCTCTCCTAAAATCTTGTAACCGCTCTAACTTTTGAACGGCTGATCGGATTGACTCGCGCCAAAAAATGTCATAGGTTAGTTTTTCATCCTCTTTCGAATGCAACCCGAACGAACAAAATCCGTCCACTAGAAGCCGAGATAGCAGCTAGCTCTCCCGGGGGCGGTAGGGGGGGGTAGGGTGGGAAAAACTTGTCGACCTAACTTTTGACGAGGAAGACGATGGTAGCACTGGCGCATCGAATTTCGACACTTTGGAAAAAAATTTTCATTTTTACCGTACACAGTCACTCTGACACTTAGGATTTTTTCAACCTTTCCTAAAATCTTGTAGCCGCTCTAACTTTTGAACGGCTGATCGGATTGACTCGCGCCAAAAAATGTCATAGGTTAGTTTTTCATCCTCTTTCGAATGCAACCCGAACGAACAAAATCCGTCCACTAGAAGCTGAGATAGCAGCTAGCTCTCCCGGGGGGGTAGGGGTGGGGGGGGTAGGGTGGCAAAAACTTGTCGACCTAACTTTTGACGAGGAAGACGATGGTAGCACTGGCGCATCGAATTTCGACACTTTGGATTTCCTCCCACCCTACCCCCCCGGGGTGGAAAAACTTGTTGAGACCATTTTTGACGAGGAAGACGATGGACACCACGTCCACCAGGCCGGCACACCACGTCCACCAGGCCGGCACCCAAGCCCACCCGGGCGGCACAACACCCCAGGACAGGGAGGAGGAGGAGGAAGAGAGGAGGGGGTAGGGGTAGGGGGGGGGTAGGGTGGGAAAAACTTGTCGACCTAACTTTTGACGAGGAAGACGATGGTAGCACTGGCGCATCGAATTTCGACACTTTGGATTTCCTCCCACCCTACCCCCCCCCCCCGGGGTGGAAAAACTTGTTGAGACCATTTTTGACGAGGAAGACGATGGTAGCACTGGCGCATCGAATTTCGACACTTTGGATTTCCTCCCACCCTACTCCCCCCCCCGGGGTGGAAAAACTTGTTGAGACCATTTTTGACGAGGAAGACGATGGACACCACGTCCACCAGGCCGGCACACCACGTCCACCAGGCCGGCACCCAAGCCCACCCGGGCGGCACAACACCCCAGGACAGGGAGGAGGAGGAGGAAGAGAGGAGGGGGGTAGGGGTAGAGGGGGTAGGGTGGGAAACGGCCGCCATCTTGCGCTATCTGGTGTTTGTCACTTGCTTACTACTGGCGAAGGTCCTAATTCCCCGACTATCTGCCGACGAATCGGTGAGCCGACAATTCCCCGACTGTTTCGCCGACACACTACCGACAATTCCCCGACAGCCACCGACAATTCCCCGACAGCCTCCGACAATTCCCCCGACAGCTGCCGCCGACAATTCCCCGACAGCCGCCGACATCTAATTATATGTTCACATTCTTTTGATGAAATTACAGTTATAGCCTACTTGACGTTGTAGCAAAATATTGAAGAAATTTGCTGTTGATAGTGATTAATATTGTTGATCAAACTCATCCTGCTACGAAATGCTCCAAGGATTAACAGCAGAAAAACTCATGCTGCTAAAACTAAAACATTCGGAGGCAGTGACAAGAATAGCTCTACAATATTTATACATTATAAAAATGGTGCTGATCGGTGTCATCCTGCTACGAAATGTTCCAAGGATTAACAGCAGAAAAACTCAATGCTGCTAAAACCAAAACATTCGGAGGCAGTGACAAATAATCGCACAAGAAATTATTTTAGCGACTCACCTCAAAAGTAAATGTCGGCCTACAGAACAGTGGTATGCTTCCCTGCCATCGGTTGTGCTGGCTTGGTAGTGTCCGGTCTCCATTGATGATATCTTTTTGAGAGACAACGACTTTGGTCTAAAATGCGCAGTAAGATGCTTGATGCAAAAAATATTGAATATTATTGACGCATAAAAAGAAGTTATAGAATTTAACATAGTTAAAATAAATAGGAACATACATGTACATTTAACATAAAAAATAGGAAAACGACATGAGCTTTTATTCACTTCATGTAATTATGCTGCTTAAAATCAATAGCATTACATTAATTACCCGACCTGCTATTATTTCCAGGTAAAAAATAATAAAACGACAAGAATCACTATATGTATTACATGAGCACTAGACAAGTTCCGATGAAAAATGTGTCATAAAACAAATGACGAAATTAGGATGATTACGAAGGAGATAAAGTGTTCAGTCTGGGAATTTTCAAAAGCAAATATGTAGCTGACGATCAGTATAAAAAGGAAGCACATATGACTAATATATATCCATATGAGAACATGATTGTGAGTGTGGACCAATAGCGCATTTTTGGAAATCTTTAAAGACAATTACAAACAGCTAACAATCATGAAAAATAACTATAGCAAATACCTGTTCACTTACAAACATGATTAAGAGGGTGGGTCAAGTCAAGTCAAGTCTAATTTGGAAATCTTTTAAGATAATTATAAACAGCCAACAATCACGTAGAGATGATGCCTCTTTGGTTGGACATTCTAAATGAAAGTGAAAGTAGGATTGCTAATATGATGCTAATTTATTAGATCATGAACCAATTAATTTCAACTATGCTGAGCGTAGCCATTTTCAGGGTTTAAAAAATGAAAATGCATTGATGAAATTTTAAGCATTCATAAATATACCTTTATGATATTCTTCATTCGTATGTATATAAATGCCTAAAATTCCATCAAGGCATGTTCTGTTCAATTATCATTTTATACCCTGAAGATGACTGCGTTCTGTAGTTGAAATTACTCGAAATTGGTACGGATGAATAAATCACATCATTAAGTTACACATGCATAAATTACATCAGATAATAATTCAAAAGTGTGGGAATGCCAAATTAGCAGCAATTTGGCATTCCCTTACTTTTGAATTATTATCTGATGTATATGTAACTTAATGATGTGATTTATTCAGCCGTACCAATTTCCAGTAATTTCAACTACAGAGCGCATGCAGTCACCTTCAGGGTATAAAATGATAATTGAAAAGAGCATGCCTTGATGGGATTTTAGGCATTTTTAGGTATGTGAATGAAGAATATGCATAAAGGTATATTTCTAAATGCCTTCAATTTTAAAATGCTTCAATTAATTTGCATTTATTGCTACTAAACAAATATAATTACATTTGTAGATGAATTTATGTTTTCCTCACGAAGCTATCTTCAGGGAACATAAATGTTAGGTCATGTTTAATTAATTATAAGTTAGACAAATAGTCCGGCAACCAGAAGTTAATTAATTAATTGTCATTAATTTATTTTCATAAAATGATGTAATAACATGGCATTCCCTTACTTTTGAAATGTTTACATTGAGTGTACGCATTTTTTTCACAATTGCATCAGTTATGGCTCTCCTATTTTCATTTGTATTTCGATAACAGTGTCAGTGTAAAAAAGAAGCAACGAACCAATGGAAGCATGATTACAATGTCAATATGGTCCTGTTTCCACAAAATGGACCATATGCACTTTTTTACATGCAGGATTTTTACAGTTTTTATCATCGTTGTATTGTCACTAAACCAATTTTAGATAGATGAAGATTGCGACTACACAATTCAAAAGTCTTTGTCATTCAGTAACTCGTCCGAAACGTTTAGCTTTGGTTCATCAGGCCAAGAGAGCGATATTGTAGGCCTAATCACTGCGGTATTTTCACTTTCACATAGAAGTTTTATAACCTATTTCGAACACGAATACTTACTATCGCTTTAATGGTTGATCATTGCTTGACATCATTGATTATTGATCACTCATTCTTGAGAAGAAAGAAATGACTTAAATTAGAAGAAAAAATATTATTAATAGACTTATTCATAAAAAGGATTAACTTTTCTTATTGTATATTATTATTTATATCTATAAACTTTATTAAACTACATCTTTATTTACTGAGTTAAAAGCTAAAAACTGTTAAACTAACTAAATAATGATACTAAGCTTGCGACCGATATCCCTGAAAATAACTACTTGAACTATTACATAAGATTTCACTATGGGTTAAGCAAAATTAATTTTTGCCATTATCAAAATGAAATCGTACGTCAAGTTGTACCCGTCCTTTACTAAAGATAGTTGGGTCTCCAGTTATGTAAAGAGAAACTTCACTCTCAACACCTTTGACAGCATCGATAAGAGAAGTACAGCTCTAACTCTATTGGCATCGAAGCTGGAAACAAAACCAAATCTCGTCTCAAGTGTAATAGTCGCTCTGATAGAGATTTCGTTATTAACAAACGCTCGTGTAAATCAAAAACTATTTCAATGAAAATGAAGTTGTTCTAAATATTGATTTTATTAGTGATAGTTTTTCTCGCAAAATTAACTATCGTATTCGTAAATATAAACTTGACGTTAAATTCGCAAATTAAAGTAAGATAAAATTATGTTACTTATTTCGAAACAAGAATAATAATAATACACGCTAACTAATTGTTTTCTTTGTAGTAACTTCTTAATCATAATAATTGCAATATTAGTTTTGTTGTTTATCCGTTTATTTGTCATTTTAGTTCTAATAGTTACATAGATGATCTTCACGCCCTTTTCGTTTGAGATTTGATGAACATCGCAATGTAGCCACCCCAGTGGGTGGTTCAATGTGCCCCACGCATGAGGCACATTGAACCACTTTGGTAGAAATTTCAAAATTAAAATTGTGAGGAGATTAAATGTCACAAAAACGTCCAACAACTTTGAGATTACTAAGGATATCCTCAACCTTTCATCCGAGTTTGATTTTGGTTCATTTGATTTAGTATATTCAAACTGCTGAGAAAAGATCAAAAACATGTTCAATGTGCCCTACCCGCCCCTATCACGAATGGAGATGCAGCAAGTCCTCTGACTGATCGCTGTTTGAAATGTACCGCGAACTGTATTGAAGACTGACGTCAGTATATTGCTAACTTTGGATTGCCCTGTCAAAGCCAGCATCAACGAATCACAACTATAATTCGAAAATTGATTTGTACTTCGCTGTGATTGCCTGGCATGATGTTATTAAATATAAATACACATGTCAACGGATTCTCATCGAAGATCGCACCCACAAACTGAAAGCTGTAACAAATACGCGAGTGACTCACAACCAAAAGCAGTTTAACTTAAATTAATAATGGCAGTTTTTCGATTAAGCAATCAAGCAGATTTTTAGAGTCATAACCACACATTTTCACTAAAAGTTGACGTATCTTGATGAACAATACGTCAAATAAAAGCCTAGGATTTGACTGTTCATCTCTTCATCAACACGATTTCATGTTTAAAAATTATGATTTATGAAGTGGGTTTTACTTCTGTAGAGGCACAAAGGTAATGAGTAGACGTGTTATATACTGTCATCAATTCATCATGAAAAATGCAAATTATCATATCATTGTAATAACATCAGGATAAGCTTAACGATGTAAAATGTGGAACGCCTTTATTTCTGAACAAATATTGCCAGTGATAGACCTATGCGTACAATAATAAAATTACTAAATCCTGTACAAATTATAACTAACAACCGATGGAGAGAAATATTTATAGATCAGCTTACCAACATGATTGTTCGAGTCATAGCAATGACTTACATTTTGCATAAATTCGTCAATTCCGTTTCTTAGATTGTGTCATTCGTTTCCAAGAGATAATAAAATCGATTGCCATGTATCCTGATTCCATCGATGTAGAAGTCAAATGACAAATCATGAAATATACGAATGAAACTTTGGAAGTGTGGAGACAATTTATTGTTAAATGATTCTGAAGAAAAATGAGATAACACTGCGCACTCGGAAGTCGTAATATGTGTAATTTGTTGGGAGATTTATTGAAGGAAGCCAATCTGAGATTCTCGAAATCGGTGATATCATCCTTGGGAATTCGAATTATCAAGTTTCCATTCTTGTGTTCTCTCCTTCCATGCGAGCTGTTGCCGTTGATGCGTTTTCCACAAACAGTTTGGTTTGGTTGATGAAGATGCCGAGGTATAGTAAGATGGAAAGTTGTTGGAAACACTGGGAACTGCCGAAGATTTGAGTTGCAATAGTTTCAATTCTTTTCTGGGACGCTTAGATGATCTTGAATTGTTGACTTGTCTTGATCAAATCATTTTCGAGGAAGTGCAGAGAACAAATTCGCGAAGACAAGGTTGGAAGGAAGACGCTTCTTTGGCCAAAATTATCGACATCCTCTCGTTTAATTGCTCTTATCCATTTGTCGCGAAGAGTCTGGTCATGAGAAAATGCAAAAAAAACGAAATATGCACATTCGTTGAGTTATCTGATGTGCTTTCGTGCACTTGCTGTTTATTATCGTAGACTGATCTGTAGGGCGCGCTGCTTTCCCAGTTAGGCGCACGCATAATATGTTTTGAGACAAGCTAACCAACTTGATGCTATAGCAACGCATCGATCAATCAGATGACGCTTGCCTCACATATTTGCATGCAGATTCGGCAGATCACTGTGAGGACGAAGGACAAAGGCAGAATTATGACTGCGTGTGCACACACTGTTGTGCTGTCCTGTATGAAACTTCCCGTGAACAGCAGCTCAATGAATTGCCAATGAATTGCGCTTTGCGCTATCGAACAATGAAATCTATCAGTCCTGAGTCTGTATAGAGTGTGGACTATTCGTGAAAATCTATTCGTGCTCTAGATATCTCACAATGGCTAGAAATAGAAGGTTGGAAGAAGCCCTTTCAAAAGGAATTACCCTAATTCACGGTCGTTCGGAGATAGCGAAAATAGACAGATAAATGGCTACTTAAAACAGCGCAACAATGTGTTCTCAGCAGGGTTTTCAACTTTCAAAAGAATTTTTTTCTTTCGTTTGCTTTCTCGTAGCGTTCGAGTACTAGCAACATTTTCTGCGCTGCAGCAAAGAATGTGTAACAGATAAATGCACCGATTAAAATCGGGCTGTTTTAATGTAGAATTGTACACACACATCTAATACATTAACATGCGTTTTTCTTCTTGTCAGGATGTTCTGTGAATTTCCATGTAATTCTATCTACATTTTGAATCACTCAAAAAGAAAATACAAGTAACGGAGACAGAACTGTTGACCCATAGCTGCCGCTATATGTAGACATGCATTGATATCTTAACTTACCACATGCTGCCGGAAATCTGGTCCTGATATCTGGTATGAGGAATTCTGTAATCCTTTTTGCAAGAGGTTGCCATTTTGTCTTTCATCTGTGCCACTTGCAAAGAATCAGAATGTGCTGACTATGCTCCTCGAGCGCAGCAGGAGTCCTCTGTTGTAAATCACAACAGTGTTTAAGTATATAGATCACACGAATTGGAGTGGACGAGATTTGCTAATAATTGTCCAATCAGAGTTGTTGTCGGCATATAGGGAGAACATGCCGACACTTCCCGATTTTCTAATCATGTCGGTGCAGCCGTCACTTAACCGATGGGTACCGACAACACCTGTGTCGGCATTCACTCGGTGCACCGACACGTTGACAGCCGACACTGCCCGACTATTTGCCGAGTAATCGCCGACGATTTTTTTTCACCGGGGAGGAAGTAAATTCCATTCAATCGCTGAGGCAAAGTCAATACTACGTTGCCCTAAGCTTGTCCTATGAAATGGTATCCGGAGGTTAACTTTATTTCTTAATGAGCTGCCACTCTGGGGTTTGTGGATGTTTCCAAGAAAATGCGGTAAATCATCGACCTTATAAATCATCTTATGGCAGAGACTCAGCATTTTGTAGCGATACATATCGCTGACCGTTAATATTCTATGTTTCGTCATGTGTGAATCTACTTCATTGGCCTGAACTCTGAATATAGCCTTAAGTAATCTCCTTTGAAGTTTTTCTAGTTTAATTATGTTACTTCGTTTTCCTTGGTGAAAGATAAGAATGCAATAGTTTAATATACAATGTATATTGGCAAAATATATCTTTAATAGACATTCTAGTGGAAGGCATCGTCTTAAGTTGTAAAATATAGGTAAGAATTTTCTTAATTTGGTATTAAGTATCGTATTTGCATGTGAAGTGAAACTCAAATTCATGTCTATATGTACACCCAGTAGTTTTAAGCAATTTACTCTATTAATCTTTGTTTGGTTTTGGTACAAATCCTGGTCTATTTCTTTAGAGCGATGGGGATGAATTATCATATATTCCGTCTTGCTATCATTAAGACGGATGCCATTTGCCTTACTGAATTTTTCCAGTGAGTCTAATCTGCTTTTTGCCGTGGAAAAGAGACTTTCTAGGCTTCTGCTCTTAAGTATAAGAGTGGTGTCATCAGCAAATATATTCAATTCGTCTTTGGGGAAAATGTTATGCATATCATTAATGTAGATAAGAAATAGAAGAGGACCTAAAGTTGAACCTTCAGGTACTCCTGTTTTGGTATATAATGCTTCAGAGAGAACACCATTTACTACAGTCTGATGACTTCTGCTGTTTAAATACGACTTGAACCAGTCTAAGGTAAATCCCCTTATTCCTATATGCTCTAACTTCTCTATTAGTATGTCATGTCTTATTATTTCAAAGGCCTTCCGAAAATCTACTGATAATAACATTATGAATTCTTTAGCTTCTACTGCTGTATATATATTCTATTCATGACGGAAAGTAGTGATAGCTCTGTTGAGTGATGTTCTCTGAAACCGAATTGATTTGGACTGAGAAACTCTATTTTATCTAAATAACTGTATAATCTGGAGTGTATAACCTTTTCGAGAATCTTGTCTACGTAGCTAAGTAAAGAGATTGGTCTGTAATTGTTTATGTCCAATCTTGATCCTTTTTTATAGACTGGTATAATTTTGGAGGTTTTTAAAGCAGTTGGATGTTACCATCACGTACTATTTTTTTTAAAATGTAAGTAAGTCTATCGATCACATGGTCCGGACATAGTTTAAAGATTTTCAGTGGTATTTTGTCATTTGTAGCTTTTTATCATTCATTTTAATCAGTATGTCTTTTATTTCTTTTGACCCTATTTCTCTAAAGAAAAAGGACTTGTCTATGCGCTTTCCCAAATATTCTGCGAAATCGTTTCTTTTGCTATGTTGAGTTCCATACAGTTTCCCAACTTCGTTAAAATGGGAATTAAAAGAGTTACAAATTCTAGTCGTGTTGGTTATCATTTCGTCGTTATTTAGTATTCGAATCATTGGTCTGTCCGACGACTGTCCTAATAGTTTATTAATAAATTTCCAGGAAGCTCTGGAGTCACTTTTGCAGTTCTCAATTATATTTCTTTCTGTTATACTCATCTTTTTTCTGTTGAATAAGTGTTTTATAATACTTATTGTAATTATTTATTCAATTCTCCGTTCTTTATCGGAGCAGTTTTGACTGGCCTTGTACACTTTGTACAAGTTTTGCTTCTTATGTAGTGCTTTTGTGCAGGCACTGTCAAACCAGGTCTTACTGTTTGCTTTCTTCTTCGATAAGCGTATTAACGGGAAAGCTTCCTCAAAAGCTTCATGAGTTTGCTTTTGGAAATCTTCATATAAATTTAGAGAACTTATGTCAGCGTGTCGGTTATCGAGAAAAATGCAAGAATTTAGTATCTCAATGAATTTCAGTTGGTTGGACTCATTATATATCCTTATTAAGGGCCTTTCGTTTTCATACAAGTTCGCTTTCAACCTATTTAAATGTATAAAAACATATTGGAGTCTATGGTCAGTGATATTTAAGTCGACATTGCCGGAGAACACTTTATTTCCAACAATATTTCTATAGTTAATGAAAATTTGGTCAATCAAACTATAGTGGTTCCCGTAGTTGAACTCCTGGTATACGAATTGATTGTAGGATACAATGCATATTCTAATAATGAGTCATAAAAATCTTCTACATTCGTATCATTATCATATTTCATTCTACACAAGTTCATATCACCCAACACTGCAAAAACATTTGTGGTATTATGGTTTCTTAGCCATGTATTCATGTTTTCTATGAAGTTCTTTGCATTCTCGGATGGTGATCTATAAATTCCTATTATAGTTTGACATTTTAGTTTGGCGTAATCGAATGTGATACTAACTGAATCTGCTCCTGGTATAAAATCGCAACCACTGTCTATTAGCGAGATAGTTTCTTTACGATAGAATAATACTACTCCTCCCGACCTATTTAATTTACTTGAGTACACTATTCCGTAGTCCTGGAGTGAGTTTTTGTACATATCTATGTTATTTATCCAGCATTCACCTATAGCACTATTACGTCAATATTTTTAGGTATAGTTTTAAATACGTGTTCGAATTCTAAAAAATTAGCTTTTAGCGACCGTATGTTCATATGAACTACACACAAGTTGCTCTTATCTGCCTTGCAAAATCTTCTAAATTCTTCTATGTCACTTAGATCCTTACTACTGTGATTTATTTGTGAAGACGTACTGTCCATCATACAGAAATGTTATTGTGTTGTCCTATAAACCACCAATGTTATTCCAACAAAATACAGTAGAATTCGCATATATCGGCGCCTCAAGGGACAGACAAAAACCGCCGATATATGCGAACTCCCTGAATTTTGAAGTTTTGTGAAATCTACACAAGCTCTGAGATCATGCCACGAATCATACAATGTATATACGTGTATTGACTCATTAACTATTGCGTTGCTATACTTAAATACATGTATATATTGACTTATTGTCCAACATGTACATGTAATTGTGTCTATGTATTCAATAGATATCTAAAATTGTGCCTTTCTGAACTGATGCTTGCAACGTAAGTATCGCAAACCGGATATCACTATGTTTGTCAAAAACTGAATATGCTTTTAGAATCAAGAAGATTGAAGCTTCTTCATGTCTACATGCTTACCTGCTATATGAAGAGTCACGTGCAGGCGAAGCCAGCCAATCTAAGTCAATCAAGACGCTGCTATGAGTCACGTGCAGGCGAAACCATAGAGATGGATGGGATGGCGAGCCGCTTTCTGTTTAGAGAGAGGACATGCATCGAACTCAACAATGTTTTCGACGGTAGCTGCTCCTTTGATGACGCAACAGTCACTAAGTCAGGTCTGACAATAGCATCGTAGGTGAAGGCGTTAACAATGCAATCATCACGTCGAATGAAAGACTAATTATGTGAGAATTATCAGTGAGATACAGTGGCAAGCCTACTTATCTTTCCTCGGCTGCTAGATTCTACAATTTTGATCAAACCCCCAAACATGATCGAGATGAATTGTAGAAGATCCAAATTTTCACATGCCACTAGAATAGCTAGAATCGGATAGTCATAACAGAATCTACAGCCATCCGCGTCCACATATACTGTCATTCTAGTGACTCTAGGCAAAACACATCGCTTGAGGATTTTCAGGAAATCCGCCGTTATAAACGAACTTTTTTCTGTCAGGGACAGCGAAAATGCGCCGATATAGGCGAATCGCCGAAGCCGATATAAGCGAACTCGATTATATGGAAAAGATAGGAAATTTTGCCGGGACAAAAAGAAACCGCCGATATAGCCGAAGCCGATATATGCGAATTCTATTGTATGTCTAGATTTCAGGAAGGGAAGAAATATTACGCACTAAAATAGCACTACACTGATCGTCTTTACGGAGATAGATCTTACCATCCTTAGTCCAAACATAGTTGTAGTCGTTGGATCTGGCTAACTCCCTGGTTCTGCGTAGCAAATTGTACCTATAGCTGGTCAAATTTTCCTTCGCGTACATCTCCTTCTCTTTGAATAACTTTTTCTTGCTCAGGGCGGCCCTTTTGAGCAGCACAGTGCGGAGTGTTGCGATCACCGTCACAGTTCCTCGATTACGTCGAGTTCTTACCGCCGTTGTTTTTTCTATGTCTTCTTTTTTTATCACGTTACCCCTAAGAGCAGAGTTAACAATTGAAGAAAACTTCTCACTGTCGATGATCTCACCTTGATCACACCTCACATTCTCTAGCACGAGGTCTCTATTCAACTGTTGTTGTTCATTGTCGTCGAGCTTACTGGAGAGGTAGTTGTAATCGTCGTTTATGTTCTGTATTTCTCGTCGTAGAGACTGATTCTCCGCTTCCAGCATCTGCCGTTGTACTTTCTCATTTTCCATTTCCCGTTTGATGGTAGATATATCGGCTTGCAGGGCTTGTGAGTGTCTCTCGAAGCTGTCTTTTATAAGTTGGGTCATATTTTCCATGGATGATTTCATCATGGCCATACAATCATCCATGGAGCAATGTTTGCATGAGTCATTCTTTGGAGCCATTCTGGGTTCACGTAATCAATTATTATGTCGGTCGAGGTCTCGCGGCGGCTGTTGGGAATTAGAAGTGGTGATTGCAAGCGTGTAGGATAGCGTACGCTCGAAGGTGGACTTGAAACCGCGTAGGATGCACGATAACAGGGAAGGCTGTAGTGGACCAAGACCTGATCGCGATTTCCCCAATATGGCGTTGCACACGAAGAAAATCGACTAAAAAATTCTATTTTCCAGATAAATGGGTACACTGGTGATAATGGAATATAACTGTTTACACAGTTTTGTAGCGCAGGTCCTGACGAGGGATAATATATAAATTTAATCACAAAATGATTTCTGTGAGCGATGGAATTTGACAAAAACCGAATACAGCGTCAGAGCTCCTGAGATACGACCAGCCGCGACGAGTGCTAGAGAGAAGATGAAGACGATCAAGGTGAAGACGTCATGTGTATATGCGTTGTCACAATATCACTTCTTTATTTCCTTCATAGATCATGCCATGACCCCATTTTACTTCGGAGCAGCAATATTCATCTCACATTTTCCGAAAGAATTTCAACTCTGATTCTAACTGAGGAGTAGGCCTAAACCCCTTTCGCTCCATCTAATAAACTTCCAGTATATATGAATAGCCTATGGAACTGCCCATTGACAGCACCTCGAAAGCATATCACTCCCACGAAGAGAGCATATATGCACAGAGTCCCACAAAATAGAATTAATATTTTTCTCTAATTTCGATCTCTTATCGCTTTAGTGGCATGTAGGCCTAATCAACGAGTTCATTTTCTGAACGTGCGATTCAAAACGATTGATAAGAATTAACTAAATGCATTTGCATATTCAGAATCTTTGGCGTAATACAAGCTTGTATAAAAAATCAACACAGAAAAATCGTCAATTTTATGCTCCCTACTGAAAAATGCAGATAAATATCTCTTTCATCATATTCAGATATCGATGATTTTTACAATGCAAAGGAACGTGCGACAACAGAGTTAAAACCAAACACAAAGTGAAAAATGTAGTAGAATACTTTGACAATTAGTTCAAACTGGGTTGAATACTTCGCTTGTTCTTTCTTTTGTCAATTAAGACCCATATAGACCGTTTCGGAAATAATTGCACAAAAATAAAGTCCATTTTCGACAGCAATTTTCACATTGAAGTTCTGGTTCAATTTCGATGAGTTATGTGCCATATAAAACTTTAAGTTCCATTATTATGGAACTTATTATTACTTTATTGAGTGGTCAGATTATTACACTCAATTGATTACATTATTATTACTTTCTTGAGTGGTCAGTTGTGGAAGAAAGTTGACGACTTTTTTCGGCGCAAAATTTCAACATGACATTGGAATTTTTTAATGGAAGTTGACTGATAGTATTATCTATACATCAATTTTCTCATGATGCATGGATTTTGAAAAATGATTTAGCTTTAAATAAGTTGGAGTACGAATAAGACATGCTGAAGAATTGTCACCGAAAAATTGGACGCCTTTTATTTATTAATTAGGGTGCTCAATTCCATGAAGTTTTATGTCACGTTGAAGGTTTATTAGGACCATGATAAAAATGGTCTGTGTGGTCAGTAGACAGAAAGTGAAAATTTCGCTGGCTTGAATTCAGGATCTCAGATCTGCAGACAGGACTTTGTCATCACCTGTTGACAAATAATTGCATGTCATCTACAACTACTATTCAATGAGATATTCCCTACGTCAAGGTCAGAGCCACAGGAAAGTAAATACGAAAACTGGGCGCTTCCAAGATTCATTTGTGAGATTTGCATGATTCTCAATGACCTTTCAATGTTCTTATTATTGGTCCATGTAATTGTGTTTTAGCTCATTTTTGAAGTGTCTTGCCACGTCTGAATATCTATGTCAAGTGCTGAATTTAGCAACGATTATTACATTATTCTCCAATCAATGGTTCAGTGATATTCAATAACTACTCAATGATGTCAGGACAGTAATGAGAATAAACAAAACTTTTTGTTCATCATTATTTCATTTTCATGAATGTCTGACACAATGACGATGACGTGATGCAAGTTACTTAAAGAACAATACTGAGGTAATGGAATAAAAATTAAGGTTCAGACATGACCGAGTGGTGAGTTACAGCTGGAAAGAGAAAATTTAAAAATAGAACATCTTACCTTCATTCGTTTTTTATACTTCCTCAAAAAATAATCCAACGTCATGCACTTACACACTTGAAATTATGAAAGTATGATCAGTCAAACCCAACGGTTAAGAATTTGTACAGACAATGTGAATTCGCTGTATAAGGTAATTTTGCCTATTGTACACAACGATATTACTGCGTTGTTTGTGCCACTTTCAAAAGTACAACAAACGCAAAAGTGGAATGTAATCTATCAATTATCATAAACTATCTAAAAAATTTCTTTATCAATCTAACCAATAAAATTCAGTTATGAAATTTGAGAACAAATATTTCGTTTTCGAATTAAACATTGATATATGTAATGTCAATTACTACTGAAGATGGCGCTGGGTTTGACCGACCGCATTGTCCTAATTTCAAACAAATGGATTATTCAAAAAGGAATTGTAAAAAATACAAATTCTTCAAGTTAATGGTCACCGACACAACTTAAATTAATGACATTTCTCTGATTGTTCACTATATGCTCTTCCAATTTATTTTTCACCATCAGATAAAAACAATATCAAAAGAAGAAAACTCCTTGTTCTTGAAATCATTTTCCTGTTCTATGAGCACGCTGCCGGAGATATGAGTCCATACATTTCTTTGCTAGATTAGTGATGTCACTGATTTTGTTTGATGAAACGTTTGCTTCACTCACCTGGAAGACGAAAACATGCGTTTGAACAATGACTTATATGCATCAACGTTTTCATGTTCATGATGTCCCTTTATTGCAAATATCTAAAGTTAATTAGCTAGTCCAAACACTACATGACGTTTCGTTGACGTTTGAGGCAAAGAAAACTGCTTGGCGATACAACAATGAAATGACATCGAACATCAGAAGCAACTACAGTATAATCAAACTCATGGAACAACTAGTTGAACTTAATAGAAGGGACCTGCGAAACTTCGAGATTCGATTCGCGAATCGGCTGCCGATTCGAGAAAAATTGAATCGGTGCGCTTCGGCTGACCACAACATTTCTCCAATTGTTTTCTTTAGATCTGTGACCTCTCGATCGGCACAACTTTAACGTGTGGTTGCAAGCTCGGGCTCTTGAAAAATCTTAAAATTATGCCGTCATCATGAGTCCGAGCTTCCGTGATTTCCCACAACCGGGGATAGTCCAAGCCTATACAAGGAGTATACAGTCTAGTTATCAAAGTATTCTGTAATCCTAATTACTTGCATGACATTAATTATTTCATATACATTATTTATGTCACTAATCATACACTTAATTAAGTATGACATTGATTGACGAATTTGAAAGTCAGCAGATTTTAGCCTACTGAATTCTGTCTGAATAGATTTTTTAGGATGGTAACTGCGGACATTGATGACAGGTTCACTTACAAGCATTTGAAACTACAATTCAACGATTTAATATTTTGAGAATTAATTGCAAAAATTTCATCATTGCTTTCTGAAAATTAAGATGGAAACGATAGAATCTGCTGATTTGCAGTTCATGAAAATTGGTACTTCCCTGGGCTCTGGATTTATGCATAGGAGCAATTGATGGATGCTACGCTTCCAGTTACAGATGAGATTCAAAAGTTTTGAAGTTACAAACCTAGTTTCCATCATCAAGCTGCCATTCTTGCAAAACAAGGCCAATGTGCAAGTCAGATATCAAATTAACACTATCTAACTTGTAATCTAGCGTTAATATGTTAGTCGAAATACGCGAGTTATAAAGCAGAGTAGACTACGCTTACTCCAAAGATTCTAGAAGCCATCGCAAAGTTTCTCCAGGAAGCCACCAAATTAAGAACGTTTGATACAATGAATATTCGAAATCCAAAGCTAGAAGTTTTTTTTGAAAGGAAAGGAAAATATATGTATATTTTTCAAAATGAGAATCATAAAGTACAAATGAGAAGGAATGATTATGTCGGTAAGCAAGTCAAATCAGAGTGTCCATTTATGAGTAGAGTGACAAGAACAGTAAAACAATTCTGCTTTCTGGTAGTTCTAGAAAAAGGTACAGTTACACGACCGTTACGGTGTTGAGGAACGAGGGGAAAAAGAGGATGAGCAACATCTTGAGTTTTCCAGTACAGGGATTCGAAAGCTCGGAAACGTACAGTGCAAAAATTAGACATATCATTATTACAGCCACAATCCCTCCTGCAAATAATTCGACGCGATCGTTTAAAAATTCTTTTGATATGTCTACGTGTTTCAAAACTATAAACACCAAAAAGTTGCGTACAATATAATAAAATGCTCTCTATTGTTGCCTTAAAAACGTACCATAACTCGTCATGACTCAACAATCTTCTTAAAACTTTGAGTGCATACATACGCTTGTTACATAGTGAAACCACGTTCAGAAAATGAGACTTCCACTTCAAGTCGGAACTCCAGGTTACTCCAAGAATTTTCAATTCGTCTACAATTTTAAATGGAAACGGAAAAAATACCTGACAACTTTTCTTAAGAACACACATAGCTTTTGTTTTACTCTCGTTGAACTTTAAACTGTTCGACATGGCCCATTCTTTGATATAATAAAATTCCTCTGTGACAACACCTAAAGAGTCAACAATGTCAGTTCGAGAGACAGGACAAATTTCGCAAATGTCGTCAGCGTACATTGTCAGCTTTGTTTTCTGACAAATCGGTCTGATGTCGTTACAATATAAAACAAAAAGATAGGGGCCCAATAAGGAGCCCTGGGGAGCACCACTAGTGACATTTCGTTGCTGGCTGATAGTGTCACAAACTTTAACACATTGGGACCGGTCAGTGAGGTAGGAGCAAAGCCAAGAAATGAAACCACAAGGGTAGCCACTGTCAATTAATTTGCGGATAAGAATTTTGTGGCAGATCGTATCAAACGCTTTAAAAAAATCATAGTTGATTACAACACATCCGCTGATGTCAGGAGAATCTAGCATACTTGTAACAGTGTCATGCATAGTGATAAGATTGCACGTAGTATTTGACATTTGTTTATAGGCAAATTGGAAGCTCGGTATATCTTTACAAAACAAATCACGCATATGTCTCAACACATGGAATTCCAATAACCTAGCCGGTGTGCTTAACAAGGTAAGAAAGCTGATCGAAGCTGATTCAAAGAGACAGGCACAGATTTCGGAATGGGCGAGATCACACACTTCTTAAAAATCAATGGTACTTTTCTTGCAATGATGGAAGAGTTTATTATATTACAAAGAGGCTCGGAAATATATGGCGAGGCAAGCCTGTAAAATCGATTGCTGATGCCGTCAGAGCCGGTAGACTTATTCAAAGATAAATGTTCCAAAAAGTTAAACACATCAACTGGATCTAACAGCGGACACCAATCATCATCAGCACTATACACTAATGGATCACCAGCATAGAGGTGGTCAGCGAAGGTATCATTGATGGCGTCAGCTGCAGCCTCTCGATTAGGATAGTCTTGAATCAAATTCAAAATAGGGTTGCCACATCGTTTACCTTTTATGTCATTCACAACACCCCACACATTACGCGCAGATTCCTTTGACCTTTTAATCCATCCTTCTTTACATCTAATGATTTCAGCTTTGCACTTTTCTTTGTAGTGACTGTACAAGTCAAAATTTCTTTCTCGATAAGCCTTCCATCTTCGGTTTATGATGTCCTTCAAGTGTGGCGTTATCCAGGGTTTGTCCCGCGAAGTCATGGTAATGACTTTACATGGAAAAGCGGACAAGCAGTCAAGAAAATACTCATAGAATACATCAGTCTTACGATCGATGTCAGACTCACGGTAGACATTGACAAAAGAACAATTTTTGAGCTTCAAGAGAAAGTTAGAAATATTCGAAGCGTTGATATCATACAAAACATGTTTATATTCTGAGGTCTCTTTATTGACACAAATAGGCCTATCTGGCCGCAAAAACACTTGGCCATGGGAGCCACGACGATTCACAGTTAAAGGAGGGCCTACCACAGCAGGTGGATAATTGTCCTCTAAGGACTGACTCACTAAAATGCGATCCAAGATCGCATTACCACGGGTTGGAGTCAACACTTTGTCAACCAAGTCAAAAGTACTTTGTAACAAGGAAGTATCAAAATTGTTTAAGTCACCGGCAACAATGATGTTCATGTCTGGTGCTGCAATAGTCGCATCATCTAAATCATCACACAAAGAGTCTGTTGTTTCATCACGTACTGACGCAGATAACTGAGGTGGGATATACATCGCTATCAACAAATAATTAGAGGCCTTCACTTTAAACGATACAGAAATCATTTCGCAAGATGTGCAAGAAAAATTGAAACGTGTAACACTGATGTCTGACTTTATCCACATTGCTATGCCACCGCCAACACGATCACTACGATCACATCTCAAAAGTTGAAAATTTGGCATTCGAAAAAAGCTGTCATCGTGTGAATTATTCAACCAGGACTCGGTAACAATGACTATGTCTGGATGAAAGCATGCACAGGACAAACGCAGCTCGTCCATCTTGCCATCAGAGGCAATAGAGCGAGCATTAGTCAACAAAATTGATGGCATGGATGGTCGTCATGCAGTACGAGAGACAATTTTTCCTCGCCTGACAAAGACGTCTTCTCCCAAAGCCCGCCGATGCTTTAATTCAAGGCGCAATAAACTTTCATGCCTTTGCTGTTCTGGAGTTAGGTCGTTGTTAACAAAGACTCGTCGAAATCTTTGATCTGCACGTAACTTTGAAGAAGCTTTCAACAACAAAAGCTTTT